>CAEFZP010000194.1:0-340000 GCA_903064625.1 Mallotus villosus | reverse complement strand
CTTCTTCTCCTTTGCTCGCTCAGCTTGTCCAGCGGCAGGTTGGTCATGTCCAGGCCGTAGACGGAGCGCGCCAGCACGGCCGTCAGGGAGTCCATGATGCTGGCCCACTCCGTCACCAGCTCCTCCCAGCCCGTCAGGGACGACAGCACGCTCAGGAGCTCGTCCCACAGCTCGCGCGAGATCAACACGCACAGGTTGGCTCGAACCCACGCCACGATGATGGTCTGGGGTCCGTGGGGGGAGAGAGAGCGTGACAGACAGAGAGAAATGGGTACAGAGAGAGAGAGAGATACACACAGGTCAAACACAGAACAAAAGCCCGAAGGAAACTGAATTGACTCTGTCCCCTGACTCTCTGGGTGAGCCCTATAGCCTTGCTGATCAGTGAGTGAGGAGGGCTCTTTGGAGCGGGCCCAGACTGACCCTGAAGAGGATGGCTGCCAGGCTCTCGGCGAAGGGATCTTTCTTCTGGTTCTCCTGAGGCCTCTTCATCACCGCCTCCGTGATCCTCAGCAGCACCTGCAGCATCTGCTCCCTGTGGGACACGCCCAGAGAACACACCCAGAGAACACACACGCACATGAGCTCTCTGAAACCTTCCTTCATAACACGTCTGCCTGGCAAACTGTTCTCATTTAACCATCGGCAGAGACAGCTGAGACATGTCTAACGTGTGCTCCACAGTGACTGGCTGGGGTGGTCTCAGGGGGGGGTCTCAGGGGCAGACTGACCAGGTCTGGGTGTTCATTGGGTGCTCCATGATCATGTGACGGTAGATGCTCAGCACCCCCTTGCACACCTCCACCTGGTTGTCCAGCAGCTTGGGAACGTCCTGGCACGGCTCCAGCAGGAACACGTTGGCAGAGTTGGTCAGGAACACCTGGGCACACACACACACACACACACACACTGTGGTGAAGGACTGGGAGCGCAAACACACACACACACTGTGGTGAAGGACTGGGAGCGCAAACACACACACACACACTGTGGTGAAGGACTGGGAGCGCAAACACACACACACACACACACTGTGGTGTGGTGAGGGACTGTCGGGATTTACAGACACACAGTAACCATGGTAGGAACTGTACATCACACATTCACCATGATTGGGGGGACCTGTGCATGTACATGCACTTACCCACACACACACACACACACACACACACACACACACACACACACACACACACACACACACACACACACACACACACACACACCACACACACACACACACACACACACACACACACACACACACACACACACACACACACACACACACACACACACCACACACACACACACACACACACACACACACACCACACACACACACACACACACACACACACCACACACACACACACACACACACACACACACACACACACACACACACACACACACACACACACACACACACACACAGATACCTGCAGTGTGGGCTGGATGCCAGCCTTGGTGTCCCTGTTGTGGTCCTCAGTGAGACAGCCCCGGCTGATGGCACTGCTGAAGGAGTAGGTCCTGCCCCAGCTAGACGAGCGCCTGTGTCCTGGGTGAGTCTCCAGCACCTGCTACGGTACAACAGCACGGTCAGCATGTGTGTGTGTTCAGGATGTCACCATTATAGCCTACCGTTCATTCAACATCTTGTTATAGGTTTATACGGACCCTGGTCATCATTTGTGTGTGTGTATTTACAGTATGTTGTGTGTGTGTGTGTGCATGTATACAGTACATTGTTCATGTGTGTGTATTCTGTATTGAGTGTGTATGTGCATGTGTGTACGTGTGTGTGTGTGTCACCTGTGCGAGAGCGCTGTCGGTCTCCGTCTTCAGCAGCTCCTCGGGGCTCCCCTCCACCTCTTCCTGGCTGCTCTTCTCCGGCTCCCTCATGAAGGGGGGCTTCTCCTGCAGGATCCACTTCCTGTACACCTTGATCACCTTCCGGGTCGCCGACGCCTCGCAGGAGGGCAACAGGAAGGCCTTGAGGAGCACAAGGGCACGTTTACTTTGGGGGCCAGGGATTTCACACTGTGCGGTCAGGACGTCTTGTCACTCAAGACGTGCTTGCTGAAATGGGTTATGCGAGGATCGATCTCTTTTGGAATATAGAATGTTATTGTTTTAATGGAGTACCATTGGCTGCCACTAGGAGGCAGAGCAACACAACTAATTGGACAGTTGAACACTGCCGATATAAATCGGTCACTATCGAATTTGTTTTGTTAAACCTGCAGAGACGACACAAGTCGAGCCTCTGATTTTCTCCAACGGTTTTCTGATAACTAGTGACGCAGGACGAGGGGGTGGGGAAACATCAAGCTACCTGGTGGAAGACCTCGTTGACAAAGTTGACGTTGTCCCGCGTGGACAGCAGGATGGTGTGCACCATGTCGTAGACGCTGCGGTGCTCCTCGTCGATGCTGCACAGGCTGGAGTCGCTGGGGCGCCGGTCCGACAGCGTGCTGCTGTTAGAGTGGCTCTTCTCCGGCTCGGCGGGACCCACGGGCTCCCCCTCCGAGCCCCTCTCCTTCTCCTTCTCCCTGTCCTTCTCCTTGTCCTTCTCCTGACTGCTGCTGCCCGCAGTGACAGTCTGGACACACACACACAGGCGCAGACACACACACACAGGCGCAGACACACACACACACACACACGTTGTCGGAGTGGTGAGAGGTAGAAAAGAGATGTGGATCTGTGTGAGTGCTTTGGTCCACAGACCACCGCAGAACCAAACAGAGAGGGTGATAAGAGCTACTCGAGTGAGTTACCAGGAGATGAACATACAGTACATGGGGTGAGTTCCATGGGGATGAGTCTCTCACCTGGATGAGTTTGGGGATGACCTCGGTGCCGTTCTTGGCGCTGGGCGGGGCCGTGCTGACGTACTTCTTCTCCAGGAAGAAGGTGACCAGCCAGGTGATGAAGGCCACGCGCGGGGCCAGGTACTGGTCCCTGGTGCAGAAGGTGCTCTCGTTGTTCCTCGTCACCGGGACGTACAGCGGCTTGGGCCGGTGGTGGGGGAGGTCTGGGGGGGGGGCAGGGAGAGAGACAGAGAGAGGGAGGAACGTGCAAGTGTGTGTGTGGTGGGGGGGAGGGGCGGGCAGGGAAGGGGGAGATAAAGAACAGAATGGAGTGAGAGATAAAGAGAGAGAGAGAGGGGGGAAGCGCAGAAATAGGAGATATTTCGATGTGCTGCTCTTCATGGTCTCAATGTCAATTCTTCAGCTGAAATTGGTCATTTCACTGAGCCTATAAAAGGCATTGACCTGTCTGGCCCACACCATTTCCCAGCTCTACAGTCCCATAGGCCTGCCAATTATCTAATGGATTTTTCATTATCTGAGATTCACTAGGCACATTTCTAACTGCGAGTTTCTTAGCTAATTGCCAATTAAATGAAAATAGCGGTTCTGTGAATGAGATCAGCAGATAAGCCAAAAGAGGACAAAGAAAAGTCAGGATTATGACATGAAATTGAAAATGGTCCAGTTTAAGGTATGTGAGTCTGGGCAGTAGTTCATTTGCGGGTCAAGCTGCATTTGTACTTTTCTAGTCATCAGAAACAAGCCCTTCTGGCCAGGCTTGGCTCAATACACCAACACTATTTTTTACCTCAGTTAAACATTCGAGAGCTTTTATATAAAGGACACTCCATCTACTTAGAAAAACAAGGTGTACTAATTGCTTTCTGGCAAAATTAAACAAGATCTCTAAATGTACTCATCTCAATTGGCGTATTTTGAGTTAGGTCAATACACCACAGTGGGATGTTTGTCAAATAGACCCAGTCACACCGTCACCTACCTAATAAGGGCTTGTAGAGGTTGGTGAGCTTAGTGAAGGAGGGGAAGAGATGGGGAAGGTAGTACTTCTTGAAGAGGCTGAAGAGGAACCTGAAGCCAGAGTCCTGGTTCTCTCGGTTCTTCCACTCCAGGCTGGACGCCTAATCAGACAAGACCCCAACAGAGAACAGAAACTGGATCAAGACACAGGCAGTCTGGATCAAGACACAGGCAGTCTGGACAGAGGTAGACTGGAAAGAGACTCAGACTAGACTTTCAGACACATGGCTGGTACAGTACAGGGTTGTGGATTGTGGGGTACCACTTTAAAGAAGACATTCATTACAAGGGCTACTAAATGTCAAAGTAAGAGCTCAGATGCAAATAATGATCTAGATGAGCATGTATGTGACGTCACACCTGAACAACCATGAACTTGAGCAGGGTTTGCAGTATGTAGCAGGTCTGGTCGTCTGCCACCTTCTCCCCTGGCACAGCAGGCACCAGTGGTGTGATCTCCTCAGGCACCACCTTGGCTGCTCACACACACACACCGACACAAACACACGAGAGAGTAGAAAGAGTGTCTTATAGTGTGATCAGATATCTTACACAGATGACAAGGCTTGTGTGACTGCGTGTGAGTGTGACGGCGTGTGTGTGTGTGACGGCATGTGTGTGTGCGTGTGTGTGTCTGAGAGCACGGCCCTCACCATCGGGTGGGTTGGAGAAGGGGTTATAGATGATGGTGTCCAGGGTGCAGGGCCCCCTGGTGGAGGGCACAGCCGGGAAGCCCGGCACCAGGCAGGCGAAGATGAGGAACTGCTCCTCGGCACAGCTGTCCCTCAGGGCCTGCAGCCACAGCAGGAACAGACGGATCCCCTCACAGCGGATCTGCACACAAAGGGGACCCACGTCACCGCACAACGTCTGCGTCACTTGGAACTAAGACATGGATGCCGTGTGTGTGTGTGTGTGTGTTTACTTGTGTGTGTGTGTGTGTGTAATAGTGAATGAGAGTGTGAGTGTGTGCTGTGGCGTGTGGACTTTCCACATCACTTGTAAACTAAGAAGTGGCTGTTTTTCTGTGTGTGTGTGTCAGTAGGAGGGAATGAGTGTGTCTACTACTCTCGCCCTTACCTTGAACGAGTTTCCAGTGTGCAAAAGCTTTTTCAGAATAGAACCTGGAACAATGACAGGAGGGTACATCAATTACCAAATACATTTAACAACCCTGGAGCTAACAGAAGTGGCCTGCACCTGGTGATTTCAGAGACGCGGACACACACACACCAAATTGTAGAAGACAAGCATGTCATCTTCATCAATACGTATTGACCTTGGCAGGCTGATAAATCAGCTGGAATTAGAGGATGGATGCTTGTTTGCCTGATGAAAATAAAAATCAATTGGCGGGGATGTGCATTTCTGGAGCCAATCAGGTTGGCTGTAATCAAATGAGACATTGCTCTGATTGCTAAACGCTGTCAGAGGAAAAAGAACAAGGAACGAGAGAAGCGTGTGTGTGTGTGTGTGTGTGTGTGTGAAAGGGAGGGGGTTCTCCACTTATCAGGTTAAATCAATGACATTCCCTGTGTTGGCAAAATGAAGTAAAAAATTGATTGCTTCCAAGTCTTACTTTTCAAAAGATCGGAAATGTGGAGACGGATGGGAAAGAGAGAGAGAGAGTGAGAGAGAAAGAGAAAGATACCGGGAGAAGGACAGACAGAACACAGAAAGAGATGAAAGAAAAATATTTATCGATTTCTTAGCTTAGAAATGGTCTTGCGAGATGTCCTTGTGAATCTGCAACCTAGCTTACACTTTACAACAGCATGAAAGGAGTACAGTGGCACACATGTCTGTTCCTTCTCATCGCTGCTGACCATGAGTCTTTGGCAAACCTTCAATTCTCTAGCTCAATGCAAAAAAAGCTTTTTCTGTCCCAGTTGCACAGCTGTTATGGTGAGAGAGGAGATCCTACGAATACCACTAGTACTGCATACAACCTGGAGAGCTTCCTCTGTTGGAGACTCCCATGGATCTGCTCTCAGTAGGAAGTGTCTCTGTATGTGTGTGTGTGTGTGTGTCTCTGTATGTGTGTGTGTGAGTGTCTCTGTATGAGTGTGAGTGTGAGTGTGTGTGTGTCTCTGTATGTGTGTGAGTGTGTGTGTGTGTGTGTGTAAGGACCAGGGGACGGCCGGGCATGTTAGAGGGTGTATGTGGAGGAAACCTCGGGAGTATGGTGGGCATGTTGGAACATGTACTTCAGCATCTTCGTCGTCACTTTACCGCCGAAAAACAGCTGACATGCTGGCAGATTGTAATCGAGGTTATTGCTTGGTGCCAGGGTCCTCCTGCTAGCGAGGGCTTAAACCGAGACGGGCATAATTCAATTACCTATTTGCATTTCAAATGAGGCGCTCATTTGCATTTTTCATTTACCTCACCACAGCCACCCTCCCGCAAGTACTTATTTCCCTCCTTTACACGGGCAGTTTAGGCATGGCCACGGAGATTATCTGTGCTTTCAGAGGGTTATTTTGGTATTTGGATGTTTACACCAACAGAGATGGGGGATTGAAACAGGTGTACGAGTGTGTGGAGGATGGAAGAGATAGCAGCTTCTGGAATACATACCTATACTGTGGAACTGCCATCGGCTGTAGATTTTTTCCGGAAGTAGTTGTAGAATTTTCTAGAAAAGACAAGAAGAGACACAACGTGTCACTTCAGTAAGAGATACAGAGGATAGGAGAGATGGGGTGGGACGGTTTGAAGGACAAAAGAATTCCTCGATCAATGGACTTAACAACTCAATGAAAAAGGCTATACGACAAGCAGCTGGAAGGTAAAATAAAAAAAGCCAGTCAAACCCCCAATGTCACCACGGCAACTACTGTCCGACCTTGTATGTTGGCGTGCCTCTTGGTGAGAGCCCTAAACACAAGTGTTACCCCAGGAACCCAGCGTCCTCCTTCACTGCTCCTGCCTCAGACACGTCTCTCCTTCGGGACAATAAAGTCCATCTTATCTCAATTGATCACCGGCCCAGTGACACGGCGCTGGGCACAAAAATGTCATCGCATCCCCGCCCGCGACGTTACAACTCAATTAGAGAGGCGTGACCTTTCAGCAGCTTATCGCTATTCCTGTGTGGAAGGTTTGCGTTAACTGGGTCTCTCTGGGGGAATGAGAGAGCTGCGGGTGGGGTGGGGGGGGGTGGGGGGGCACCACTCTGGAATGACTCTATAAATGGGTTTCAGTGTGTGTGTGAGTGTGTCTGTGTGTGTGTGTGGCATCAGACCGTTAACTGCCACTGGGTAATTGATGCAGCACTTGTTTCTCCACTCGTTGGGCCATCATGGACCCGATGAGACTCCATGATTGCAATTTAGAGGTCAAGCCTGTTTCTTTCTGTTTGACACACGCTTGTGACCTCTCCAACTGTCCCTCGCCTGCATGACAAACAGCTCCGTCTCCACAGAGGAGGAAGAAAGACAGAGAGGGAACAAGAAAGAGAGAGCTCGAGAAAGAGAGAGACCGTTTTGGAGAGAGTAAGAGTGAGAGACTCTGACAAAGCTTCACACATGCAGGGCACGTCTTCAGAGCCCAGAGAGACCAGAGAGAGCCAGGCTTAGCGGCCTCCAGAGAGGATGAGGCCATGATGACACATTATGCAGACGTGTGTGTTCCTAACTCATGTCTGGAGTACAGCTCGCCTCGGTTTGTCAACAACTGGCCGTCCTCGTCATCGACGTTTCCATCTCCATCAGGTCCCCTTATCCCCCCTCACTCACTCGCTGCCTGTCCAAATCCCTCTCCATTTCAGTGAAAGTGAGCGTTGTTGGACAGACAGACAGACAAGACATGCAGACAGACTGTCAAGCCGCCTGGACAACTTGGACCTTCTCTCCCTCTCTCCTCTCCCTCTCCTCCCCCTCTCCTCCCCCTCTCCTGTTTCCTCCCCTCTCCTGTCCTCCTCTTTCCTTCCCTCTGGTTGACTTCCTGACTGATCCAGAGCGTGATGACACATGTGTGTCCCATTGCTACTGGAGCTATTGATCCCTGTCTGGGCTTAGAGTCTCCCTCACGTCCCCTGCTCAGCTCTCTCCTTGGAGCGCCAGACACATTACACTGGGTGGGAACACAGCAGGGGGCGGGACTAAGCCTGTGGGAGTCTTCCAGGGGAACAAGGAAAGAAGGTTTACGCGTGTGTGCGTGTGTGTGTGTCAGTATGTGTGTGTTTGCGTGTGTGGGAGTCAGATAAGGCCCCTCCCTCCCTGTGTTTCTCTCCTCCTCCAGCTCCAGGGAGTGAACAGAGAGCGAGCAGAGTGGAGGAAGCGAGGGGGCTCCCTGTGGAGCTGAGATGGCCTCGGCAGCGACGGGGACTTTGCCATCCGGCGAGGAGGCTGAGCGGAGCGGCCGCCGGCGGCGTTCCTCTAATCTGGCGCCCTACTCCAGGCATAGAGATGGGGGCATTACCGCGCCGCGCCTCTGAACACGACTGCATCTCCCTGATCCACACTTAGGTTTCCAGTCGCAGGGCGGACATGACTGAGAATACACTTCCCCCCTGAGGCGGGCCCACTGGGGCTTTTCACCACGCGGGGCGCATACTGAAGCCTGCTACTCCGCGTCACTCCAGACAAACTTTACAGACTCTCCTGACTGGTTCGGTTGGCTGTGACGTCACTATGCAGCCCCCATAGACTCTTGACAGGGTTTGGGAAATTGTACTGAATTGTCGGTAGTGAATATTGTACAGACATAATGTGTGTATGCAAGTATGGGTCTGTATGTGAAAGAACAGACAGCTATAGAGAGAGATCAATAAATAAAGATAGAGACAGACAGACAGACAGACAGACAGACAGGCAGGCAGGCAGGCAGGCAGGCAGACAGAGAGAGAGAGACAGGCAGGCAGACAGAGAGAGAGAGAGAGGCAGACAGGCAGGCAGACAGAGAGAGAGAGAAGCAGACAGGCAGGCAGACAGAGAGAGAGAGAGGCAGACAAAGACATGCGGGCAGACAGACAGACTTTTTTGACATTCCCTGCGAGGTTTATCATTGAACCGCGTGACAGGCATGTGACAGCCAGAGGTACGAGTGTGACAGCATGCTGTACAACCAGAGAGCAGCTCAAAGTTCACTGTTGACAAACTGGAATGTGTCGTCCTACTTCAGTTGAACACACTGGCTGACAGCACAGGCCCTAGCAGCTTGTTAAGAGCATGGTCCTATTCTAAAACTGGATCACTTATTTACACACAAACCTAATTACCTACTCTGGCCTGTTTGTACAAGTAGTCTTAGCACTAGGGCCTGATTCTACAGTAGGATAGCAGCGATATATAACAGTTTGGTTGATAAAGTAGGCTAACTGAAGACACCACAGGCTAATTGACTTGACTGTGCAGATAGGCAAGACTCATGTCAGGTTTTGAATTCACAAGACGAGCCTTCCTGCTGTCTCGCCACAAGGGGGCAGCAACACAACACACAACTCATCCTCTGCGATCACTGACGGGGGTGGTGGACAGTGATAACACACGGGTCCTATAACAGCACATCATCTAGTTTCGCTGAGTCTGCAACTCCATGAGTCTAATAATGACCATTTTTTATGACTGGTGATTTAGGTTTCACGGGACACGTTCGTCTCTCCGTCACTGCAGCCATGCATCCCTATACGAGGACAGCCAGTGACAGTTTGCCATGAACGCCCATATATCCTGACCAAAATAGCCTGCATCTGCAGAACGCACAGGACAGTAGCTTGCAGTGAGCCTTAATCACCAGTGCCTGATCTCACTTGGTCTGCTGCATTCCTTTGCGGTCTGGTTGATCTAATGATATGATCAGCTACGTGGAGGCCAGGGCACACAACGAGGGAATTTAAACAAAGTCCCATCGCTATATGTCACCGTTTAGAACAAAGGGGACGGCCAGTTTTACCAAGACAGTCCACACACATGGCACGATCGTATCTTCGTGACCAGTTTGCCTTCCTAAACTACTCGGGGAATCAGAGACATGCCCATCCAATCAGCATGGAGGCTTTCTGATGAACAACCTAGATATTCAGCTCCTGCACCAAGGATGTGCACTGAGGGGAATTTGAGGCCATTAGAGAGAGTTAGAGAAAGAGAGAGAGAGAGAGACAGAGAGAGAGACACAGAGAGACAGAGAGACAGAGAGAGAGAGAGACAGAGAGACAGAGAGACAGAGAGACAGAGACAGAGAGACAGAGAGACAGAGAGACAGAGAGACAGAGAGACAGAGAGAGAGACAGAGAGACATAGAGAGAGAGACAGAGAGACAGAGAGACAGAGAGACAGAGAGACAGAGAGACAGAGAGACAGAGAGACAGAGAGACAGAGAGACAGAGAGACAGAGAGACAGAGAGACAGAGAGACAGAGAGACAGAGAGACAGAGAGACAGAGAGACAGAGAGACAGAGCCAGACCGTGGGAGAAGACAGGCCGACAGTCCGATAGCTATGGAGGAGAGGAATCCTAGCCTACTGATGGCTAGCCAGGGTACAGGTTGACATTCTATTATTCATGACCTACTTGGAGGCATTTACATAGCCAGCGCTCTAATGGCCCGTCTCTGCCCCCGGACGCGTAAACGGACATCAATCACAACCAATCGTCTGCACCCCCCACCCCCTCACCCACCCCCATCCCCTCACCCCCCAGTGAGCGATGGCAGGGACTGGAACACTGTAAATAATGAGAGCTGTGGAAACTATCCAATCATGCTTCAGTCTTGATCTTTTTAAACACTGCAGTCCCTCTAGTACCATATTGTGTCTGACTGGAGATCTGCTGCTGCCCATGTGAGCTGTGAGTACGGTGGTGTTAATGTTTAAAACCTGCCTCAAACAACTCCTTACTTTACTGATTCCAGGTACAGTCAGAAGTTGCCTATTCAGGGGTATTGTGAAATACCTGTCTGTAGCGTTAAGCCTTCCCGGACTGTAGCAAGGCTGTAATCAAACAGTCAACAGAAAAGCTAAGTTGGTGTTAAACCGGACTACAAATGACACATTTAGCGTGAAATTTGTAATATAACCAGCGCTTTTATTGGTGATATCAGGGTTTCCCGCAGAAAATGTGTTAGTTAAGGTGGAGGGTGGGGTTTGCCGTCAGACCGGGGGGGGGGCCTGGATATAGTATACAGTAGAAAATCAAGGATCAAATGTGCATGTGCATTGTTCTAACAGTATTTGGGTGGTCAGACTGAAGGTCTGTGCACCTGGCACCCTGCAGTATGTCAGCTCCACCAGCAGGGAGATCAAACAGGAACATACAGGATGTAGTGACGTAGTGCCCATTGTCAGACAGCCATGAGCCAACTGTGGCCTTTGAACAGTGCATCCTTCACTCTCCCTCTTTCTTTTCTTCTCTCCCTCCCCTTCTCTTTCTCTCTCCCTCTGTCTCTCTCTTTCTCTCTCCCCCCTGTCTCTCTCTCTCTCTCTACCCCCATTCTCTCTCTGTCTTTTACTCCTACCACCTCTCTCCCCGCCCCCAGCTCTCTGTCTTTCATTCTCAGCAAAATTGATATGTTTACATTTACATTTTCACACTTAGTCATTTCGCAGACGCTCTTATCCAGAACGACTTACAGTAAGTACAGGGACATTCCCCCCGAGGCAAGTAGTGTGAAGTGCCTCGCCCAAGGACACAACGTCATTTGGCACGGCCGGGAATCGAACTGGCAACCTTCTGATAAATAGCCCGTTTTCCTAACCGCTCAGCCATCTGACTCGTTTAGCTTGATCACACAGCGGGAAGTTATTGTATCCATATAAGGCATGAATGTACCAACACCAGATAAACGACCACATAATTCTAGATCTAAACTGGGGGTTTCCCAGTGTCAGTGGCGGCCAGAGAGCTGATCCAGTTCTGGATGACAGAGAACTGGGGGGGTCACAGAGAGGTCAGAAGTCCTGGGGAAGTGCACGACACACACTTCCCTCTCTGTCCAAACACACTACCATGGCAACCTGTCCCATAGCCTATGGAACCACCACAGAGGCTAAAGGTCATTGTAATGGTTGATAAACAAACTAGAGGTCCTGTGTATAGTCAAATCCCACAGGCTTCATGTCAACTCCAGCGGCGGTCCACAAGCCTACAGTGAGAGGCTGCTGCTGAGTGATTTCCACCCAGACTCTCTCGCTATAATTAGTGTCACTCCTCGACGGCTTCATAGAACTTCTCATCCACCCACTCGCATTCTCTCCAAATTAGCAGCTCGGCGGCAGCAAAAAGACCTTATCAGCAACGGATTGAAAAGTGCTTAGCTCATTGCCAGTTCAAATCTAACTTGTGGGCTACATGCTCTTTGAAAAGTGCTTAGCTCATTGCCAGTTCAAATCTAACTTGTGGGCTACATGCTCTTTTTACAAGGACAGTAAAACAGCCCTGTGTGAGCCCGGCAGTCTCTCAGTCATGAGGAGCCAACACAGGTACACTGAAAATAACAAGCAGCGTGACTGATCCCCGGGTCTCTGTATGCAGCTGCACTTTTACAATGGGCTTTGTTACTGATTAGCCAACTTGAGCACAACATGCACACGGTCAGAAAGCTGCATGTGAAACAGTGCCTTGCTACAGCCTCCTCGGGGGAAGGAAACCACACAGCCTAAACAGCAGTAACAGGCTCACTCAGGTGGCATGCAAATCCATCTCCCTGTGTCCTCATCCAGCCTCTCTGCCCCTCCCCGCTGCCCTGAGCAACAAGGACACTGTGTGTGTGTGTGTGTGTGTGTGTCTGTGTGTGTGTGTGTCTGTGTCTGTGTGTGTGTATTCATGTGTCACCTCACAGCCCTTTAGCCTGCTCCTGTTTGGCAGTGAGGACAGGAGGTAAAGCATAGAGGTGACAGCCAGGTGGCAGTGCCAGCAGAAAAAGCAGCCATGATGCCCAGTCAGTGCCCATCTGGGCACAGAGGCTAGTGTGTTTACGACGGGCCCACGACAAAGAGGAACAGAGGTGGCATTCACGCCGTGACTTAGCAAACGCGCGGCGTGCCGCCTCGCCGACACCGCCCATTCACTGGGCCTTTCATGTGGTCGACATGTGACAGTCCCCTTCTCAATGATGCCACTGTCCCTCATTGAGATGAGGAGGGACGGGAGGAATCTTAAGGGCCCGTGAGATCAGTCCAGTGACATGATTAGCAGGAAAGTAGACGTCGATTGTGGCGCTGATAGGCTTGCTTCAAAGGGATGGCTTCTGTGAAGGCTTCAATGGCTCAGATATGGGTTAGTTTCCTGCCCTGGCATTGACCTGCCTCTCGGTGAATGCTTTAACACAGATGAGTGACTAGAAAGGTGAGTTGTGGTAGCACCGCTATGGTGTGTGTGTGTGTCCGTGTGTGTGTGCCTTGCAAGAACAAAGGCATTCGTCTCAGCACAGCAGCATCTGGAGGTCTGATGCAACACACACGACTACATCTCACACAGCATATCTCTGGTGTCCGTCCACATGACCAGTCACCACCTGAGAGCAGGGTCTGACTGCTGAGTGTGTGTGTGTGTGTGTGTGAGAGCGTGTGTGGATATCTTGGTGGAAGCAGACACAAAGAGAGGGGTGGGGATGTGGTACGCGGTGTGTGTGTGGTGGTGTTGGCGGGTACAGAGAACAAAAGAGACAGACACCCGTTCCTCCAGCAGGCTCGAGGGGTCTGCTCCTCACACTCCAGCCACCCAGAGAAAGGGGGTCACATGCCACACGACGGCATTAAGGTAATCCCTACTGTCGCCTCATAACAACAACCTATCTGGGAAGAGGAAGACTGAGAGAGGGAGGAAGACGATGACAAAGGGAGAGGAAAAGAGAGGGGGAGAGGGAGAGAGAAAGATAGAGAGACAAAGAGAGAAAGAGAAAGTGATGGAGAAAAGAATGTGTCAGAATGACAAATGGGGAATCTGATGGCGGGGAAACCTTCTTTTATACCTTCCTGGGGGAGGACGAATGTAGGCTAAAATGGAGACGGCAGTAGCTTTGACAAATCTTATATCACTGGAGGGGAAAGGGAGAGAGGGACTGGAAGTAGAGAGAGATAGTGGAATAGAGGTAGGGAAAGAGATAGGGATGGAGGTAGAGAGGGATGGAGGAATAGAGGTAGGGAGAGAGAGAAGGTGGGAGGGAGGGAAAGGGGGTCTTTCATAAAGGATTAAGTGTGTCAGGAAACATGGGGGTGGGAAGTAATGGCTTTGTCTCTACAGCTATCAAAACACACGTGCACGCACACACACACACACACACAGATATTGGTGAAGGTCTGTGACGTCTAGGTCTAGTGGAGGCTGGTGCTTATTTTCTGGTTGAACGATTATATGAGCTAACACTAATGAAATGTACTCACCGTGAACGCCCTCGCTAACAGGAGCACAGTGGGTCACATCCCGTTATTGGAACTCAATCTACATTCCACCAAGAGTACACCCAGCTGATGAGAGAGAGATGCTGCGTGTTTGTGTCACAACAACAACAACAACAACAGCAACAAACAGATGCCCTCCCTTGGCAGGTGCACAGGCCTGTCTTCCGTCTCATGTTGAGCACGGCTCATCCCCCCCCCACCCCCACCCCCCTAGCACCCCAATTCCCCCCCACGTCGACATGAATCCCATCTGAGTCAGTCTGGCCTAACGAGCAGCACTGCTGCGTGCCAGCAGGTGGATGTGGACGTTTACTGTTCGGCCCGCGCAAGACAACAAAAGTAGGATCCATCCGCCGCCTCTAATCTTACGGCTCAAAGTGAAGTCACCACAATGCGGCTCGGGCGGAGGATCAGAGCCCTCCGTATCGGTCCTGTACACGCCACTCAACGCCAGCTTATCCGCTCCACACTGTGTGAATGCCAGCCATCAGCCGCGGCTAAAGGAGGCTATGCTAGGGGTTAAGCTGCTTTGAATATTAGCTTTCTTTTTTGAAAGGATACCCCCCCCCATTAATATGTAACACGGTGTGGAATCCAGGGCTATATTTAGAGGTCAGATGGTGGCGTGTATCTGGTGTGTTTCTGTATGTGTGCGTGTGTGTGTGTGTGTGTGTGTGTGTGTGCATTCGGTGTGTCTGTGTGTAGGGAATGAGCCTGACTTGTAGCTTGATTCTACATCACTAGGCAGAGAGCACAAACTGTCAAAAGTGCATCTCAGTTTGATGGAGGGAGCGGGGTACCAAAGTTCTTTAAACATTTTCCTTAGATAACACTTCAAAGACTTTCTGTAAGGATAACAGTTTGTAGTACGAATCCCAACCAAGCAGTGACAACAGCCTACCGGCGTTCATCTTCCTTCATCCAAATAGAAACATGACAAACCACACAGCGTGCCTTGTTCCTACAGTGTGTGGCACCTGGGAGACTGCGTCACCCATCACAAACAGGACAAACATGAGGACAGACACTGATAAGCAGGCTGTGATGTGACATGGTGATATGTAAATCCCCGGCAGGCTACATTAGGGATGCACGGGTGTCTAGACTGATGGATGGGCCCATAGGCCTGGAGCCAGAGCAGGGTGGCGCGTTCCAATACTCCTAAAATGCAACCCTACCTGTACCTTTCTAGGCTACCTGAAGGAAGCGAGGAAAGATGCTTCTCTAAGAGTATTGGAACCCAGCCCTGGGATCCCCTCCCTATGTCCCTCCCTGGCCACAAGGACCTGTTGACACAGTGAGAACACTCCCCTCACACATAGAAGGCACTGAAAGGCCCTAACAGACTGTCATTCCCTCTCCCTTTCTCTCTCTCCCTCCCTCTCTCTCTCTCTCCCTCTGATTCGCGGCCTGCCAGCCCTGCCCTGAGCACACGTAACCCGAGAGCAGCCTGTTTGTGTTGGAAACCGGAGCCCGGCCCAGTGGCCCTGCAGTCAGGTGGGAAAACAAGGTGGGAGACATAACCTCCAGGAGAAGCACGTGAGCATGGATGGAGAAGATGAGAGGCGGGGCGGGGCGCTCTGTTGTCAACCCACACACACACACACACACACACACACACACACACACACAAACACATCAGACACGCCCTCTGCTGAGCTATACGGCTCAACAGAAACAAACCCAGCAAGGTGTCCGCCGACTCCTGGGGTGAAAAACAATGAGGCTGGTGTCTATTTTCTGCCATTCATTTCCAGTTCTAAGTAAAAATCCAGGAAGTGGCTGGAACGCCTGTGCGTCACCATGGAAACTTTGGTCCCTTCCCTGTGTTGCAGTAAACAGGCTGGCTGGATGGATGCAGGGGGCTGTCAGTAGGAATCATAGACAAGGGCATCACAGCGAGAAAACAAGGAGCCAGAAAAGTCACTTACTTCAAAAATAAAGAGGATAGAGTCCAGCTCCTCCCTCTGAGATTTGTTCCCTGAAAGAGACAAAGGGGCTATGGTCAGTTTCAGACATTTCTATTAAACCTACAGTTTCCACTGTTGTTACTGCAGTACACACAGCATGTGGAACAGAAGCCTTCAGGCCGCCCGCCCGAGGGGCCGAGGATGTGGGGGCTGAGGACTCTGACCTCATTCTCCGCAAACTGCAAAAGCAGTGGAGTAGTCCTCGGAAATGAGGATGAGGATCGAAGTGAATGGAGCTTTCACATTTAGGACATTTGGAGACATTTATTGAGAGTACAGTGTGGAAAGCAGTGAAGGGCCTCCATTATTGAAGGTTTTTGCGTTAGCGACTAATGACGATAGCATCGGACGTGTACGCAGGTGGTTCTCTCTTGCTTTGCTGGCTCTCCAGGGAGGTGGGGAAGGCCAACAGATGAGTGTGCATTACAGGGACCATGCATTAACCAAGAGAAAAGAGAGAGAGAGAGAGAGGTAGCCAGACATCCGTGCAGCACTCCGCTCTCCTCTCCACATTCTATTCTAAGGAGTTCACAGTGCTGCGTCTCAGGGAGGAGGAGAACCACAGGCTCTCCACACTCAGACGGAGGAGAGGAGTGGAGGAAGGAGACCGCCGAGGGGAGGAGGTGGAGGTGGAGAGGAGGGGTAGCAGGTCTGTGGTGTAAGACCGGTGTGCAGGACGTAGATCTCCCAGAGAGAGAGAGGGAGACAGGAAACCTGAGAGAAGAGTCCTGGAGGCAGGAGCTTCCATCGGCACGTCTTTCCCCAGCGCAACTCTCACTGCTAAAAGCTATTAAACTAGAGGCCCTTAACATCCTAGCACTTCATACCATATCGTAGTCCATCCGCCACCACCCCACACTTATTTCTCTCCCAGTTGTCACACTTACTATTGTACATTCAACGCTGAAATAATTAGCCTACAACTCCCGACAGTCGAAGCAAAGTCGTTTGCTGATGTGCTGCAAACTCGCCCTCGAGCAAAAGGTTTTTCTAATTCGCTTTTCCTCCTGCTTCTAATGGTCCCAAATCGCTGACGAGTCATCGGATGGAGGATCAAATTGTATTTTCTCTGCACCAGCTTTCTGAATTAATGTTTATGTAATTGGCTTTGAGGAGCTAAGGGAAGGGGTGGGAAGGGAGAGGCTTAAAACTTGTGTCGAACTTGAAACCCTGCTATTCTCAAGTTAATAATGCCATTAGTAAGCTAATTGTCTGGCTGCCAGAGAAGTCATGGGAAAACGATTTCACCGTACTGTGTCGTATCTTACCTTTTTGCTTTAAGTTGCTTTCCAGTGTTATGAAATTTTCATAGAAGATAAAATAAATCTGAGAGCAGTTGCTCTCAAAGAACGTCTTCAGTTCACTCCTTTCAATGATATCTGCAAAGCAAACAAGAAACACAGTCAGATCCACATAGCAGTAGACAAATGATTTATTCATTCATGCCACAGATACCACTAGACACAGCAGTCACATTGCACAGGCTACATAAACATGTATTGGGCCATTAAACGGATCTGAGAAGTGAAGCGATCAAACCAGGCATTAATGCCTCCATGTTCCCGCTGAACATATGTTCTCATAATCGTTAGGCTGCCATCCAGCCAGCCCTGCCATAAGAATCCAACACCACATCAAGCGCTGAGGAGGGATAGAGGCGTTTAAAAATAGCCTGATATGTTCTACTGCCTGAAAAGAGTTGTTACGGTAGACCAGAGGAGGAGTGGGCCTGCATGAAACACGATGATCATACTTTCAATCCTGCACATCTGAAAGGTGTGTACGTGCCTTTTAATGCAAAGAGTCTGTCTACTGCAAACCCCAAGGAGACTGCACACAGTGTGTGTGTACGTGTGTGTACGTGTGTGTTAGCGTGTGGGGGGTGGGCATACCTCCATCTTTGTGAGTGTGTGATGCGCATACGTGCGAGTTGGCGTAGTGTGTGCGAGAGTCTTAAATGCGTGTGTGCATATTATGCGTGCAGCACGAAATCAGAATCCTATTAAACATCTGCCAGTTTGGGACACACACAAACACACACACACACACACACACACACACACACACAGACACATCTGTGTCTGTTTTTCTGATATCTAGGACATCCCGCCGTCCTCCGACAACCCACCTCTCTTTAATCTCCAGAACAGTACCTTGGTTCACACTCACTCCGCTCAGACTCAGACTGAGCTGTGTGCTTGTTAGCCTGAGAGGCCTGGCTGCTGAGCGCATGGCAGAGCACTCAGCCAGGGTGGAGCACGCTGATGCTGTGGGTGGGATTATCTGCTGTACTGAGACGGGGGGAGACCTGCTGCTATAGGCCCGCTTGGGGTCACAGCCAAGGTGAAGGGTGGTTTATCTCAGGGCATCACCAGTGGGAGACCCTTTCTTGCTTTAGTGTCGGTCACTTTTACATACACCTCCATCCACACACTCACCTACAGTGGAACAGGCATCATTTGTGAACTGGTTGAATGTAGAGTAGACTATTGCATTATTACTGTATCATCGGGATTATCAGTACTCAGTTCACCTCCATATACACGGGTAACATCTAGCCTGAATAACCATCAGACCGGGAGGGTGCTTGGCACGCCAATTGAGCAATTAAGGCTTACCTTCTGCTGTGGACTCCCCACTCCCTCCTCCCGCCAATATTCCCAAGATCACCCGCCAAATTGGATGGCTCCCAAACACAGGCAGGCTAGCGAGCTAGCTAAATGGCTTAGGGGGAGTGCTGGCATTTGTGAGCGTGTCTTGTGTGTGACAATAGCGCAGCAGTGATTTATGTTTGGCCCGCGAATCAAGCACACACAATGAAGAAAGATGGCCACGACCCCTCTGATATCATATTTGAGCTTCCCCAATTGAATGGGTCTGGCCTTCAATCATGATGCCCCCTGACAAAGACAGGCCACACTGGGCCGTAACCGCTTTTGTTCCCGTGGTAACTGTGTTAGGGCTCTGAATTGGAATATTGAATAATGAAGAGATATCACAGGATTCATCTACAGAAGGTTCTGGAAGACGCAGAGGGGGGAAATGACCTGTATGCAAAGCAGCCTGATGCTAAATATAAAGACTAGGTGGCGTCGCGAGCTCCAGTACATTGGGAGATCCTTCCTGCAGCAGGATTCCTCTCCATGAGGCCAGAGCAGCAACAGAGCTGCTCCCTAGAGAATGGAGGTGAGATTTGTATTGCAGCTGAACAGGGGGGAAACACACTTGATGCATTCACATCCGACTGGACTTTTGGGAAGAAAATAAATAAACTAAATACAATCACAACAGGTTTCAACTACTGAATCAGGGTAAGGGACTACAGCATGGGCAGTCCTACTGGTTAGACAACTGGTTATCCAACAATTCCATGAGTAAAAAACAATGAAGGGAGGGGGAAAAAAGAAATGTTACTGAACATCACAATATGGCTTTTAGCTCCCAAACAAAGATTAGTCTCTTTAACAGAAAGTTGACCAACTCAAGCAGAAAATCCCTTTAATAGTGCTGGATTAAAGGGGTCAAATACTGGGGTAAACTCTCTTCATACCCTATTAAACACCCAAACTGACATAATACCCTCTCAGGCATAGGTTTACTGGCAAACGTAAGCACTTGGACCGAATGATTCAACTACATACATGAATGATTTGTAATGGTAGCTAATGTTTTATAGGCTTGAACCTCAGTCTTGTGGTCTCTGGCTGGCTGGCTGGCTGGCTGGCTGGCTGCCTGCCTGTCTCTCTGTCTCTCTGTCGTCTGTCTGTCTGTCTGTCTGTCTGTCTGTCCCTACTCTCCCCCTCATTGTCTCTCTGTGAGAGGCGTGGGCCCTTGAGGACTTTAGTGAACCAACTAGCCAACCAACCAATTTCAACCCAGCCTAGCGTCAGAGTGAGTGCATAATGGCCTTTTAAGCTCCAACACCAAATATTGACTTTTCAGTGTGTGTGTGTGTGTGTGTGTGTGCGTGCGTGTGTGTGGCGTGTCACCTTGTAACAAGTTTCTACTCCACTGCCACTGCTCAACACAGCAACACCAAGCATTACACCTGGCTGGATCTCTGGATGGGAGCAGTTCATCTCTGTTTCTCTGCACACCCAACTCCACAAAAACACAATCAACCCCCCCCCTCCCCGACACAAACAAACAAACCCACAAGCAGACAATAGCCGCACTTACTCACACACACACACACATATACACCTACTTATAAATACACGCACACACAAACTCTCTCGTCTCTCTCCCCACACTCTTATCCTGTCTCTCTCGTCTCCAGCTCCCAAAGGAGGTAACACTTCATTAGATTCTCCTTTCCTTCACACCTCTTGATAGTATCTGCCTTGCTGCAGGCTCACTCGTGCTGGAGAGAGGGTTTAGCCAGTCTCTCAGCCAATCACATCTCTTCAATTCACACTTCACACACACTCTGCCTGTCAATGTGAACCTCACCGTCTTTGTGAGCCAAACGACAAATAGTCTGCAGTCCACACACACACACACACACACAACAGGGAACGCAAGACAATGTTAAAACATTTAACCAACAATAACCACAATGGTAGTATGCTTCATAAATCTACCAACAATACAGGAATAAAGAATTTCACAAACTGAGCTATTAAGCAGTGCACAGAGGGATACTATCAAAAGCGCCACGTGTGAATATTCAAGGGTTTATGAGCAGGGACGAAGACAGTCTCCATACGAGTTCTGCCCTGCACACTGAACACAGGGCTAAACTGTTGGTAAGGGAGGCTGTCGGTCTAGGGGTCACTGAAGGCCAGTGGGGGCCAGTAGGACAGTACCACAGGAGGAGGAGAGAGGGAGGGAGGGGAAGAGGGGGATGAGGGGTCTGGTGCCCGGGCGAGGCTCTTATCTCAGCACCTCACATGGTCAACTTTTCAGCAGAGCTCATTGTGTTGGAGCTCTTCCTGCCCGCCTGCCGCTCACTCAGGAAAACATGTTGACTCATCAGCAGTTCTGGGCCGGCCCAGGGAGGAGAGACAGGAGAGGAGGAGAAGGGAGAGAGGGCAGCTCGAGGACAGCCCAGGAGGAGAGACAGGAGAGGAGGAGAAGGCAGAGAGGGCAGCTCGAGGACAGGCGAGGAGAGATAATGAGAGTAGGAGAGAACAGAAGGGAACAGGAGAGGAAAGGACAGAACAGGGGAGGGCGGGAGAGAACAGGAGAGGGAAGGAGAGAACAGGGGAGGGCAGGAAGGAACAGGGGAGGGCAGGAGAGAACATGAGAGGACAGGGGAGGGCAGGAAGGAACAGTGGAGGGCAGGAGAGAACAGGGGAGGGCAGGAGAGAACAGGGGAGGGCAGGAAAGAACAGGGGAGGGCAGGAGCAAACAGGGGAGGGAAGGAGAGAACAGGGGAGGGCAGGAAGGAACAGGGGAGGGCAGGAGAGAACAGGGGAGGGCAGGAGCAAACAGGGGAGGGAAGGAGAACAGGGGAGGGAAGGAGAGAACAGGGGAGGGCAGGAAGGAACAGGGGAGGGCAGGAGAGAACATGAGAGGACAGGGGAGGGCAGGATAGAACAGGGGAGGGCAGGAGAGAACAGGGGAGGGCAGGAGAGAACAGGGGAGGGCAGGAAAGAACAGGGGAGGGCAGGAGCAAACAGGGGAGGGAAGGAGAGAACAGGGGAGGGCAGGAAGGAACAGGGGAGGGCAGGAGAGAACATGAGAGGACAGGGGAGGGCAGGATAGAACAGGGGAGGGCAGGAAAGAACAGGGGAGGGCAGGAGCAAACAGGGGAGGGAAGGAGAGAACAGGGGAGGGCAGGAAGGAACAGGGGAGGGCAGGAGAGAACATGAGAGGACAGGGGAGGGCAGGAAGGAACAGGGGAGGGCAGGAGAGAACAGGGGAGGGCAGGAGAGAACAGGGGAGGACATGAGAGAACAGGAGAGGGCAGGATAGAACAGGGGAGGGCAGGAGAGAACAGGAGAGGGCAGGATAGAACAGGGGAGGGCAGGAAGGAACAGGGGAGGGCAGGAGAGAACATGAGAGGACAGGGGAGGGCAGGAAGGAACAGGGGAGGGCAGGAGAGAACAGGGGAGGGCAGGAGAGAACAGGGGAGGACATGAGAGAACAGGAGAGGGCAGGATAGAACAGGGGAGGGCAGGAGAGAACAGGAGAGGGCAGGATAGAACAGGGGAGGGCAGGAGAGAACAGGAGAGGGCAGGATAGAACAGGGGAGGGCAGGAAGGAACAGGGGAGGGCAGGAGAGAACATGAGAGGACAGGGGAGGGCAGGAAGGAACAGGGGAGGGCAGGAGAGAACAGGGGAGGGCAGGAGAGAACAGGGGAGGACATGAGAGAACAGGAGAGGGCAGGATAGAACAGGGGAGGGCAGGAGAGAAACAGGAGAGGGCAGGATAGAACAGGGGAGGGCAGGAAGGAACAGGGGAGGGCAGGAGAGAACATGAGAGGACAGGGGAGGGCAGGAAGGAACAGGGGAGGGCAGGAGAGAACAGGGGAGGGCAGGAGAGAACAGGGGAGGACATGAGAGAACAGGAGAGGGCAGGATAGAACAGGGGAGGGCAGGAGAGAACAGGAGAGGGCAGGATAGAACAGGGGAGGGCAGGGGAGGGCAGGAAGGGGGAGGGCAGGAGAGAACAGGAGAGGGCAGGAGAGAACAGGGGAGGGCAGGAGAGAACAGGGGAGGGCAGGAGAAAAGAGAACAGTCCAGCAGCAGCTACATCCTCAAGGAAGGAGGGAATCCGGAGGGCTCACAAGGGTCAGGAATGTGTGTGCATAAGGGATTGTAGTATGTGTGTGTGTACATGTGTGTGTGTGTGTGTGTGTGTGTGTGTGGGAAACAGAGAACTGAGTGAGCACTTCCACAGAAGTGTGTGATGTGTGCACTGGTGGGCTTAGAGATAGCAAGGCTATCAATTCCCACTTCCACTTCCCCTCCATATTCCTGTAATACAGCTGATTATTTATTTGCTTTGTAATTGGAAAGAAATCTGGTGGGGTGTGTTAGAGAGAGGATGTTGTGGTCCAACAAGTCAACCAGCAGTCAACCAAAGTGGGAATTTACCAATTACCATATGCCTGTCAATCTGTCATCTATAAAACGCTATGTTGATGCCTCTCTTGTCTTGTGGGATATCTGATATGACGGGTGTGTGCACGAGAGTGTCTGCGTATGATGGATCAGGTCTGTTTGCCGTCATGAACGTCAGCGACCCATCTGAGCCTGTCATCCTGCTCTGCCCACCCTGCAGACTCACTGGCCTCCATCTGCTCTCATTCCTCCAGCCAGGCTGTGGACCATGACGGAGCGATGGAGGGAGGACGCCTCAGGGGGAAAATAAATACATTAAAAAAACAAGTGCAAAGGGGAAGTCTGAAAGGGAGTGGAAATCGAACAGAAGAGGGAGGCTGGTGAAAACGATTTGGACCAGTGGGTTGAACTGTGTTGTTGAACTGTGTGCTGTATGTCTGCTGGCATTTGATTTTGCCTAGCCTACTGAATTCAAGCCATAGCATTGGGGGCAGCTTTAGTTACAGTAGTCGGGCCTCAAATTGGTCTTCAAGGCTCTGTAAGTGGGCTAGGCTAAACCCTGTGGGACTCTGCTCAATGGACCCCTCAGTTCTCAGGTGGCCCGGCCCACGGACACAGAACCTGTTGTGCAGGACTGAGGAATGCAGGGCATGACACTGTATCCTGTAGAACATCCCCCACCACACCTGCGCCTCTCCT
Source organism: Mallotus villosus (assembly GCA_903064625.1). NCBI lineage: Eukaryota > Metazoa > Chordata > Actinopteri > Osmeriformes > Salangidae > Mallotus > Mallotus villosus. Next base: position 316,121 of record CAEFZP010000194.1, on the reverse strand, counting down.
CCGTCACACCCCACCCCGCCATCGGTAACTGCCTTCTTCAGCCCGCCCCCGGAGGAACACAAGCGGAGGATGAATCACCAAACACCAGCCGTTGAGAATGACATCTTCACACACACACACACACACACAAGCCATGTTATTACTGAGGAAATCTGGCGTGTTTCTCATTGTTGACTGGAGCGGGAGGAGCTGTCGACTGTGATAGTGCTGCACTGTGTTTTTTGAAGAGAGGTCTGTTTGTAGAGGTGTGTATGAGAGTGCCAATGCTCAATGATCCAATTCCCCCACACACACACACACACACACACACACACACCACACACACACACACACACACACACAACAGCTACTCTCTCTCCCTCAACTCAGAGGAGACGGGAAGGAGGGGGGTGTTTGAGTGGTAAGAGAGGCTGGCCAAGTTCAACAACGTGTGGACCTGAGGGTCAATTGCTATTGCAAACAATGTGTTAGTAATACCACTCTGGCGAACCCTAATCCACCACTTCAAGTCAATGGGACCTGGCATTGTGCTAGCCTGATGCCCAGCGGGCCTACATTAAAGCAAGATAATCCACAGCAATATTGTGACGTTGTCCATTGAAGTCCCATTAAGAGTCACTATGCAGCTCATTTTCCCTGAGTTCAGAAGGGAGACGGACTCTCCGAGATCCTAGAGCGAAGTGTGACAGCCTGGTGTGATCGAGAAGGTGTTTCCTGAATAACTGTCAGAGAAGAGCAGCTGCAGTTGCCCACCCCCCCCCCACCCCCCCTTGTGGGAAAAACCAGCTGGAAAGTAATCACCAGCAGCCAGACAGAGCTGATGGCCATATGAAATATTCAGGGCGAGCTTCTCGGGAAAGGAAAACACAGGGTGTTCATAACAACATCATCTCAAGACAGATCCTTGGAGCTGCCTTTCATTCCCACCATATTTCTCTTTCTGGGATAACGTAGGAAAACAATCTCCTAAAAACGTCAGACGGGATCTTTCTTTGTGGGGTGATTCTTCGACCTCCCTTCCATGCTGACACGGAGGTCTCGTTATGTCAGCTGACATCACGTCAGCTTGGCCGACCCCTCTACGTCTGTGTGACCTCTGGAGTCATGGAGTTAACATGTGCTTCCTTTTGACTACCACTAATATAGACAACCGGTAAGAAATGTGACAATGTGCCTTTTGGCCTGAATCAACCATAGCCTAATCCACTGAATGAAAAAACAGAATTAGCTGTTACCAAGCTGCTTGTTTTGTCAAATGAATTGGCCTTGTGCTAAACTGAGTTTGCTTAGCAAGCAGTGTTAGAGTGTTTTGCCATGGTGTGTGTGTGTGTGTGTGTGCGTGTGTCTTAGGTTTGTCCACCATGTTGAATGGGTGAAGGTCACCCTCCAAGCATCTAAAGCCTTTGGCATATTTGCACAGTCAAAACCAAACGTCCAGATCAACTAAATGTCTGTCACCTTCACACCGGGTAGGGTTAGTCATTAATTATGTGCCATGTCAGTTATGCTCATGCATGAGTACAGGCTAATCAGGCCTTTCATCAGACTCTTGTTAGCATTAGCTCCAGGCTAGCTGACTAACTAACTACTACAGTACAACAAAAGTACCACACAAATCAAATGGACATACAATGAGTAAATGCGAGTCAATCAGGGAGCTGTGTGATGGTTGGATTTGACACAGCTTTGCTCATGCAATGTAAAATCCTCAAAGTAAATATTTCATAGGGACATTTTTTGCCCTTTGGGCAACTTAACTGAGGTAAAGAGTTGCAGTGGGAGGCAGTTTTTGTGTAGGCCGTCAAGACGAATTCAAGGTAACTTCACCCTAATGCTCACACACCGTCAGACTGGTAATAAGGGATGGAGAGAGATAATATCAGTTCTGACAACTTTTTTTGGAAGAGGCTGCACATTTTGTTTACTGTGTTTTCTAGGCCCGAGGCCAAAGGGAGATGAAAGAGAAAGTTGAGGGAGGCAGGTAGAGAGGCAGCGTCTCACAAGCCAGGACTGTTCAATTGGCCCCACCGTCACTTTCTCTCAGTTAAAGGCACCTTGGGACTGCCTGTGTATGTGTGTGCGTAGGTTGTGCGAAAAGAGAGAGAGAGAGAGAGAACACTGAACACAGAGTTTTTTTCAATTGCCTAGCACAGGGAGTTTGCTGCACACTAGGACTCCTTTTCCACTTCCTCTGATGCCAACCACCTGGGGTTTGCAAACTGCTCATCAATCCTAATCTTGCCACTGATGCCTGCCGGGCTATTTCAAAACAGAGTACCAAGAACCAGAGAAAAAAACACGGATTTAAAACTTCAGTTAGACAGCCATTGATCCAGCCAGTCAGCTCTCTACAGCTCATGTAGAGGAGAGATGACTTCTGACCATGCTGAGAGAAGGTTAATGATAAATCCATGGCAACCAGCTGCAGGCAAGGAGGGGGAGGGACTGGGCTGCTTCAGGTCACATGATGCCATTTCACTCCCCTGGAGAGGTGTTGTGTCCGTGATTCAAATGGATGATTATTTTGTGATTTACTAATAAATCTGTTGATTCCTGCTGTGTGGGGTAAACCTGCTGTAGTAGTTCTTACCTCATGCTCAGGCCCTTCACAGTGTGTCTCAGCAGCCCACCACCACTACCACCAGATAAGAGGAGGGAACGAAGGGACACCCACAACTTAGCAGCTGCCATAGCTGTCATCATTCCAGACACACTGGGCCAAATGACTGTCCCTTATCGTGAGGTGAACGCAAGTCCACTGAGCTCCTATCATCGGCAGGTCAGTAGAGTCCCCTGACGAATTGGCAGTTGAGTTGATAAAGCCCTTCACCTGCAGTGCTGCAGTTTAACTGCCTTTCCTCGCTCTGGGCGGAAGGGATCGTCTTGGCTGACTGCGCGGATGATTTAAGACCGTAACACAGACAGCCGAAGGTAGAGAACATCGATAGCATCCCCCAGCCCATGCATCATCTTCTCTCTGCAGTGAACCAGTGTGTGATGAAGAGCCTGTCAGGTGAAAGCTATGGGTCTGAGTTGTGTTTCTCTGCATGTGAGTGAACAGAGGTCTAACGCAGGCTGTAACTCCCAGTAACATGACTTGGGTCTACTCATCTTGTTGTAAATAACAGCACGCTTCCGCTGAACTGTTAGCAGACACGTAACACTCACAAAGCCACAATGTGTGGAGACTGCAGGGAATGTCGTGCTACTATGTGGTGTAAATCACACACCCATTCAGGGTTATTTATTATGTCATAAGTAGGCCTTATATTGCGAAGGCTTTGTTTAGAGAAAGTGGAAGTAGATTTGTTGTATACGACAACAAGCTTTGAGATAACTCGTTTTTTTTTGTATTTAACTCAACTACTAGTATAGCCCTGCAAGCTGATTTCAGTATAGCCACTGGCAAGGCTGGTTATTTTGTCAACAAAAAAGCCTTGACTGTGTTGGGCATACTCAACCTACACTGCAAAAGAAGGTCCTCTCAGCAATCATACTTTTTCAGACCAAGTGTGACGTGGGTGTGCCATCCACAGTAGCCATGACTGTGGCCTGACCTCCACCAATTCTGTCTCTCAGATCAGGCAGCAGCTAATCGTAGCAGCTTAGCACTGGGAAGCCAATAAACTGCAGACTGCCACTCTTCATCCTAAGGTCGCCCTCAAATACTTCCACTAATTAAGCAGGGACGTCAAGCCGAGAGCATAGCACTAGCTAGGCCCCACCAGCCTTTCATCCTTTGCCATTACCGCACAGGTGGAGACGCACAAAAACCCAAGAGGTGTACAGAGTGACGACAATGAAGCAGGTGCAAGACTCATTAAGTAATTAGCAGGTAGCCGGTTTATTTTATTCAGGCTTTACACCGAGTCAAACACAACAGGTAATTATCCGTCATGCTAGAAGGATCCCTAACGATGTGTAAGACATTACCAAAGGTGGTGAGAAATCGAGCAGATCTGGGAACAATAATAAATCTGCATGGACACTCATGGGTTATGATGTGGGGTATAATTTGACCTTGCCTCATAAATAACCAGTCTGACCTGACAAACTTGTTCTGCTGACAGCCATGCACTGTGCCAGTTACACAATACCCTAAATATTGTCCATTATACCGAGAACACACTCGGAAATGTGCAATGTTGTTTCCTGTCAGCTTAGGCTTGAACGCAGAAAACACTTTTTTATCAAGAATACTTTTGAAAAAATAACCTTGAATTCTGACCTGACTTGACTAACAATATGTGACATATCCTGAGGATTCATCCTGAAGATACTGTATATCAAAGGCCACTGTCTCTCCACTCAACTGAACTAGCCTTTTGCCTGGAAAGATATTCACACAAGAAAGGTCAAGAGTGAGTTTTGTCTTGCCTACTTCTCAAACACCTGTCTAGTGTTAACACATTTCAATACTTTATTGGCTCAGCCACATTCTTGGCTCAGTCAGACTTGAACTTGACAATGTATTCCTCGTCAAGATGTTATGCGTATTGTGTTAAGGGTTTTGTCTTGCTGAGGAGAGATAGAGTGAGTGACGGGTCGTGATTCCCTCCAAGGCTCCAGCCTATCAGAGGGAAGCCTCCTTTGATGTTTCCAGAAACGTTCCTGACACTGGTCATACATGATTTAAAAGGCCTGATGTGTACTGCAAAGTACACAAAGGGGAAACTTGCAAATGGTTTTAAGTGTTGCTCCTAGCCTACGACGTGCTTTGATCACAGTGTCCAGCCTACCTGCCCTTCATGCCACACATACGATGTGGATCGATACACCCATATGTCACTATTGATTGAAGTATTGTAGTTTACAGGAATGGGTTACGACAGTAAACTGATGGGGATCACTTTCTGTTGACAACATTGTTGATTTCTACTATACTTCATTGAATGATTTCAGACACACTGACCTAGTCTTCTTGCAGAGACGAATCATCCCAAACATGCTGAGCAAGGGGGATCTGTGAATGTACAAGCTAACAGAGAGGGGCTGAGTGCTAGCTATCTGCTCAGTTTTATCATGGTTTATTGTTTGTAATGCTAATTGTTTGGATATCATGGCACACTGTTCCTTTACACTGACAGATGCTTATCTTGGCACTGCCACTGGCTCTGGGGAAGTCACACCCATGCTGCATCAATGGCAGGAATAGGAGAGGACTACACTGACCCTGAGACAGCTTCCCAACAATTGAATTAGGCCTATTAGTAATAATCATATAGTCTATTGCTATATTCAAAGCATGTTTTTCTTTGCCTTTGTATCTTGATGCTGGTGGTATAACCTAAACATGAAGATGTGGTTTACAATGTAGGTTTAGATACAGAACAGTAAATAATGACAGGAAGCCAAGAATCACCATACCAGGGTGATGGAAATGAAATGATAAGTTTTGATCTTAATGGGAAACTCTAGTAGGCTGATAAACCAGCTAACGACTGAAGTGCAATCAAGTCAGAGGTTGTAGTTGAGCTTAGCCAGTATACTCTTTTTTTCTTGTCCTCGTGTGTGGTTAAAGATGAACTGTTTGTCCAGTTGGCTAATGCTTGGGCCGCTAAACTGCTGTTCCTCCCAGCTACCTAACCTGTTTGGCAGCTCACAGTTCCCTGGCCACCAGTGGGCAAAGGTCTTGATATGACAGAGACCTATCTGCGCAGACACATGAGGGAAGAAACACAATGATGATCATTGATTGTAAATGTTTCAGTTTCTTGAAGCAAATCCAGTTCTTCAAGCTCCATAGAAACAGATGACAGGAAGTATGCTAGTTAAAAGCAGAGCAATGGGAGAAGATGATTTTTATGATTTTCTAAATAACTGAACCCCATGGTTTGCTGCATGAGACAGAACAACCATGGGATTGCTTTTCATCAATTGCTTACATTGGTTAGGCTAGCTGGTTTCCAATGTCACTGATGTCAAAGCGAATCATAATTCTGACCCATCTTTTTCTGTGGAGTGACAGGAACTCCAGCATTCATGCCTTCAGCAAAACTATGCATTCCACTCAATCATCCAGCCTACAGTCCATGGAGCAGACCTAAATATTAGACCAACCACAACATAACCCATCCATTGACCAAACAGCTACTTGTTTCAGAGAGCATTCTTAAATTGAGCATTATTTAATTACTGTAAATATCCTATTATAGGACTTACCTTACTCAAGACTTACTAAAAGCTTGTCCTGAGAAAACATAAGCCTGCATTTAGATACAACCAAGTGCCCTAGGGCTAGGCTCTCTGTTACCAAAACAGAGAGTCTTTTGAGAGCTCTGTTTACGGTAGAATCTGAGTGCGCCCCATGAACCTTAACAATCATTCGCGTCAAAAAAGCAAACCACTACTAGTAGACATAGGCCTACATGGAAATGATATGGAAATGTAGAATGGCTTAGTTTCCTGATGAACTGGCCTTCGTACTGACAAGTAGCAAGAGAAAGACTAGCCATGGGAAGGACTGAACTACCCAGTAGCCTCCATTATATTTCCAAAATGTCTTCAACCTTTCTTGAAGCAACTGTTTAATGGCTCGGCTGCCTATTAGGGAAGCGTGAAGGAGTGAAATTCCCTCCTGAGCCTGAAAGCAGCGTGTAGCATACCATCACCAGTGATAAGCTGACATTCAGTATGAGAAACAGAGTGAGGACAAGTGTTGATAGAAAGTGTGTATAACTGCTGGATAAAAGATAAGAGGTTGAAGTTTTGAAAGAATGGGGGGGAGGGGGGGGCAGATGTCAAGAGATCTCAGCTGGACTCAAAACAAAACCCTTGAGTGGTTTTCTGATGTGGAAGTCCTTGTTTCCTCAGAGCTGCTTCAGCTTGTGATTTATCCTCGCAAAAGCAGCCCTCCAGTATGACCCTGGGCCTGGTCCCTCTGTCATTCACAACAAACCCAGAGAGATACGGAAGAGGATGAAGTCGCCCACTTACTCAACCTCTAACACCCACTTGTCCCCTACTCTGGCTATCTCCCTTGTACACACACACACACACACACACATATTGCTACACCCCCCACTGTGGAAAGCACACCTGACTGCACAAACCTGACTGTTATCACCAAAAACACTGGCACTTGTTTTCCATTGTTCCCATGCAGGCCCTGAAGTTTTGGGTCAGTCAAACTTGTTTACAAGATATAAGAACTTTACACTCAGTTTCTTAAAGCAGAAAGTCTTACAACTGTATACAGTATTAGACTTGGATCATTTGTCTTTGAAGTGTCTCAGTTTTAGCCAGCCTTTTTTTCAGTATGCCTTCGTTGTTTGTGCCGGAGCTTGTTTAAAGACAGATCAGTCCTACCTACATGCTAGCAAAATGATGGCTCTCTTAAACTCCTTCCCAGTTTTACGTAAAACACAACAATGGTTGAGGTTTTTTTTTCTCTAGATAGTAGACTTAGCTTTTCCCAGCAAAGGGAACAGTTTTGTGTAGCTCGAGTCAGGAGCCTGTGTGTAGGTGCATGTGTGTGTGTGTGTGTACGTGTACGTGTATGTGTGTGTGTGTGTGTGTGTGTGTGTGTGTGTGTATGTGTGTGTGTGTGTGTGTGTGTGTGTGTGTGTGTGTGTGTGTGTGTGCGTGTGTGTGTGTGTGAGAGAGAGAGAGAGGTGTGTGTGATCAGGTGGTACAGCCAGGTTCCTGTAATTAACAACCTCAGCCAAGTCTAGCCAGGCATGACCAGCAAATTAACATGCAGCAGCTCTCACACTCTAGCCCACAGTTCTGCTCACTGAGCAGAAAAAGCAACAACAGAGAGACGAGCTATTCTGAAAATAGCCTGGACTGCAGTTTGCCCTTTCAAGTAGGTTACAACTTAAGACAGTCTGAACCTAATGCGTATTGATATTGTGCTAAACTAAGTCTCAAAAGATTTAATAGATTATACATTTTAAAATGCAAAGGACAATAGGTGACATGTTCATGTAACTCCGACATGTCTGTGTCTCATAGAGGTCTCTGGTCTTTTGTCAATGGGGCACAAGCGATACGCCTGTGATTTATGACCACCCAAACAACAGTTAGCAATAAAAGAGGACCAATGCAATCCCTGGTGCCCCTGCTGTCCAGCACCCCATCACTCATTGCAACTTCTTTCCACACAGGAACCAGACAGAAACAGGAGGAAATCCTTAGTTTATTGAAAACACTGTAGGAGGAGGTTAGGTAGCTTGGGGGGATAGCAGTGTAATGGCCCAATCATCAGCCAACTGGACAAACAGGGCAACCTTATCTTTAACCACACATGAGGACGAGAAAAAAAGTACACTGGCCAAGCTCAACTTCAACCTCTGTCTTGATTGCACTAGTCTTCTTGACATTGAATTTGTAGTGGCAGCACAAAATAACACCAAGCTAGGCAATTCTACTGCCATATGTATCTACATGTGTAACAGCATCTACATGGACTGTTAAAACAGCTTGTACAATGATTCTTGTTCTCTTTCCTGACAGGAGTTCAATAAAGGATCACAACAGGAGCTTATACCAGAGTGGTCCCTACAGTGTTCTGTAGGCCAGTGGAGGCTGAAGTTACTCATAATCTTTGTTCTACACAGCTTTGCCAAGAGCTACCTAGAGGGTTCCATACTTTAATGATAGCTAGAAAAATGTTATTGACTGGTACTTGCATGCTTCCATCCATGGCAGATCTGTGTTAATGGAAATTGAATGGAGAAGCACATTTTCTTTAAGAGAAACAAGATTTATGAGTCATAAATGATTACTTATTTGCCAATCAACCATTTCCATTAGCTTCTTAACAATCACCAATTAAAGTTAAGAGAGGGTACCATTAGAGAGACTACTTCAAACACGTTTGACAGATTGATTCTCCCAAATTCACTGGAAAGAAGTGGGCAATGCTGTCCAAAGCAGAATTGAAGTTATCCCACTTCCATATCAATACGGTTCTGTATTATAGCCTTTTTCTCCTCTCATTATTGGCCTGAATACACTACATCCAGGAGGTCATCTGCAAGGTGCACATTGTAGTCTGTCACGTAGAACATTAGGGAAGGATATCATTCCTTTAATAACCTTTGCTTCGAAGCAACTGAACTAAATTGCACTTACTGCTCGATGAACGTTAGCTTCCTTTTATTTAGTGTTCCTAATGACAGGAGCAGTTGCATGCTAATGTGGCAGGTAATGCAGACAAATAACTAGGCATACAATCAACATCTCACAGGAAATTCAGACGCTTTGTTAGCTGGCACAAAGTGGATTTCCTGCTAAATAAATGCCATCTAGCTCGCTGTCCTGGATCAATGTTATCCCTGGCAGGCTAATCAGCCTGGGTAGCTAGCTAGCGTGTAGCCGAGTTATCCAGCCAGCTACTACTAGCTAGCAAGCGATCTAAGCATATCGTCCAATCGAAACACTGGTGCTGAAGAGCGCCGAGACACAAAAAGGATGGATTTCCTTAAATTACGGATAGATAGCTAGATATACAATGTAAACAAAATGTCACGTTAATGTATGCATTTGGTCACCAACATGAACAGCTGACAGCAAGCCTGGTAGCTATTTCAGAGGTAGAGCTGGAAGATAGGAGCACCAGCAATGCTCTTATTGAGACGAGACTCACGAGAGCGAGCTAGCTCGAGCTAACTAGCTGGCTAACACTGCTGCTGGCTTCTCGGTGCGGCATCAAAGCTCGGTGACATTTCACTCACCTAATAGTGACCGAAGGTGTTTTAGTCGGGTCAGTACATCCTTCTTTGGGTCCAGAACTTTCTGTGTAGATTTCTTGACGTCGCCATGGCCCCTTCGAGTGAACATTCCGCTATAAAACGCAATCTTGAAAGATGAAAATTACCCCTTCTTTACCATACAGTGAGCCTCCTATGTTACACTGTCACTTTCTCACTACCGCTCTATGCTTGCTCGGTAAACATACGTTGAATCTAGTCTCCTCCTCCTTCGTGGGTGTGTAAACACGGAAGCCCAGCTCGTGAGGTTGGGTGAACACGTTTCGGCTTCCCATGCAGCCGGGTCTGGAATGCCGGTTCGGATTAGGTATGAATATTTATTCCCCGGTATAGAACAGCAATACTGATATTGAAGATGAAACCAAAATGGTGTTATGGGGGTCCAAAGCAATAAACAAAACATTTTACTCTGTGGAAATACATAAAAAGAGCAATTTACCGCCCCGATTATTCTGTAGGCATTCATTGGTATACAAACCTAGTGTAATGTATTACCCGTAATGTCAATCATTTAGTTTCAGAATAGTGTGGCTGGCAATGTGTATGTAGGATACAGTTATTTCCTTCCTTCATTCAATGTTGTGTCTGTTGCAACATCATGTAGTTACTACTCACCATCTCAAATCACTCACTGGTTGGAATCAGGACAAACATGGATTTATTGTAGGACTGTGCATCACTTGGATCAGGATGAATGAGAGCTATTATATCACAAATTACAATAATATTGACAATAACATAGCCTACATCTTTGGATAAGTAGACGTATCCACCTTCTGCCACAATTGTAGCAATTGGAAATTTGTTGTTCATAAAAAAATCTAATAATCTTTATAATGACTAGGTACTTGTGTATTGGAATTTAGCCCAGCTCCAAATTTATGGTAGCTATGCTGAATAATTTTAGATGTTTCATTTGTTTCCTAAAAATGATTGGTCAGTTTCAAAGTGGTCCAAAGCAAGTCCAAATCAAGAAAAAAGGTTAGACAAGTTTCAGCATGTATGTAACCCCCAAGTGCCACCATGTGCTAATAAACGGTACTGTTTGAAAACGACTCACCAATTTTGGTACATTTCTTCAAGAGATTATCCCATTGTATTAAAATGTGTTATTTGATTTGGTTAATCTGGTACATCTCATTGCGTTAGTTAAAACTGCATTTTAAATTTAATTTAAAATCAAAGTGCTTTGAGACACTACACAGATTGCTTGAGTTATTACACATGAATGCACAAATATTGTTTTTATAAATATACAGATTCGATCCTAAACCAACAAGCTCCTATGAAATATGAATAGGCTAATTCCTGAGTAATTTTCTTACACATTTTGCAGAATCTGTACAATAGAAAATGGAGATATGTTTTGAGTAAAGCATGAATGGCACATAAACATAGCAAATTGTACATTTTGTTTATAGTTTACTCAGACATTCCACAGCCCTGCTATTCATTCAGTTTGTCAATAGAGTACTTTTACTGACCTGTTAAGAAACATCATTTTATGGAGGACAGGTCTCTTGCAGAAGAAAGATCAAAGTACCAGAGTCCAGTTACTGATGATTTTAAAGTTTGTAAAACAGGTAGTGTTGTTGCAAACTGATATTTTGTATATTAAGTGTGCATATACTGTATGTCAAATTGAGACTGGACAAATTACACTACCTCAATCACCATGAGGGGGCGCCTAAAACACAAATGTTTGTCAATTGGAGGCATAGGTAATCCCTATACCTTTGCATCTCCCTTGCCAAAGAGATGCAAAGTTCACAAACACACACACATACACACCATGGTCTAAGGGGATTTGCATTTCAAAACTGTACAGGCTTTTACAGAAAATAAAAATATCAGTGAAAGTCAGCAGAACCTAAGGAAGTATGTTATTACAGTAAATTAAAGAGGAAACTGGGGAATGTCAAAGAATAAATGTAGTCACATGTCTTTCTTAAGAACACGGGAGTGCAGGCATAAAAATAGGTCTTATCACACTGAAAACACATGATTTATTTGTATAGTGACGTAGAACAGCAGTGAGAAATCACATAGCTGTCAAAGCAGCTGTCAAACTGTTAGGCCACTTTGTTCTATGGTATCAATCCAGGGTGATTTAATAGCCCTTACTCATTGCACATTTTTTACATTTCAGTTTTTGTCCATGTGTATTGTATAGTATAAACTGCCATGGAATATGTTTTGCCCAAACTACTATCACCAAAACACAATAACATTTTGCACATAACCTACCTTATCTACTGTATCTGCAGAGTACAGAGTGTACCTTGAAAGGATCCTTGTAAACCAATTGTATTGGCTGACATTCAGTTGTCGGCTATGTCGGCTACTAGTCTTTGTTCCCCTATGGCACAGCCATTGAGGATCACGTCCTAGCAAACAGAAAATGTATTTGAGATTAATTTGAGACGGTCTCAGGTTTCATCTTGTTCAACCAGTAATGACAACAGAGCAAACAACAGTCAGCAAGTGTTGAGGTCAAACTGGAGGAGTGAAATCAGCCCAACCCAACAGTTGGGTATGACACTCATTATTTGAAGTGGGCCATTCTGAGAAAAGTAGAGGTCATCTGTCACAACAGATGTTGATTACAAAACGGGTTGGTTGGAACGGATAATTGAATAAAGTAAGCAAGCAGGAAAACATGCCCACACACACAGTGACACATACACACAAACACACCTACATACACACACTTGTGTTTTGTCAAAAGCCTTTCTAATTAATCGTGATTACCATGCTTTCTTGGCAATCTTCCAGTGTTCTTGAAGTGCAGGTTATTGCTCATCTTCTATCCTTGACTGTGGGATAGCATCTACAATACCTTAACAATAATGACTGAGAGTGATTTACTCACAGTTCACAGCTGCTACTTGAGCTAGATTTCTGACTGATTTAGAAAATGATAATAGCGCTCTATACCAATAAGCTCTATAAGTTTATTGGTATAGCTTCATGCTACATTAGATCATAAAAATAGGCTTTGGTTAATGCATTTTAATATACAAATATATAAATAGGAAAGACCAGAATCTTGTCTTGATTCAGAAGCAGATTCGAGGCCATCCTTGTCAGCGATTTCTTTTGAAATGCAGGTAACATTCTGACCTGAGGGTGGCACTGCAGCCCCACACATACTCTACTCATCTCATGCACAGACGACTGAATCCAATCCAAGGTTTGAAAGGTACTTGTCTGCTCTAAATTGTTCTTATAAAGAGCTTGGAAATGCTTGACTTTTCTCCTTGTATGGTTATGGATTTCCTTTTTTTGTAAAAGTAAGTACCATTACAAGCCAATGTATCCCATTAATCCACATTAAAGTGTTAAAGAGAATGTCGGTGGCACAATTATTAATCTGCATAGCCCTTTTGAATAGAAACAGCCTAGGCCTACATTTAGGACATTTTTGAAATTCATAGCTCAACCTACTTTACCATTTAAAAACTTCAGGATGGGAAAGATTAAACCGAAAGGTGTAAAGGGGTTTGCCATATAGACATTCTTTAAGGACATTCTTGCCGAGCGAGACCACCCACACGACTGCTTTCAATTAAACTTGACGTGTCCACGAACAAGGAACACAATCATCTCTGTGTTGGGTGCTCATTTTGGGTGCTCATTTAACTATTGAAAACCTCTTTACGCATAAAAAAATTATACGACAACTTGGCCTCAAAATATTGAAGCTGAAACAGTAGCCTAATTTAGATGATTGTATAACCCATAATCAGCCAATGGGTAATGTCTGGTATGTTGATACAGATGAAGTTGATTGCGTGAATCAAACTTTTTAGAACTTGTCACGACCTCTGAGTATCAACATATTTTGTTTCACCAGTTTAAAATGGGATGCACCAATAGCAATAACGTTGAAGAGACCGTCACCCCACCAGGGGTCGTCATAGTGCACTCAAGTGCCAAGGTTACCTATCTGGGCGACTGACGATTTCTCCGAACTTAAATTTGCAGAAGCATTCACTCATTTACAATAGTGTCAAACATAACAACGATAAATATGTTTGCATTTACAATTCGTGTGTATGATCATAGGTCATGTAACGTAACGAGTGAAAAACTGGAGAACATACAGTGAAGTGCGTTTTTCAATGTTACAATTTAGTTGCACTACCCTCAATGTTGTACTGTATGTGATTACAATTGAACTAGTATCGTGAAACGCGGTATCTGGGTAGCAGTAATGTCTCTAGTGTGTGTAATGCATACTTTTGAGCACATGATTCAGCAAGGTTAATAAGGTACACTCTGGAGTAATTAAACTAAGAGCTTTATAAGGCACAGTTCTACATTACATACTCACAGAAACATAGCCAACACTTAATTAAAACTGTACGCTGACAGTATCTTGTATCTACCGATATAATCTTGTGTGAAATTAATAATCGTCCTTACTTTTTGCAAGGCAGGACTCACTGTCTTAAATGCATTATCCATATACTGAAAGACTGTTCTCCACTACAATCTGATTCAAATTTCACTTGTGCTCTGACCCTATGGTTGTGAGACAGGAGACTTTAATTGAAATGACCATGCTTTAATTGGATTTGTTTAGATGTAAAATTCCATCCTGAATGACAATCTTGCATCTTTCAAGGTCGTCACACAAAAGCTTCCATCAAACAGTTCATCAGTTAAAATTGTTAAATAAGGCCTTCATTCATGTACACATGTATACACAGTGTGTAGTAACAGAAGAACATTCATTCCACAACAGCAGTTAAAGACTCATCATTCAATCTATGGCCTCGTACCGTATCTTAAAGACAGGCATTTATCTGACAAATGGCTTTCACTTCTAGCAACTGAGAAACGATCTGATAATGAAACATGCTCCTGTAAGTGTCAGTCACTGGATCCAGGAGCTCCTTTGGTTTGGCAATACTCCTTCCAAAATGTTTTCATCAGACCCTGACCACCATGGTAACACAGTATCACTGTATCCATCACAATGCAGACTATCATGTCTTGTAATAAGATGTGTAAACAATTGGTTTTATGCATAATAACAGTAGGTGTCCAGTCTGCAGAAGTAGTTTGCAGGTATGAATGCAGACATTTAGCCCAATAACAGTCTAACAGGGGTTGTTGGTCACCCTTTACCTGATCATGGATGTTTAACTGCACTTACAGCCTTAAGCTTGGTCCCTGGGCAGACGGTCCACATTCCTCCCCTTCGTCTGTGCCATCTAAACTATGGGAGAGCCCATCACCATTCTAAGCAACCCCACCTCCCCAGCTGACCCACCAACACTAACATGACCCCACCACAGCAGCATGGAACCTCTCTATCTCTCTGATTGGTTCATTGGCAGAGTGAATGGCCATGTTTACAGTAGCCAAGTGCCCTCTGCCACCCAGCACGGCCCGCACGGTGAGACGGAACAGCATGTGCTTGGCACTCTTTCTGAGATGACACTAAAACCTTCCGGTTTCCAAATAGAGTATTTTGTAAATAGGATGGTCTACTGTTTGTTGCATCGCAAATATGATTATTGGATGTTATTCTCTGTATGGTGTTCATCCACTCTGTGTGTTTTTGCAGTAGGGCTTGTTTTTATTAATACATGTTAGGGCTCAGTGTATTATGTTGTATAAAACAGTATTGTAATCATTTGGTGTATCTCAGACAAATCATAGTTGTATAACTGATATTTACGTGCAAATGTTGTAGAGTCAGATATGTACAGTGTTAATGTGTGTGTGTGTGTGGGTACATTTGTGTGTGTACAGATCGAATTGAGGGATCATTAGGTGAATTCTCCTCTTGTGTGAGTTTACTGAGCTTCTGTGGACTGTTTCTATCCACAGGGGTGTGAAATAACAACCATCTTCAAGCCTGTGCATCAACCATTAGCCTTCACTGCCCTAAGCAGCCTCCGTACAGTAGCCTATTTATATCGGTGTTAGACAAGTTGGTAAATGTAGTGAATTGTGTTTACTACTTACTACTCTCCTACATTTAAAGCATTTATTTCTTAAAAATGGCAGACAATTAGAGACTTGATATGTCTGTTCCCACGGGGGTAACTGGGCATGTAGCCTGTTTGTTTGGCTGCCGTTTGACATCCCTGTCGAAAGAAACCTGTTTTATCGCTGTTATCTGTGGCACGGCGGTGCTTCATTGCAAAGACAAACAGCCGTGTTTCTTTTTGGGGATGGATGCACAGACAGGAAAATCAATGGCTGCTTTCCCATGAGCAGCTAATTAGCAGAGCACTTGTGGCCGTGTTGGGACATGGGCCCAGTGTCTTTGTCCCCCTGATTCTATCAGGTGAAATGCATGAGAGACACCCCAACCCCTGATAAAGGGTCAGCGAGGTGAGGAGTAAGCACACAAGTGACACTCGTGAGCGACACTCATCCTCCACCTACGCATGCCTCCCGCCCACTATATGCTTCTACATGTTTCATTTGAGTTTATATTAATGAGTCGTAGTTTCAACTTAAGCTACATTGGTGCTTTTCTTTCCATTTGTCTCACTCATAAATAATCAAACATACAGCATGCAGGGTAATTTGCACAATATGAGTACTTCAGACAATATATAAAAGGAAAGTAAAAGTAAGGTATAAGTATTTATTTTTACAATACAAAATTAAGTGGTGAAGAAGCTTGGTAAGATATTGGTATCCAGATGTCATGTAAATGGTGGTTGTGAAGCATTTAAGGAAACAAGTACCGAATGTGGATTCCTAACTTGAGTGCATTGCCAAAAGCAGGTTTTCAAAAAATGGCCCTGACTCAATTGACTCTTTCAGAAAATTCTAAACCTTTTTCTTTTTTTTCTTCATTTTTTGTAAATGTCCAATCCTGCACTAGCCGGTGAGAGTGACACTTGCGAATTTCTGCTTTGGACAAGGTGGCAGTACAAACACAGATAGACGGGCAGGAATAAAGGGGCTTCTCATGACAAACTTTCTGGAAATGTCAGCCTTTCATGCTGTTGAGAAGACCTATTTCATATCTATTACAGCAGGCATTCTGCAGAGCGATATTTCAGATTTCAGTCCTCCCTGCTCCGCAAATCCTCTGCCAATCTTCCACCCTTAAGAATCTCTGCCAGCCCCTGACGCATTACTCCCTCCACCTCCCTCCCTCCCCTTTTGATGTGACAGAACAAACCACGACCTATTAGGATTAAGGCTTTGAAAAGATCTTTGAAGCTGCTCAAGGTTTCTTTTAACTGGGAACTGACAATATGAGCTGTTTGGCAGCAGATGCTGAATAGAGTGATTGCTAGTCCTCCTCGGCGAGCTCTGCTGTCACTCCCCACCCCCTGTGCTCTACACACACACACACACACACACACACACACACACACACACACACACACACACACACACATACACACTGAATCACACAGACACACTGGCACATACACACACAGACTCATGCACTCAAACGCATTCATTCACATGCATACACACTCTTAGACACACACACACTCCCAGGTACTGCATGTGTATGTGTATATATTCACTGGTCTATTTCACAGTCCTTTATGAAGAATTCATCAGAGATTAGTTGGCCCAGGGCCTTCTCTCTGTCTGAACTGTTGTCTGGAATAAAAACCGAAACAATATATCATGTTTTTCCTTCTAATTATTTGATTTTGTGAGGACACAGCCAGGTCCAAAGCATCAGAGCTGATGAAATGTGAAGGACACAAGGGATACAAACAGAGATGTGGGTTGCAAAGACATCTTGTTCAAAAAGGAAAAGCCATAACCCACTCAGTGTCTATGAGTGGATGTAAGGGAATATGTCTCTTGTGTCTCCTTAAAACACATTTTGCAATAATTCATCTGACTGCAAATTAATGGAGGTCAAGGTGGCTCACTATTCACACTGTTAGAATGCCCGATTCATTATTTTGGGTTTTTAATAGGCATTTGGCTAAGACCATTCAACTGATAATGTTGAATTGATGGAATGTCTTTGCAAAGATACTGAACTGGATAAATGATCTAGACCTGACAGCCTAGCATCAGTTGCACAGCCATGACTAAGTGCAAATACCATCACTATGCATCTCCCACAATCAAAAAATCATTTGGATTTCTTTTATCTAATCACCCCTATGAATATGTTATCATTCCTGTCTCACCTCCCCCTGAGCTGGGGATGGATGTGAGATTCTACACTGGAGTTTCCTGGAGATTTATCTTAGAACATTTTCAGAGGATCCAATTTAGATAATTCCCCTGTGATTTTTATTTTTTTCCGGTGTGTGTGTCTGTGTAAGGTTAATGTGTCATTTTGGTATGTGTGTGTGTGTGTGTGGGGGTATACGTGTGAATGCATGTATGTGCATGCCTCGAGGTGAAAGACTGCAATGCAGATAGCGGCAGTATGGAAAGAGAGATGAACCCACAGGGCCGGGTAAGGTGGAGTCTTCCTCGTCCGTGGTGACACTCAGCACACAGAGAGACAAGGTCTCAGGGACCTGCCACCATAGAGCACATATTGATCTGCCATTGCATCTTATCTCCTCGACTCCTAGATTAAAATGCTCTAGCTCTCTCCCTCTCTCCCTCTCTATATCCACGCTGAAGGCCTTTCTATCCCTGAGTGGAAGCCTTCTAATCTCTTGTAGAGTAGTAGGGTCCCTATCACTGCTTTGCCCGCACTGTTACTTGCTATGGAAAGTGTTTCGGAAATTAACCTCACTGAAAATGCCTCCTATCTACAGAATATTCTCGAATGATAATTGAGTTTGAGCCTCTTTTAGTTGTATCAATATTGTCTTTTTATGCCCCTCAAACATCTTGTTGGACTTCTGTATTTTTCTATTTCTCTCTATATTTCTTTCTCTAATTCTCAAAATTACTTCCAGTTTGTGCCCCTCCCTCCCTCCCTCTTTCTCTCTCTCTTTCTCTCTCTCTCTCTCTCTCTCTCTCCCTCCTTCAGGCACTGGTGTTCAGATTATCGAGACTATTGGCTGTTGTTACTGTATGTTCCTCATCTGGGAATTGGCCGAGATTCAGATCCTCTTGGGCCTCATTTAATGTATTTTTCCACTGAGCAGGGAGAGGGGCCGAGCTCTGACAAAAGGCCCAGTAAGAAAGAGTAGAAAGCAGTCCCAGACAGACGAACGATCCTCCTAGGCTCCAGGGGCTTTGACTTTGCCCAAACAAATGTTTGTTTTTCAAAGTGTTTTATAGTGTGATGGATTAAGGCGGATGCAGACAGCCCCCACCACCACCCCAACCCAAACCCCCGCCACCACCACCACCACCCCTCCTCATGTCCCCTCAAATGGTGCATTGAGGGCTCGGTAGCACCTGTTTGGGAAAGCACAGAGGAGCAGCCCAGGATGATATTGAGCAGGGCTTTGTGGGTATCGAAGTCAAAACAAAGCTGTCAGCCCCGGGGCTCATTCATCTTTGCTGTTCATTGATGAGGAAACTGGTGGGCCTCGACAGACATTGTTTCTGCTAAGTGGTGCCCATTGATGGCTAGAAAGCCACGTTTGTTTTCCGGTCTTGACGGGTGGAGCTCATTTTAAAAGGCTTAATGGTGCATTTAACCAGTCCAAAACACTGTGCCCTGGAGTTCCTCATCACCATTGGCTCAGGACTGTATCCCTCCCCTTTCCTAAATGGCCCCTATAAACAATAATAAAATGGTAATGATGGTGTGAATGGGTCCTAGCACCGGTGGGCATGGGTTCTATGGTTAACTGGTGGACTCTTAACCCCCACTGTGGGACATCAAAATCCAAGAGACAAGCACTCATTCTGCTGGCTTCCTGTCTGCCTCCTTCCTGGCTGTCTATCTATCCCACACTGCACTGCTGCAGTCCCTTTGTCACAAACCCTGGATAGCGTCCACAGAGAGTCTTCTCATGCCATTGTTCGGAGAATCATATCCTCTCCAATAATTTCAGGATGCGACAAGATAGTGAATATAAATGCGGATAATCGGTTCATCTTGAATTACCAAAAAAAGTACGGGAAATGGAATTCAATTTGTAGCACTTTCCATTTAATGTATCGTCTTGAAAAGAAAACGGTAATTTGTCATGTTATCTACCTCCAATCCTAACAGAATTAGGTTAATTAGGTGGCAACGATTTCAAAAACCTCTTCATATCAGCATATCTGCTAATGTCTTTGAGTGTTCTCTGTTTGTAGGGTTTAGATGTAGAAAATGAATATGATCTGATACAGTACTTTGCCGTTTCATATTTTTACATGTATTCCTTGTAGCTTCAGTGTGGAATTCAGATCTATATTGAAGCTAAGCTATACAGTAGGCGACGTCCATAATATCACATTGTGCTTTTTATATTTGATTAAACAGTCATTTTCATTGTCAACACATTTTTATAAAGGAATAGTATTGTGTGCAGTTGTACACAGAATCTCTGACACCTGGTCATTTATTTCAAGAGTCTCCTTGTTTATTTGTGCTCAGATACATCCCACATGATTTGATTTTAATAAACACTTTATAAGCTAATCTCCCCAGATGCACCCTCCTTTCTGAAGGATGACAGTATGGTCCTGTACTCATAATTTCCATGATAGATGTCTAATTCATGAATATGAATGTCTCTCTCAAGAGCTGTGCACCCTATTGTTCTGACAAATCAAGAACTCTTGGGTCTGTAAAGGGCCTCCTTCTGGCTCAACACCGGAGGTGTACTGTATGTTTCAAGGATGCACAACCACAGCAAGGCTTAAATAAGTGTCTTTGTATTCATCTTCAGAACAGAGGAAGAAGAATCTCTTAGAGGGCTTCCTTTGTTTGGCCTTGATATTGTTTTCTAGATTGTTCCTTTGAGATGTTTAATGATGGGTTCCTGTATGGAGTCTAACCCACTCTGTATTGTGGCTCATGTATTGTCGCTGTATCATCTTATGCAATGGTGTTTGGTTCGCTTTAAGCTTGAGGAGATATTCAGAAGTGCAATCAACGGTTTCTATTGCAGCTGCATAATGGCTGATGATGACAAAGGAAGGAAGTTTAGAATATTCTCTCCATTTGCTGCTCAATTACCTGGGTCCATGTCTTTAGTTTTTTCCCTGCAATGAAAATAGATGACTTTGTCACTCACTCTGTATGCATAAACTATTTGTTTATATATGCTGTATGCTGTCCACAAAGGGAAATGATAGCAATTCCATTTATTTTATGTAAAAGGAACTTTTACAAAGTGGGAAGTTATGTATGAAGAATGGCAAAATTGTCCTGAAGTTATTTTCACACAGAAGTTGTATATTCCATGTGGTTTCAAAAACACAATCTAAATATGAGACCCCTGTCAATTTAAAGTCTGGTAAAAGGTAAAACTATAAACTTGTGTTTTGTTCACTGTCAGGAAAAGTTTTGTTTGCACGGTCATTGACATTGTCCTAAAGTGTGCATGTATGTTGGGTAACATAATCTATCTTCTGTCTCCAAACAACATTCCTGATAACAGGTGTAGTAAGACTTTGTGGTACAATTTCTTCAATGATTTAACCGTGTATATATATTTTTTCTCCTTCACATGAGTATGAAGTGCTTGACGTCTTCTATATGGTCTCCATGTCCTACAATCTTCCACCGTTCAGCCCTTGAGTGATTTCCATTGAGGTACAAGAGAAGTGTAGTGCTGTGTCCTAGTGTTTAGGTGATGGTGGAATGACCTCATCCTTTTTCACAGAAATGAGAGAGAGAGATAAAAAGCGAGCAGGAGAGAAAGGAGGAAATAGAGAGAAGTACAGAGAAAGTGGGTAGGAGAGATAGAGAGGGGGGAGAGAGAGATCTGTCTTTTGTTCCTTTCCTTCTCTCTAGCTGGTAGCGTTTGACTTCCCCCAGTCAGAAGTGGGTAATCCAGGTTCCCTGTGTGAGCTTGTTAGATCACCCAGCCCCAAGACAGCACCGTTCTTTGCAGACACTTGACAGCAAATATGTGGTAATGATATTGTCTCCAGCTGGGTAATAACACACAATTCAGACTGCCTCATACTGCAGTCGCAGAGAAAAATGGATGGGAGAGAAAAAAAGAATTACATTGAAGTACTGGAGGAAAATGACAGTGGACACGTCTTCAACCTGAAGTGGCATATGGAAAAAAACACTCCTACAGGACACTGCTTGTTTGACAACAGATGTATCCCCTCCTGAGAAATGCATTCTCACTTGTTTAGTCGTGGACAACCCAGCAGACTTTGCTGTTGATCAAGCTTGTTTGGGAAACACCTCACCTTTTGTGCATCGAAAAGCAGATTTTCGGATTTTTTTTCTGATCAAGTTTTACAATATTACATTAAATCAAAATGTAGCCATCAAAACTCTCTCCATCCAGATTTAAATCATCATTGTCAATAATGTGACATTGTTTTATTATCGTTGATTTGTGTGATACCATGGAGCTTCACTGTACGTCTTATGATGCTTAGAACCTTCATTTAATCCATAATAGGATTGTTAACTAGACTGGTTGTCAACTTTGCCCTCAGCGCTGCACACTTGCCACCCTGCTTGTAACTGTCAACACCTTCTACACCAGGGCCCCATGAGGGCCGGGGCCTGGCCTTGCTGCCCCCACCCCCTACTGCAGTGTGAAATTGTGGCTTGTGATTCCTAATGTGTGTGAAGTAGACAAGACCCTGACACAATGGCCCCCAGCTTCAGGGGGCCTTCTCTGGCCCAGTCTATTAGCTCCCCGCTGGGGCCCGGGGCCTGCCTGGACTTATTCCCAGGGACAGGCTTGGATAATAGCCTTACGCATGCCTCCCAGACACTGGACCAAAGCCCTCCCCAGGCTCGGGGAATGCCTGTCAATCACAATCTTTTAGCCCCCGAGAAGAAATAAAACAGCATTACGTAGCGAGACATGCAGCCGGCACTGGTCTTTTCCAGTAGCCTGTAGTGGCTGTGCTGCCTGTCATTTGTCAGGGCTCGGTGTGTGTTACAAAGAAGCAGGTTGCAGTTTTTATAAAGGCTGTAATCATTTTATATGGATCTGTATCAAGTAAAGCCTGTGTTTGTGGGTCTTTCTTGTTGATATGCTACCATCAACATGAAACAAGATCAAGGTTGCAATGAACCCCATCTGATTGGTTTTGCTGTGGTAAATGAGCACAGATTAAGGGTGTTATCATCTCTCTGCTGTCGATATTTGTAGACCCGGATTACCAGATCACAATAGACAGTGATTGAGCAATAAGGAGCTATTCTCATCATGATGAATAGTAGTTTGTCATTATTAGTGGGGTGGTCCCAGGCTCTATACTCCCTTATAACACACACGGACACACACACACACCAGCACAAACACACACTTACACACAAATGCACTCAAACACACACACGCCCTTTTTTAATCAGAGATCCTGCAACATTGCAATGACCACCCCCCGCCAACCCCCGCCCCCCCCACCCCTCCGTGTTGCTACCTTTTGTACAGAGCTGCGAGGCGACATAAAGGTGCAACTTTCCCACCTTGAACAGGCTGTGTAAAAGGGGTTACACAGAGTAGAATATCAAGGGTGGTCCCCAGGCTGTCAGGAAGGACAAACTCAACCCTCTAATCTCTCTCACACAGTTTTATCTTGCAGTGTTGCTTTCTCTCCCCAACATCCATGACTGGAGAGCATGATCCCTGATCCCTCTACTTGTGTTACCATGGCTGACTCTCTGGAGAGACAGGCACAGAAAAAGAGCTTCCCTTCTGCCTATTCACAGATGAGCATTGTGAAAAAGAGAGAACAAAAAAGTAAGAGTAACAATTGAGAAAGTAGCCTTGATGCTCTGTGATTGGCAAAAAAAAAGGAGCCATGTTAAAATTCATTTTCCTTTTTTCCCCATGACTGCCCCCTCCCCCATTTCTCTACTGAATACCTGGTTCATATTTTGAACCAAGTATTCAGATGGGTTCAATCTCTGGTGCTCAGATTTGCATAACACAGACAGATGACCTCAAGTGATTGAATTGGATTCGGCAAGGAAAGAAAATTAATTTAAAAAATAATCAGAGAAACGATGGAAACGGAAAAAGTATATTATTTATTTCTAGTATTGAAATAATTGTGGCATTAACCTTCCATTCTACCCGTCACAATCTTCAAAGCCCTCTTTTATTGGAATTAATTTGATGTCCTGGTCTCTCCTGAAGACTCCTGAATTCTACACCAGTGTAAGACTACACACATTATCTACAGCTTGTCCAAAGTTGGTGCAAGCATTGGACTTTCAACACCTGCATGTCATCTGTTAGTGGTCTAAGTTGGTCAGCTGACATGTATTTGTGGCGTAAGCCCCGCCTCAATGGGTTGTTTTTGTTATGTGTCAGTGATGTAACACTAATGTCCGTGCACATTCCCCATGACTGGCAGTGACCACTATAGAGCTTGAACACTGCGGGAGGGGAAAAAGCAATTTCATGGTTCATTCTGTGGTTAATGCACTGCTGTAATCTTTTGAGAGCCCTGTCTTTTTGTTTAAGTTTCACAGAATAAAGGGGTTGAACTATCTTAGCTCAGTCCAATTAAGCACCGGGGCTGAAAGGTGGGGGCAGGGTGTCCTCTGGGATTTGGGCACAGGTAACTAAGTGTGATAGTTAAGATTGATTGTGTGTATATGTGTGTGTGTGTGAGAGAGAGACAGGCACACACACACACACATAGGAAGTCAATTAAAGAGGGATGTGCCTTTCATTCTGAGAGTCTCTGAGTGTTTTGAGGGTATTTTTCATACATGTTATCAGTTACAGCAGACACTATTATCCAAAGCGAAGGACAACTAGTGCTTGTAGAAAGTACATTGGTAGATCAAGGGTCAGAAGTTCTACAGTATTTCAAAGGTCAGAATCAAACAACAGACTGTAAGTGAGTATGTGTTTCCTTTCATTTCTTGAATTTGGACACTGTGCACCAAGTGTGTAACCTTGTAGCCTCTTTGTGTGTGTGTGTGCCCATGCTCTTGTGTGTGTTTGTTTGCATGAGTGTGTGTGTGTGTTTGCACTATGTCCATGCAGTACGGTAAGCCTCTTTAATTGCCAGGAGGTGCATTAGCTCTCAGCCACATCTGTCTCTCTCTCTCTCTCTCTCTCTCTCTCTTCTCTCTCTCTCTCTCTCTCTCTCTCTCTCTCTTCTCTTTCTGTCTGTCTTTGTTTTTCCTCTCAGTGCCAGTCTGGGGGCCAAAAGACAATCAGACCATAAGGGTCATTTTCTGCAAGAGCTCACCTCCCTTCTCTCGGCTCACTGTTGACAACCGCCTGCTCTGTGGGAGTGCTAAATGAACACTTGACGTCTGCAAGCCTCAGCCCTGATGAGATCGGGGGAGAGGGGGAAAAAAATGTCAGAAAACAAACACTCCATCATTTCCGCTTCATTTCCTCCTTGAACGGAGAGATACACTCACCTGGAGAGGCGCTGAGCTCCGTGTTGCTCTGATTGCCGTCTCCTCCAAACTTTTGCCTCCTCCCCCCTCTCTGCTCCCAGTGGATCGGGTTGCCCCACTGTGTCCCAGTGGGCAAAGGTGAGAGGGTGCGTTCAAGTAAGGGAAGGAGGGGTCATGAGTTCAACATGAGATGTCACCTCCACCCCTGTATAGTGAGGTAAATGTGTTGGGGTATCAGGATTCCACTAGTGCATTGTGTCCTTTCCACCTGCTGGCCTCCTTTCAAATTAGACATACATAAACCATGTCTCACCTGCTCGGGACACAGATAAGATTATTCCTTTGACTAGGTAAAACGGAGTGTGCAGGCCACAGAAGGTGTGTGTGTGTTTGCATGCGTGTGTGCGTGCGTGTGTCTTCATGTGCACGCTGTATCTGTGTGCTTCTGTTTGTGCTGTAGAATTGTGGTTTTTGTTCACCATGTAGTACTGTAATTAGCTGGCTAGTGTAATCAAGATGTTATTGTTGCACTGTAGTATTCTTTTTGGCTCATCGTGCCTGGTAGCTGAGATGTGGTTACTTGGATAGCTAGTGTGACTAATGAGTTCAGATTGTTCCTTGACTCTGACTACTGATATACTGTACAACTATTCAATTCTGATCCTCAATTTTCTGCTGTACTTTCTTGATGCACTATTATGTACATTGTATGTATTATTGTACATCACTTAGAATAAAATATTTTGCTAAATACATGTGATGTAATGTATTCACAGGGACTCTTTGACGAGAGTTGTTGAAGAGAAACACACAGACAGCATTTTAAACCTCTGCTGTACTTTCCAGTTTCTCTCCAAACTGTACTCCTGTACCCACTTTGCCATTGTAATGTTAATCAGATATTTGTTTTGATCAAAACACCAGTCACTCTCATGACTACTCTCCACTGAGGAGAGACAGCGCTCAGCCTCACACTGCACTGGAGGCAGTAGCATGATACTATTTAAAGCATACTTCAGACACAGTGCCCCTAGCGAGTTTCGATAGTGTGTGTGTTTTATAATTTGCTTAATCTCTTTGTTGTGTGAGAGTTTGTTTGCGAGAGAGGGGGATTGGAGGTTTGGTGATCAGAGCAAATTGCGGGAAAAAGTACTTCAGATGGGAATGACTGTAATTAGCATGCTCTTAAAAAGGGAACGCTCTCCTAATGTTTTTGTTTACCTCGGGCGGCTGATCTGTGCTCCATGACACGGTGCGGGGGAGGCCCACAGGCAGGTTAAAATCACTTGTCAAGCCAGAGATCATCATTATGAGATTACAATTGGTCAGTGTTGAGAAACAATCAACACATCCATGGGTAGACACTCCACTATTCTGGTGTGTGGGGGGTTTCATAATTCGGTTGCTATTATGTTACTGTGGCTATCCGGAGAAGGGAGTGGATAATGTTTTGTGTTTGTGTGTGTGTCTTGTGTGTGTGTTTACATTTCAGTGTTATCAACAGGCACAGAATTTGTGTTTTGAAACCATGTCTTCAGTGACAATTTGTAAGAGTCAATTATAAAAAATTGCTGGTGTTCTGAGTTTCCAAGCAAAGTAATTTTGTTTCACAGGAAGATAATATCCAGGTAAATTAAGATTTCTATTCCATTCAGTCCTCAGTGGAGCTGTATCTCATTTTCACAATCACGGAACAATTGAGATCTTATCATGGATTAGAGAGGAGATATTACCCCTAATTTAAAATATGCATATCTACCTAGCAGGCAAAGCTTAAGCATCCTTTGGTATTAAGCATGATATTCAGGGTAAAAAGAAACAATTAAGCCTCCTTGTACATGTAACTGAAAAGGAAGTGAGATGGAATTCATCAAGTTAGTGAAGGCAATTCAACAAGCCATCAGAATGAAGCATTCACTTTGAGAGTCCTTGAGGAACATGGAGTGTGGGAGAGGGAGAGAAAGTGTGGAAGGAGAAGGGAGAGGGAGGACAGGAAGTTGGGGTGAACGATGAAATGGGTAAGAGTTATGGTCGCCAGGTGACTGGTGTGAAAGAGTTGTGTTTGTTTATCGTGGAGCTCTTCCCAGACTACTCCACCCCCCTCTTCTGACCCTACACCAACCCCCCTCTTTCCCTCAAGCAACCCCCTAACTTAACTCCGGGCTTCTGAAGTGGAGACACTTGAGATGCTGAAAGTGACAACATCTTTGCTCAAGCCTAGAAGGGGGAGGGGGGGGGGCACTGGAAGTCAATGCTGGACACACAAACCCACAGCCCCTGCCATCCTTCTAAACCCGCAACACCCACCCCCCCCACTCACACACACAGCAGATCTTCCATTGGTTCCGAGGACACCCTACCCCTGCCTGGACTATGGCAAAGTTCCACGTACAGAGTAAGCGAATTATATTTTTCTCACTGTCCATGAAGTGGGAAAGTACAGTAAAAGATTGGGGGAGAGGTTTAGAGACTCCCACCACCATCCCTTCATCCAACCGACCAACCAACCAACCGACCACTGTGGACGGACCTCATTGTCCCCTTTCCGGCGTTCCCAGTTGCAGGTGTCTCCAAACAGAACTAGAAACATGTAATCCGCCCAAATCCAGCCTCTTCCGAGGAGTGTAAAACCAGGAATGTTCTACGGGGGTCAATGGATTAGACAGAATTCACGGTGGTAACTTGGCTTGGGAGGCAGACTTAGAGAAGAGGAAAAAAGAGAGGGAAGGGCTGAACTGGGTTTTGTATTAAAATGAGCTTACCAGGTGGTCTCCGTGGAAAGTGGACACAGTGTGTCAAGTAATCTGAAAAGCCCCCGGGTGTTCGCCGCTGCCCATTGGCCGAGGGCCGGCTGGTGAAAGAGAGGAGGGTTGGCCCAGGGACGTGGCACTGATGTGGCCATTGAGGCCTCAGTGAAATGTCTGTCAGGCTTGGTTTACCACAATCACAGCACTGATTAGGCCTCTTTTGATGACAGGTTTAGTTTCTCTGTCCATTGGCAAGAAAGTGAGAATGTAAAGGGTTGGGGGGCGGTGGGTCTGGGGTTGGGGGATAGGGTAGGTCAGGGTGAAGGGGGGTGGATAGAAGGATACTTTGGAGGTGGGTCAACGTTTGCAGTGCAGCGGTGCAAGAAAATGGGCAGGAGAAGTGTGTGAGTGTGAGGTGGTGGGTGTGGCGTTGTGAAGAAGAAGGGGTTCTGGCTCGGGGTTTGGAGGTGGGAAGCCACATGGGGGATATGAATGTCTTGCACCGGTGAGAGAAAGAGGAGGTGTGTGTGTGTATGAAGGTAGGGGAAGGGGGGGCTGCTCCTACGTAATTTCCCAGCAGGTCGCGGGGTCAGGTTTGTATTTAGTTAGCGGTAATGATCTCGTTAGGGACCTGAATGGACCACCGTCTAAGCCCATTCAGGGCGGCGAGTGTGTCTCTTCGTCCCCCTCCCCCTGCGGCGCTGTGTGGGCTTACACGGCCCGTGAACTGTGATTAATGGACTTCCAGGGCTTAATAACTTGCAAAACAGTATTAAACAAGGGAGGCCCGGGACAATCGGAGAGGGTCCCAGGAGGAGCAGGAGCTGGTTGTAAACAGAAATGGCAACAATTGCGATGCATGGAATTAACTGAGATGGAGGCGCCCACAATGCTACAGCTGGCCACTGGCAGGGAGCCAGGCCTGGGAGAAAGCTCCATTGCTGCTTCCAGGTGGCCTGGACCAGGCCGGGCCTTTTCAGATTTGTAAGTGTTAAAAGATAGAGGGAGAGAAAGGCTATGTTTGTGATGGGGGAGACAGTGAGAGGAAGCCATTGAGCAGAGACAAGGAAGAGTGTAAAGAGCAGGGAGAGTGATAAGCAGATAATGGGAGACACATTCAATAGAACAAGTAATCCTTGACATGCAAGCACAAATATGAGGCCTTTTGTCTCTTCTGTTTCATTTGAGCCCAGGATGCTTAAAGTGGGGAAACATGGATACTGACCCATATAAACAAGCACACACAAACACTGAGATACCACACACACACACACTTCACCACCTCTCATTTTCATACCTCACCCTGGTGTCCTCCAGATACAAGACTCCTACGATCTCCTTAGTAACTTAGATATCGCAGATTGTTTTATATAGGGCAAGGTGAACACTTCTGACATGAAGGAAGCACTCTTTAATGGACGAGACTGCTACACTGGAATGCTATGGCTTTGAGAATTCTTTCTGATGGGTTTCAGATATAAGAACAAGGCTGAATTGTTTTGATACATGCTTTCTTGCTATGTGGTATTTTAAAATGTCATTGAATTCCTTTGGGGTTGTCTTTCCTGCTCTCAAGGGAAAATGTTGTCTCTTTTTTATTAGTCCTTGTGAAATACAATTACGGGAATTTGCCATTGTAGGAGAATGAATGGGAGTAGATGGCATGTTTGTCTGGTTTCAACCAGCATAATGGGAGCATCATTTTAACAGTCGCAGTAAATAGGTATTGGCATGAAACATCAAAATTGCACAGTATGTGTTCAATTATATGCAATTATGAGACAATTTGGGAAGCATTTGATTAGACCACGAACAGGTACTTTCTCTGATCATAAGCCATGTGAGATAAATGTTTTTTGGACAAAAACAGCGTATCAGTTTCATTCTTGTGCATTCATGAAGCAGAATTAACAAAATGCTAATCTGTGCGGAAATAATACTTTGAATCTCAAATAAGGTATTGTAACAACCTGTAAATGTTCACCTCACAATTCCACACACATTATTATACTGATAAAAATGGATGTCATATTTTTGGGGGGGGATGTGAAATGCCTATACATAGTTATATGTATTATAACATTAGATATATTCATAAATGTATGTATATAAATACAATATTTGTATGTTTTCTATATTTATTTGATCAAAACAAATAAAATAGTTTTTTTCTTTTTTTGAATAGACCTAAATTTGGTTTCAGACCAGTATTGCTGTAAAATACCCCTCATTCTTGTCCATTTTATAACAGATAGATCATTTTACTGTCCGGCAGCATGGGAGGCGAGCTGCTTGTCATTCAGGACACTGTGATTGGACTGATCTGGCCTATGACTGAACTCCAAATCACTGAGCACAAAGACATAGGTCCCCTTATATAATTTTCCTGCAGATCAGAGTTTTTTTTTGTAAAACACTGTTTTCCATTTGCTCCCCCAGTCCTGTGTTTCTATAAAATGTTTGCTGAAACCCTTCACTCAATCAGTGGCTGAGAGGTTATGCAGTCGCACGGCCTGAACTTCTCTCCAGGGCTGGTCTGACTGGTCAGTGTGTGTGTGTGTGTGTGCGTGTGCGTGTGTGTGTGTGTGACAGAGAGATATAAATCGAGAAGAGAGATGAAGAGAAAGGCAAATAGAAAGAAAGGTATGTGTATGTAGATTATAGCATCTATGTGACAACATAAACAATGGCTGGGGTTATTTGCAATTGTACCAAATATATGAAAAACTATCTCTCTCTTTTTCTCTATCCTTCTCTACCTCTGCCCCTCTCTGTCCCTACCCACAGCTGTCGCCCATTCCCTCTCTTCTCTCCTCCCTCCCTCCCTCCACCAGGTGTTGGTCGAGTGCGGTAGTAGTGTGTGTGTGTGTGTGTGTGGTGTGTGTGTGTGTGTGTCTGGGGTATTCTATCTCAGGCAGGGCTGAAAAAGGGATCCACTGCTGCGCTATAAGCCTCTGACTCCCCCCACCCCCCACCCTCCGATTCCCCCACTTACTCCATCATGAATAATGGATCAGAAGAGAAATACATTTATCTTTTAATAGTCATGGCCCCCCATGACTGGGGCACCAGCTCTAGTCAAGACCGGGAGGGGAAGGGGGGGTCCGTGGAGGGGTGTTAGGGGGGAGGGGGATGTGCAGGGCCGAGATTCCGAACCCATGTCGATTGTCTCTGGACTGTCTGAAGTCGGTCGCTTCTCAGTGTCGTAGTGAAGGGTAATCAGGCTTGATTTGTGAGGTCAGCTCATCTTTTAAAGGGGCCATGATCCTAAAGTTCGGATGGCAGAAAGAGGGGTTGAGTTCAGGGTTGGGTTGGTCTTGGAGTTGGGTTCTGCTGTCAGGGAGACTGTTATTACAAATGATTCTCTCATGGTTGGGATTATTTTGCCTCCTCCCCCTCCAATAAAACAAATGATAAGAGGTTTTCTTGTTTGGTTTTGCATGAATATTGTAGAGGGGTTGTGAGTGTGCCTCTCTCTTGCTTCATAATTACTTGAGATTTTATAATTGGCTTTTGCAAATTGTCTGCTATGAAGAAATCGTAAGGGAAGCATATTTACTTGTGGATGTGCATTCAGCTGTGACACTGTGAGATTACTCCAACTCTGCCATTTATTCCACTATAAGGCTAGAGCCTTGAGCAGCGCACAATGCACCAGTATGTGTCATAGAAATAAATATTGGCTTCACTGCAATTGTTCCAACAGCTTCAGAGTTCTCTCTCATCTACTGAGAATGTCATTTTGAAAGGAATAATCTCAGGGTTGACCACATTTCTTGTCATGTTGTTAAGTATTTTGGAGGTAGGTGAGTTGTGAAAAAATAATGATAGCATTGAATGATCGCACGCACAGCACAAACATACGCAGACATGTATCAGTATTCAGTAAACAAACCCCAAATCCTCATATAAATAATGGCCATCTCTTTGTGCTGCCAAATACTTACGTACAGTATCTAGCTAATAAAGAGCTTGTTCTCCTTGGAGAGAAGATTGTCTGTGTACCCATTCCCTTTAAGACTGACAGATCTCCACTGAGCCAGGCTTTTAATGCCCAACGTAGCTGTGCACTCTAATGTGAGAATAATGCAGTGTTCTGTGTTTGACTAGGATCAGAAGGATTTCCAGGGTGGGGAAGATACAACACCCCCACCCCCACCCCCACCCTTTCCCAACCCTTTTTCTATACGTGTGGGCCCAGGGGAAGGCTAATGAACCTGCTATCTTAACCTTCAGGTTGGTCTCATCTGATTCCTAAGATCTCTCACACCTCTGGGTGACACCTAAAATGTTGACAAAAACAAGGAAGGAGAATAAACCATCCATATTTGTGTGATTTCTTTCCACTACTGTAGATAGAATGCACAGAAACATATAACCATACTAAAGAAATTAGTCTCTCGTGACACCAAGCATTGTGTTTTCAGAATGTTATTGTAGTTGTATTGTATTGTATGTTTATTTGTGAAAGACATTATCACTGATATTGTTCGCTGTAAAAAAAAATATATATATTGTTTGTGATGTTAAACTGAATTATTGGCAACAAAACATACGTATGTTAGAGTCAGTACAAGCCCTTGATAATACAAACTCAATATAAATCTCACAGATCAAATTATAAAATAAACAGTCTTTTTTCTCTTTTACTCTCTCACTCTTACTCTCACGCACAGACACACTACTCCCCTTCCACCCAACTCCCTTTGGAGCCAGCCAGACATGTGTGCCCGGCACCCTGCCGAAGGATGAAGTCTGTCCTAGAGCCTCATCCTCAGTCCCAGTCAGGGGGCCTGGGGCCCGGCCAGGGACTCCTCAGCTCCCCGCTCCGCTCCATGGGAGAGGGAAAGAGCCTGAAAGCACCATTTATCATCACTTGTGTGGGCAGCATCACCACGGCAACGCTCAGGCTGGCAAATGCCACTGCTGGGAATACAAATGAGGCACTTGGCAGGCCTGTGTTGGCGTCAGAGGGGCCAGGGCTGCCGCGAGCTGCTGCAGTCGCTAGCTACCGCAAGCTAGTGGCCGGCCGCTAGCAGGGCTACAATAGCTTGAGGTAAACAGACCAAAAAGAAAAATCAATTAAGTGTTGCCACAGCATTTTGGCAAGCTCTCTAATCTTAGGCGCCACATTTTGAAATAAGGAGTGAACTCTGTCTTTAATACCTCCTCTATGCTTTTCTGCATGACAAAAACAAGCAGGAAACAATAAACAAGATGAGGGCAATGGAGTGTGACTAATTCTACCCGTCGCTGCTTTCCCAAAATACAAGAGGACAATGTTCCAGAGTTCTTTACTTGTCTTTCGCAGAACAATGTTTTGAGTGTCTGAAGAACTTTGCATAATGTACCAAAGACCAACGTCTTCTTTTTGTAACACATGCTGAGTAGCCCTTTGGTCCCTGTACTGTGTCAAATGTTATACCCGTCACATGACAAAGTCCTGTCTGTGGTACGCACAGTAGCAAAGTGATTGACAACAGGGTCAAAACCAACAGAAATACATTAAGCTAGGTAACAACCTCACCTAGCTTCACCTGTCTCCCAGTAGTCATCATTATCCCTCTTTCTTTCAGTCTTCTGATTTCCACCTGACAGATTAGGAGCGTCTCTCTCTCCCTCCCACCTCTCTCTCCTCTCTCTCTCTCTCTCTCTCTCTCTCTCTCTCTCTCTCTCTCTCTCTCCCTCTCTCTGTCTCTCTCTCTCTCTTTCTCCCTCTCTCTCTGATATGAGAACAGGGCGGTGAATAAATTGGGCTGTGGCCGGCCTGCTCTGCTCCTTGCCTCTCTATTGATTCAGGCACTTTGATCGAGCGGTGGTCTAATCAATCCTTCAGTGGCAAGACGAGGGAGTAAAATCATTCTCAGGCAAACCCTTCAAATGACTTGTCATTAATTTGCCTCTTTACCAGCACTTGTTTGCTCGGAAGAAGATGCGTTTGGTTTTCTGGCTCTATTAGTGAGGTTGTGCTCCTGGGATTTTCATGGGCTGCTAAGCGTGTGTGTGTGTGTGTGTGTGTGTGTAGTTGTAGGGGTTGGTGTGTTGTGTACAGCATGTGTGTGCACATGGGGTTATGTGTGTGTTGCATGGGGGGGGGAGATTGGACACATTATGTTTGCTCATCCTTATAGAGTCACTAATTAGCGCTAATTGGGAGGGACAGTTCAAACAAGCACAGAGGAGTGGTTGTCACACAAGCGTGACATGGGTACAGAGAGGTACACAGTGCCGGGTGCTCTGCCCAGCTTCGGCCCTCCCTCTTCCCACAGCCAGCTCCCGGAGCTCCCCCTCCTGGGGCCCCCATCCCCTGGTTCTTCCTGGCGCCCGGCCCAGGCCTGCAGAGTGGCCACAGAGTGGGCTCTTTGTCTGGACACGGCCATTAGCAGTCAGCGGACTTCAGAAATGTGAGCAGGACAAGCCAGTGGACAGAGGCGCAGACAGACACACGGCTGTCTGGGACACTTAGGAAGTCAACAGCTGACGGAAGAGCCAACACAAAAGACGCACTGCTGAAGCCCTAGGAAGCGTGATCTGCATGTTATATACTACCACCTCCCTTACACACACACACACACACACAAACACACACACCCTTTCTAACCCCTCTCCTCATCATCTCCTGTCCTTACCCACTCCCACCCTCACACACACACACACACACTCGCTCACGTGCAATTACACACACAAATGCATATCTTCGCAGTATCTAGTATATATAATGTGCGCCTGCACATGCAAAGACACAGTCAAAAACACGAATAACACACAAACGGACACATACACACTGGCACTCTACATTAGCACCTCCATTAACGCTGAACACAGAAGATGCAGTGAAACATCTCTAGGATATGAAAGGCATTCCCTCTGCCCCGAACCCTCCAGCTAATGACGAATCAACCGACAGAGTATCGACACCGAGACCTCCTCCCGTAAAATCCTCCATACACCTATTAAGGCTTTTTTGGGGGGGGGGCTAAAATATGCTAATTTCAAGGATTATTTATAACCATAATAGCTGCAATTATATTCTGCACAAACTGATATAAGGTATAAGCACCAATTAGTAACTGGTCATTATCTTAAGCATTTGGTACTGGGAGTGAAGTAATAGGCGAGGGTAGCGTTGCCTGTCCGTGCTGTGGAAATGACTGTATAGGACTACTGTAATTAGTGGAGCTTGTTTACCTCTGTTTGTGAGAGGCTGCTAAGGATTCATAGGCCTGCCGTGCCTGTTAGTCTAATTCCTCTGTTATGCAGATGAGATAGTTTGGTGAGGCGGGCAGAAAAATAAGGGCATTTCTTGTGATAATTCACAGGTTGTTTGGTGTGGGTTTTAGGGAGTTATACTGCAAAACTTGTTTGGTGTGTATCATGCTGTCAGTGGAATTAGTTAGTGATGTAACCTGTGAATAGTAGCATCATTTACACACAGTTTTGTTTGTTGAATAATTAAAGGGGAAAAAACAAGAGATTTAGCAATATGTGAAAAACAACATATTTGACCCGTGTTTTACCAGTGCTGCACAGGGCAATGTGTCTGTGTGAATGTGTGTGTGTTTCTGTGTATATGTAAGAATGTGTATGTGTGTGTGCACCTCCTCAAAGACACACTAGCAAGGATCACAAGAGCCATATCAAAGCCCTCGCCCCCCACATAAAATGTCTTCTCTCGGCAGGGGGTTGTGGGATTGTTGTCCACCGTTCCTCTCTCTTTGAATGTCAGCTCTGCTAACAGGCAGCCTGCACACAATCCTACACAACACATGTTACTCTTTCAAACCTTTTTTTTTCGTCATCTAAGCGTTGGAGAACGTAGCGCCTCTCGGTGGCCAAGAGGACTTTCAGCATGTAAGATGCCTTCTAATACTGTCCTTTCTGTTCACAGAAAACAGAAACTATTTGTTTTTTCTTTCTCGAACAAGGTCTGAATGGTTGTGAAGGTTACCAGGAAATTGATGTTTATTGATAGACTAAACGGTCTTGCATATGCTGTTGGCTTTTTCTTCACAGTGCCATAAGGTTCCACCAGTATACAGGCCCATACGGTAAGCATATGGGAGTATCTCCCCAGCTGAGAACAACAGCCTCCACATAAATCAACCACACAACACGTCACCAGGAGCTGCTAATAGATGTTTAACTAAACCCCCTTGTTTCAAACAGTTTGACCCTGGTTCCCCAAAACACAATGTGAGAACTCCCCACGGATTAGGGGCTGACCCCGGAGCTGGTAGGTTACACAGGCAATAAAGGACACGTCTATTGTGCTCTTCGAGGAAAGGGCTGGGGGGTAGGGGTCTAGGAGGTGGAGACAGTGGCAGGGAAAAACATGCTAGTGGGTGGAGACGGGCTTGTTGTAACGACATCTTGATGGAGCATCACTCCCACCCACCAGAGCTGCTGGCTGTGAATGTATTTTAATTAGGCTTTGTGCCTGCCCACATAGGGCTATATGGTGCAGACAAGGGACGTGTTAGCAACATGCTCACCCTTTGTCTACAGGGACCCAGTCACATAATCGACCTGTCCAATGGATTTATTCCCTGGTCTGTGTGTGTGTCCATGAGACGTACATTGTAAGGGAGGCTTTTGGGGGACTTTTCATGGCTTGGTTGCCATGTAAACCAGACGGCTATAGGGGTGAACTGCAAATGCTTGTGTGCCCCTCCCCCTCCACCCCCCTCAGACACACACACACACACATACATACATACAGGCAAATACATTCAGTATAGTGTACACACCACAAACACACACACACACACACACAAGTACATATAAGAACACACCCCTTTCTGTTGGTCTGTAGAAAAAGGTTTGTCCTTTAACAATTCCACAATTTACAGAGGCCCCTTCATGGCAGCAGAAGCACCATACAAAACAGTTGTCCTTAAGAGTAAATTGGCTTTAATACTATAAGATCAAAATAATCATTTTATTTTAAAAGTCTTTTCTTCTACTCCAAGTGGTCCCATTGAGAACATGATGAATGCATTCATCATCAAGGAGGGAAAATATATTTTGTTTCTTTGGTGAATACACCAAGAGCGAGGGACATGCTATTGTGTGCCTAATGTGTTGGGCTGGAATGCATATTTTATTTTCTTAGTTACTGACCTTGATCAGAGAATCGGGGGTTGAAGCCTCTTCAGTCGCCTTTGTGGGCCAGAATAGAATGTTAATGAATTGGCGCACTGAATATTAAAATGGGAACCCGCTTTCAGACCCCTGTCTGACTGCTGTGGCATGTCGAGTGCTTTTGGCGGCCAGACAGATAACCAGGAAGTCTGTCTCACCCAGACCTCCCTCCCTGATTGGGTGAAACCCAGGCTGGAAGCCATTCCCTCCCTTTTCCACCAGGGTGGGCCTCTTCTCCCCCCCCACACATAAGACCACAACCAAGGTTGGCCTGCTTGCAGCTAGCGCAAAGAACGGGGGCCAAAAACACTTTTTTGTTTGCCCACAATTGAGTGCTGTGTGATCCTTTCGGTTTTTCCAAGGGAGGAACAATGGCTCGTTTAAGGTGCTCCCGACTCCCTAGCCCTCCTCTGGCCCCGGAAGTGCTTCATTCTGTTGTGAGGGAGGAGGACAGCTGCACAGGCCTGGTTGTCTTTGGCCCGCTCTGATTGGCCTGGCACGATGGAGAGGGGCACGAGGCCTGATTGTTTCAAACAGAACTGGGCATTGTATGAGCCACGAGGATCGTTTGTTGGATAGAAGCAGGACAAAGTCAACAAAGAGAGAAAGGAGCCAACAGGAGCTCAGGAAACGGACAGAAACATCTTCAAAGAAACGGAGAAACAGCCTTTGCAAGCCAACATGAAATATAGCAAACAGCTATACAATATTCATTTCCTATGTTAGAATAACAAACGAGCCCTGGTCCTTCTTCCTCTGTGGGATTTGCTACTTTAATGGAACACTGATGTTAATGCTCAGGGGAGGTAATAGAGAGTGTGAAGCCTAAATGGATTCCTGTGTGTCAAAGTGGCCGTCATCAGGAGGACTGATCATATGCAGAGGAGTGGAGATGTGTGATTATCCCCCCAAACTAAAGTAATCAATCAGCGGAGAGAGGGGGGTGTATTGATCAGTCACTTACATAGGTTACCCTGTTAATGTGGTGCTATGGTCTGGACCTGCTTGATTTATTGGGTATTTAAAGGAATCCCTATGGAAAGATAGAAGTGTGCCCATTAGGAGATAAATGGGTGTTCTGATCACATGCAAAACAGTGTTGGGTATTTGTGGAAATTCAATTGACTGTAATAGTTTAAACAAATCAACAAAATTACTTAATGTATTTAAAGTAATATTGTAATTGAAATGTAGCAAATAGTAATATTTCCCCCCAAAAAATGCTTTGTATAATTTATAAGTGATATTTTAAATGTAAAAATCTAGATAAAAAGTGTATTTCTTCTTTCCTTTCCTCTAAATAAATAAAGCTAAGCCAACAATGTGAGCTTAAATAAATAAAGTTAAACAATTCTGTGTCTGTTTGGATGTCCCATGCAGTTTATATCAAGGATTGAAGACCCTCGATGTAACCTTGAGGCTGCCTCAATTTCACTCAAAAAAGAAAAAAGAGGAAAGGTAACAAATCAACAATCAAACCAGAAAAAAACTGGAGCCGTTGCTTTACCTGGCCTCTCCTTGCTCCTCACTTTTCATTTTTTAAGCAGCACTGTAAAGAATGACAGAAATCCAGAGAGCCCTCTCTTCATGTACCTTTCTGTCAAGTATTTCTTTTTTCCCTCAAGTTCAGATGGAAACCAGCGCCTGATGACACATCTGAGGTACTCTAAAAGAGCCTGAGTGGGGAGGGACAGTGTGTGTGTGTGTGTGCTTGTGTGTGTCTCTGTGTGAGCACAGATTAACTTCTATAGCCAGACCTTCATAAAGATAGAGCTGGACTTGTCTCGAACTCTGCATATTATGTCTACAGTGCCTCCAAAGAATGAGCGTACTTCCTTTGTTTTAGATTTCACACAATTTTCCAGTGGGCACAGAAATGATTTAAACTAAATAGAACAGCCTGTGTATCGGTGGCCAACATCTGCAGATTGTGATTAGTATTTGTAAATGGTGTCCTTGAAAGAGATTGTGATGTAGCCAGTCAGTATCTCTTTATGCCAGCGACTCCTATCCTGGGGAGTTGGAGGGCACTGCTTTGTCCTCAGTATGGTTACAATTT
This sequence comes from Mallotus villosus, assembly GCA_903064625.1. NCBI lineage: Eukaryota > Metazoa > Chordata > Actinopteri > Osmeriformes > Salangidae > Mallotus > Mallotus villosus. Next base: position 277,085 of record CAEFZP010000194.1, on the reverse strand, counting down.
GAAGAAGGAAATAAATCATCTTCCCTTACGTCCCCACTGCCCATGTGTGACGTGCTGTCAGAACAAGAAAGAGACACTATTAATTGTGCCGAATATGAATAGCTATGTATGGTTTACCGGTTTCAAAGGATGTTGGCCCAAAGGAAGTTATTTTTCCCTTTTCCCACTACAGTCTGTCACTTTCCCCATTCTTTATCAAGATGTTTCAGTCCACTCTAGTTCACACTGCACAACTCGGCCTCTTTACGCAGCAGCATTATCTTATGTATTCAGCTTTCAGCTCCTCTCCCCGGATGAGGCAAGGCTTAATTGGGCTTGGGCTTTAAAGTCTGTAGAGCTCTCCACTCGCTCATAGAAACACATTCACTGGCTGCTCATTCACTTCAAGTATGTGTTAGATGTACAAATATTATTTACTTTTATACTTCAAATCAAAAGGCACACTCTTTCCACTAATCTGGGAACATAACCAGTGCAGGATAATTCATTGTTAATTTTTTTGTGTTCTGCTTTTGAGTAATATTTTCTTGTTTTATGTAAATGTTATTGTTATTGCACATATAGACATTTTGTGGAAACTATTTAGAGATTATGTAGATATACTACACAACATATCCTGTTTTTTTATTGTTAAACAAATGCAAGATTTACAATTGTTTTTAAATATACAATGTTATTTTTGACATTTTAACATTTTGCTAAATGATTTGTTCAAATTTAAACCCAAGCACATAGAAACCTAAAATATTGAAACAATAGCTTGATGAAACTGGTTCATACCTTCCATATAGAACCCATCTAGTATGAACCAGTCGGGTGACTAGGACCTAGTGGTAGGCAGATGTTCTCCCCTGGCTCTGCAGTGTAGCTGTAGGTTTTGCACCACAGCCAGATGTACTGCATAAAGGATTTAATGTCCCTAGACAAGGAGAAGGGCGTCTCTATAGCATCCACACCAAAACAACCCCAGTTATTAGCATCACCATTAAACCCTGGGAGGAGCTGTCAAGAGGGGAGAGAGACACTGCGGGAAGAGAGAGAAATAGTAAGAGTGAGAAAAAGAGACCTTAAATAAAAGAGAGACAAAGAGAAAGAGAGAGAAATATACCTCCTTATCTCCACCAAACTTGGTTGAATATTTTTTTTTACAGCCAGCATATGTGTTGTTATGTGGAGTGTCTCCGTGCTGCTGAAGCGTATACCGGCCTTTTTCCAGACAGGGATTGGTGAACCGTAGATCTACCGTTCTCTCTCCTCCCTTAAACCCAGAGCTTACTGGCAGACTCCTCCTCATTAGTTTTTGTCACTTGCCGGGTGCCTGGCGCAGGAACAAATGAGAGCACTATCAGCGACTGCCTTGATAACCGGCCTTATCTCATTAGGTTTCACATCAAAGTTAATCAGAGATGTGAATAGTAATTGGCGGACTAGACAATGCTATAGATCATTGGGGCTTTTGTAGTGTGTGTCATCTCAAAACATCGGCAGGGCTGGTGCTGACAGATAGGCTGGGCCTGTGACGAGTGAGAGAAAAGAAGAAGGTAGAGAAGGGGGGAGAGGAAAAAGAATAGAGGAGGGGGCGAGAGAAAAAAGAGAGAGGGCAGAGGAGAGAGCGAGTGTGTGAGTGAGAGAGAGAGAGCTGGCGGAGTAAGTGTGCATGGAGAAGAGAGAGAGGAGGGGAGGAAGAGAGGGGAGGAAGAGAGGGGAGGAAGAGAGGGGAAAGGAGTAATGGTAGAGGCATAACAAGCAAGCTGCTCAGAATTAATGAGCTTACCCAATAAGAAAAGAATAACCAATCAGTGTGTGTTGGGCAAATATAATTTGGGAATAATTGCTTGATTGCTTTTCTATAGTAGGCTGATTTGACCACACACAAGAACTGAGAATTAAGATGTCAAGACAAGAATTAATTTGGCAAGCGAGGGCACACAAATGTTCCTCTCCCTCCCCACTCAGGCGGCTCCGAGGCAGCCGGTGTGAAGCAGGAGCTGGAGCAGGAGAGCGAGACTGCTAATGACGAAAACACAGTGGTAGATTGCGTATTCATTTCCCTGCCTTCATTTTGGATACAGAGAGCCGCCAGTAATGCCACAGATGCTCCGATATCATGAAAAAGTGTGCGTATGCTAACGCATTTAATTGCCATTTTTGCATATTCCACTCTAGCGTTGATACCTAACTGCAGCTGATTGTTCCGTTTGTGTCCTCATTGATTTCATTTTGTGTGTGTGTGTGTGTGTGTGTGTGTGTGTGGGTGGGAGGGAAGGGAAGGAAATGGGGTGGGGGGCTTGTCTGGGAGTAATTGGTGCGTTCATCGTCGCCTGTCCCCAAACAGTGCTTGTTTTTGAAGTCTTCACTCCTATCTCGATTGCCAATTCGTCGAGGTTTAAAGTGTGTCTTTCATTACTGCGCTACCTGCTCGGAGAAAGGAAGCTCGACCTCCTCTCTCACATACTCCTCTGTGGGAAGCCATGAGGGGGAAATGTTTTTGTCCTCTAACAAAGTGGCGGTGGTCAGAGTGACATATTAGAGAATAACAGACAGGAAGACAGTGAGGAGAAGAGTAGCACAGCAACCACCCATAGACCCATAATGACCAGCTGCACCCAGACCCAGCATGGTCATTAATGATACACACAAACACACACAGACACGCACACACAAACAAACCAGGCCACTGTATAGTCTCCAACATACACATGGCAGGGGATTATTAATAGTAATCATGGCACACGATGCAGGACAGAATGTAACATTAGCGGACACATTTGGACTGGATTCAAGCAGTCCCCATTCAATTTATATTTGAATAAGAGATGGGTACAAATCTGACCACATGCATATGAATCGGCCCATATATTTGCTCCCACATGCGTCTGCTACTTAGCTCCAATTAGGCTGCAGCACACTACCACTGTGCCACTGAGGCCGCTCACACTGTCTTAGTTATCAGCTCTCTGCAGGTTTCACTGCTGTCTCTATTCATTTTCAAATGGGAACGTGTTAGAGTGACTGTGTGTGTGTGTGTGTGTGTCTGTGTGAATGTATGTGTGTGTCTGTATATGTATGTGCTCGTTTGTGTGTGTGTGTGTATGTGTGTGTTGATGTTATGTGACCAGTGGGGTAAGTAAAGGGAATAAATAGGCAGACAGAGGTCCTGTCAGGCTGATGTTATTGCTGCCCTGGGTTCGCCTGCGGCATTACAGGGGGAAAGGCACATTGCCACGTTCCTCAATGTCACACACACACACGCAGACACACACACACACCCACACACACACACACACAAGACACATGCTCTAGGTAAATGTACTTTGATCTGCATTGCACCTAATTGAGTCGCAGGCAATGTCTCTTTTCCCACATCAAGGAATTTGAAAATGTTAGATTATTTCGCTGGGGGATTAAACCTAATTTTCGTGTGTTCCGCATTAACCTATTAGGCTGGCTCATCTGCATTGCTAATGCAGAGGCAGACAGCTGTCACTGCTGAGGCAAAAAAAAATGATGGTGCAATCCTTGAATGAGTGATCCCGGGCTGCGATTAGAGGCAGTGAACTTTGCTGAGCCCCCGTGATAAGGCTGAGAAATTCCCAAGTTGCCAATAGCTCCGAAAATTATCAGACTGTAGGAAAAGGAGAAATAGTGCCTTCCGGCTCAGGGGCTTCAATCCAGGGTCTGCCCAGATTGACATTATTTAAAGCTATGGAAATGGGGACTGCCTATCTAGGGGATTGCTAAAATAAGAAATTCTCTAGCAACATTTATGAATACGCTGACAGGAGAGGAAAGGAAGGGTGAAGAAACATATATACCAGTAGTATATGCATTCTCGAAAGCAATTTTATAGTAATTTCATGATTTTATGATATAATCTGGGTAAATAAATACACAGACATATTTCAGGGGGAAAATCATATTCTTAAAAGTCCTCATGAAATTCTTTTTGAGAAGCTACTTTAACAGGAAGAGAAGCCAATAAATCGACACATAGGCCGACTGTTTTATAATGTTATTTCCGTTGCTGAATCAGAAACAATAGGTTGAGACGTAATCTCTTCCACTACAATAATTTAGGATGTTTGAATATGATATCCTGGGCAACATCTGTTTTCATGATATGAATTGAAAGTGAGGTGCATGAAAATAATGTTATTTTAAGCCTCCGGTTGCTTGTCAACAAAACGAAATCCATGTGTCTTCCTAGTTGCCACAGCAATTGCATGGTCTTCTAGGATGTCTTGGCAGAGTTGTCAACATGGTAGAAGCTACGCTGCTGGAACATTATCCCTGTTTAGCATGCAGTAGCACTAGTGCTGAATAGCGTCCGTGGCCGTTTTGCATTGCTTAACACCAATGAGGACATAGGGCAGTGCTTCACACAGTGTGAAGAGGTGTGTGTCTGTGGATGAAATCTGTTTGCGTGTATCAGAGTGTACAAGTGTGTGTGTGTGCGTGGTGGGGGGGGTAACACACCATGTGTGTGTGTGGAGAAAAAGTGTGTGTAGCACTGTTCCTGAGTACCTATTGAAATGAACACAAACATCAATCAGCGGCTGGCCCCTCATGTTGCCAGCCTTGGAGGGTCACACTGTAGTGGTCACGCACGCGCTCCTCCCAGGGTGCATCTGTGCCATCCTAATGACGGGCGGAATATTAATCCCGTCTCTGTGTTTTGATTTGCTTTTGTTTAAGCGGTATGTAAATGAGGAGTGCTCGTGCTGAGGCGCCAGTCTCAGGGTTGTGTGAATGTAGCGCCTAACACTTCACTGGGACTAATGGACACAACTTCATTGGATATGGTCATTATCGCAGATTTTCAAGTGCGGAGTGACCTCGGACATTATCACAATAGATCCTGTCACAGTTGTCATCTACTGTCTAATCATGTGTGTGAGGCGGGGGACAGTATGGAGTGTACTAAGTATGTCCACTCTGCCTGTTCAGATTAGATTTGACTGTGTTATAGTCCATAAGGGCTTTGAACAATGTCTCTGACAGTGTATGTTGATGTTGAACACAAATCTGTGTTGACTACTTTTATCCAAGTATTTTTTACAATTCATGGCCACTAAATTCAAGTGAAGATAGGAAGGCTAACATGACCCTACCAGTGTATGTATACAGAGGACCAACTGCACAACATTGGTTCATTGCAACATTGACTCTCCGCTCAGCATATCCTTAACCCAGCCGTGCTGGTCTGAATGTGGGGAGTCGAGGAGCACAAAGGCTAATCATTGCTGGGGTTGGAACCCACAATCCTCTGGCCCACCCTATTTGACTTAACTGCTCCGTTTGTGCTCCCACTGATCCTATGGCCTTTGTGTACATTGTAATGAGTGCTGACATAATCCTGGGATTTTCTTGGAGACCGACCCCTGCACACCCCCCCCCCTTGTTGGGCCTGGGGTTTGGCCCCGACCAGCGAGGCCGTGAGGGAGAGATAGAGCCACAATACCCCCAAACCCCCATGAGATACTTACTTTTAGGGATGGTTTGGAGCTCTCTGTGATAGAGCTAGTAACCCATTTTAATCCTATTAACGCCAACCAACAAAGGCTAAATCTGCAGCAGTCTGGGCTGGGTTCTGGCAGAGGCTGGGGCATGGTAGGGGAGCTGAATGTGGAGGCGAGGGCTGGGGTGAGGGTAGGGGTTACGTTGGGGATGGTGCAGAGATGCAGCTGAATTTGGGGTTGGTGCAAGGAGAGATACCCTCAGGACAGACATGGTGCAGTACTGTGTAGATGTGTGTTTGTGTGTGAGTGTGTGTACTGTGTTAAATGTGGATGTTGAATCACAGTCCTTGACAGTAGTGCTCATTCGTTTCAGGAAACAATATGGGGATCAAGGAGAGAGAAAGAAAAAAAAAGACGACAGCAAAAATTACATGCAGAAAAACTAAGAACAAAACACCCCATTGTCCAGAAATGGGCTCAAAGACTTTGACCACCAATAACTCAATGGTGCAAGGTTAACTCATTCTGCTAACATCCATCTCGTCGAGTAAAGGATGTGTTGTTACCCAGAGCGGGGTAATAAAAAGTACAGCAAAGGGAGATGCAGGAAGTAGGCCCAGTGCCTTGTGGGTGTTGGTACCTAGGGGTCACGATACAACAGGGGTGGGGGTGGTGGTGTGGGGGTGAATCTCAATGCACTTTTGTTTGGGGGACCATCATGGGCTGCTGGGGCTGAGTGTGCTGGTGGTCCTCTCTCCAGCCCCCTCTGAGTGCTCTGCTTTTACACAGCTAGCATGGCAGCTTAAAGTCCCCATTGTGACCAATGAGAGGGGAGTGACAGGGCCCATACAGACAGAAAGTGTTCTTTAGCCAAACAGGGCAGGATATGACTCTTTAAGGGCCAAGGGTGTGAATGGACAATATCCCCTGCCAAGAATGAAGCTCTGTGTAGGAACATTGATACACAGTTTCCTCACTAGGTGTGGCCATCCATCCCTCATGGAGGTCTTGTGTGCTCTGACGTCTCCTTCCGCCTTGTCCCCATTCCTTCCACACTGCCCAGTCCAACCCCAGCCCGCCCCCTTAGTCCCTGAAGACTGAGTCAGTGTCAATAGAGTAGCAGAGCCCCATGTATGATTATAATTGTGGCTGTGGCATCCATGTGATGAAGTGTGATATATCATTATACCACTGCAGGATGTACTTTGACATGGGTCGTTAGTGCGTCGAGACCCAGCTAACACCACAACGCACAGGCCACCAAGCCCAACCCCAGAGGGAATAGCAGGCTCCCTCGGTCATGGCTTTAACATCATTATTTAGATACCCCACCACATAAAACACTGCTTTCCCCTCCCCTTCCACCTCCCACTCCCTGTGGAGTATTCCCATTGCAGCCTGGGAAGTATGCGCATAATCAGCAATCCTTGGGAGGTGATTGGTTTGCTGGTTTGATTGACGGTTAGGGTCCTGTGAACCTCCTGTGAGGTCTAGCCATCTCTCTTCCCAGGGCTGGGCCCTCTAAGCACCCTGAGATCCTCCTCTAAGCCCAGAAAGTCCCTTACACACACAAACACACACTCACACACTTACACACTCACACCAGCCTGTAATACATTTATGTATGGGCCTGACCTTTCCAATAATGAGTTCACATCATAATCATTGACCTAAAACAAATTCACAAATGTCCACTGAGGTGCTGCGGAAAAAAAAGGGTGAGAGAGAGGAAAGATGGTGAGAGAGAGAGAAAGAGAGAGAGAGAGAGGGAGGGGGAGAGACGGGGGAAGAAGATCAGTGGGTGTGACTAATGTTATCCTTGTGTAAAGTTCTGTTTGACGAGGGTATTAGTTAAGGGCTAATTAGATAACAGCTCATTCTAATGCTCTGTGATGATGAAATGTCTTTGTGATAAAGATGCCATGCCAGGAAGGAACCTTTCATTTTATTGATCAGTTTACAGAAATACACATGAAATTGTAACCTGGTCTGAAAATGCTGTTAGAAAAAATACATATAAAATACTAGAAAAATAAACCATAAAAATAGATTCATATCAATAACAAAATGTCATTTTACAGAACATCTGTATTATACCATTAATATTTGGTGTCCTGAATAATATTATTGTCTGGTATAGGTTGCCACAACTTTGATTATTTTTGTTGGGTAGGAAAGGGGAACATTGCGAATATAGTTACAATAATGGTGGTGTTATGGGGTAATACTGTCCACGTACCACTACTACACCAGTACATAGTACATATAATAATGGCTATCTAATATCAGATATCTAACATGTAACACATGACCCCATGTAGCAAGACAAATTGTTCCCAGAATAGTGTGTGCTTGTCACATTGAAAGAGACAGAAAGATAGAAAGATAGTTAAAGAGAGAGAGTGAGAGAGAGAGGGAGTGAGAGTGAAAGAGAGAGAGACTGAGATAGAGAAAGAGAGAAAAGGTAGGCCAGAGAGAATACTGTATCCAGGCTTCACTGAGTGCACAATAGCAGGCACCTCCCCTACTGGTTAAGATTGCAAATTCAACTCAGGGAAGTATGCTGAAGGAATTGACAGGCTATATTGGATATGACCTCCTGGCTATAGGAATATGATAAGCACTTATCTGTTTGCACTAACAGAGCAGATGCATTCAGTGGCTTCCTCCTGCTAGAACATTACGTACTTTGCTCCATCCACGAAACAGATACACACACACACACAAAGACACCAACCCACGTACACACACGCACAGACACACACAGAGACATACACACAACAATAATGTTTCGTCCCAGAAGTAATATCTTCATACAATGGAAAGAATGAGAGGCCAATAAGTATAGCGCCCATCCTGCTCGTCAACCCAGCGCATCCTCCCCATAATTAGCTCTCTTGTGCTGTTGTGTGCCGCACAACAGCCCCCACAAAACAAGTGCTTCACGGCCACGAGGTATTTATCATCATTTCCATTAATACTGTGTACAAAAAGGGGTAGGAGATGCATTCTCCTCAGTTCACGGACAAACTCTTGTAATAATAGGCGAGGAATTGAGCATTTTTGTGTCCAACAGAGACAGAACAGCGTATCACAGAAACAACCATCCAGGCATATAGGAGCTCATGACAAGAGATCATCGGTGATTTAAACAAGTACAGAGTTCCGGCAAGAACAGCATTCAGGGGGTCAGAAAGTGTACTTGACAGGAAATCTGCATACTGAGTGGGTCCTTCTCCCGCTTTCATTTGCATTGTGATTTCTTTTGCTCCCCTTTAATATAACATGATGTGTGGGTCTCTGGCAGTTCTTAAGTGTTGCTGGAGCAGTTGAGCCATGTCTATAGAGAGTACAAGGGCCCAAGTCCTTCCGGGGAAGTTATGGATAAATACTTGTTTTCTTTTATACATTTACTGCAACCGCAGTTTAGTTTCTGTGTGGTTGACATTTTGAATTTATTACAGTGAAATACATGATAGACGTACAATTGGTGAGCATTTAGTAGCTATTTCAAAAGCATCCTCAAATTCATGTTGATATTGTTTTTTAGGAACATTTCACTTTTCTGAGTGAACAGTAAAACGGTTCATATTGATATTATCTACACCAGATAAGGCATTTACAAATAATGGTATCTCACTTAAATATGTCCTGCTTTCCACAGTCTTCTTTTCTTGATGTTACTCTGATAGTGTTTCAGCACAAAAAGAAAATGTGACATGAAACAGAAATGTCAGCTGCTACATACAGAATCCTAATCCACCATGGGTCCCAAGGGAGCCTGATTAATGCCATCATGGTAATATACTCAATCTTACCAATGTTTTCCTTTGAGGATAAAAAAATGGCAAATATGTACCCCCCTAATAATCCGATAGTTATCAGTAGGCCTGCACATAAAACTGTTAAACCATAACAAACCAAAACACACCAAATCATATTATTGTCATAGTCACGCTTCCGCTGGCCCAAGGTAGGAGATTATTAAACTGTCAGAGAAAGTGTGACGATAAGCTGCTGTTTGGTTTACAAATGAGACATAATTAAGATGACACATTGCCAAATAAAGCCTGAGATATCTCAATTTGGCCTACACAGGACACATACTTCAATAGCTACCCAGGCTTTTACCATGCATGGTTTACTAATCAAATCCGTCTGACCAGAAAGGAAACTCAGGTGTTTGGGGCTCAGATAGTATTGCCTATGAGCTTTAGTGTTTCCTTCTAGTCTGCACCTCAGTGGCTTCCTTGCAAACTTGTACATACAAGAGGAGGAATGGCCGTCGATGACAGGCATCTTTTTAAAGGGCTTAATTCTCATCCGTTGTTTACATCGAGAGCGACCAACAGACATGCACAAACATTAATGAGATTAAGAAGAAGCGCTGTGCAATATTTATTAGGCTTGACAAACACTTCTGGGCTTAGTGTGCTGAGAACAGGGCTCTCTCAGGGGGGCAATGCTGGCACAGGCTGGCCTGACAGAGGGACAGCTGTCTGCCATGCACAGACGGGAGCATCCGCCTTCTCTCTATAGAGATTTCAAAAAACACTGGTTTATGAATATCTGTGAATGTGTGTATGTGCGTTTCTGTTGATAGTTAAGTGTGTGTGTGGTGTGTGTGTGTGCATTTGTGTAGTATGTGTTCACTGTATGACGCATAAGCAGCATCCTTGTCTCTCACCCTCACCCACTCTCCTCCACCATCTTCAAAACTATCCGCCTCCCCAATTTTTCTCGTTTTAACAGCTTATAACTTAAAAATGCAAATGTGTGGATTGTTGTGATCATTGATGAGGACCTCTTTGTATTGTGTGTTAACCTCTATTACGCAGGATTACAGGGACAGAGGCACGCTGGCATTTGGTAAGTGTCACGGTGACAGCACTTGGTGCTGGAATGCCCGCCTGTCAGAGGCAGCTTTATCACAGGGTTTTTCTCCTCCGAGTGTGGACTAATAAGCCTAGAAATTACAATTGCCTCCCTGCTGCATCCCTGATAGGCGGAAATAATGATATCAGTGCCCTACTAATCTTCTTGGCTCGCCGCTTGGCATCGGCCTATTGAGGCACCTGTCATACTCACGTCTGATGAGGTGAATTTAATCTCTCTGTCCGTAATGACAATGGGGTCCATTTTAATGTTAGGAATGATATTTGTCAAGGTTCTACCCTGTGTCTTTTCCCCTCCCTCTGCCTTTCTTAGCACGTAGCCTAGTTGAAACATTCCTGTCAGGCTATCAGGATTCCTGGATGCTGGCGGAATCAGACCCTGATATAGCAATGTGTCACTTCTCACTTTTCTCATTTAGAAAAAAGCTAAACAAGACATGAACAGAATTTATGATAATTATTTTCATTTGAATTGAGATATAGCCTGCTTTACAGCTAATTGTGTGTATCATGTTAGTTAAAACAATAGCTATTTCACTATTAATGCAGGAGTCTAAGACTCATACGGAACAGATTTCACAAGAAACAAACTGGGCAACACAGGCTTTACTTTGTCACAGAAATTGTTTCTGCTTTTGTGGATTATACTATCCATCATTACATGGGAGTTACTAAGAAATATGCTTTCAGCAGCTAACGTTAGCTTGCTAGCTACTCACATAACTAACTTGTTGTACAGTAGCCTTTACAAACTGGTAGTATCTAACTGACAAGGTTATTTAGCTAAAATCATTTTTATTTGACTAGTAATAGGGAAATGTACAAGATAAAGCACATTTTGTCTGTTTAACTCGAACTAGCAATCAGTCACATGCACAGACTGAACTAGTTTCTTAAAACAAGCAACCACCAAACAAATCATGCAGGGGTTTTTGACAGCAACCCATCAATCTGTCATCCAGTATTCTACATTGTACTTCCCACAAAAATCCTTATTATAAGGATAGAACATAATCCAACAAAACATACAACATATTTACATTGTTAACAGTATTTAGCATCCCATCCATAGCTAGTGCATGCAGTTATCAGGGAAGAACACATTACAGAAACAGGCAGACATTCTTTCTCTAGCTGCCATTAATTTTCCTTGGGGACAAGTGATAAGACTGAGGTGGAGACTCGTATGAGGGAGAGGAATTAATATCAAATGTGACTTTTTAATGAAAAGAGTCTTCCAAGGCCATCTTAGAAGGGAAGCTTCAGTGTCCTCTATCCTTTCCCACTCAGCCATTGTTCCGTGGGACTGAGAGCACACAGCAGTAATACAATTGACCTTCGTGTTGCAGCAATAAGCAAAGAGAGAGAGAGAGAGAGAGTTGCAGCGTTTAACTTCATGTTTTTGAGGGTCCCACAAGTACGGCGACTTTTCTATTTACAGTTGAGTACTGAAATATTACTGTTACGTAAACAAATTCCACAACCTATTGCTGTGGCTTTCCCATTATCCGACCCCACCCATCGGTAGAAAACAATCAATTTTGTGTTCTGGCATTGAGGAGTTTATTTTAGAAGAGCAACTAAATTCAATTCAATTGAATTTGATGAATGAGAAAGGAAAACATTCTTGTAGAAGACCACCTGAATGGATAGCTGATCCCATTAGTTCCAAAGGAACCCAACCACAATTGAACATATTTAGAGCCTTAAATCATGGAAGGCTTTGAAAAGGTTGATTTTGAACCTGAGTAAATATCCTCAATATCAATCAATGCAAAGCTTGACAGTTGATAGTCCGGGATGTCTGACATTGCCTGACTGAATGTTTCTTGTGTTCAGTGAATGCCTCCAACAGAAATAGAGTAAATGTTTGGCCTTTTCAGTAGCATCTGTTTCCTCCTCTGCTTGCTCGAGGCATCGATTGTTGTCATAGAAACTCTGTCATTAGATAAATGACTGCTTCCCCAAACCTTCAGATTAACTTGGACAGAACAATCAACCCCATGTTATTTATGTCTGTGTGACAAATAATCGTTTAGGCTTTGCTGGAACACAACAATTCTACAGTGTCTCTACTTGTTAAGGATTCTAGTCCAGAATAGGCCTAGGCCATAAATTATGGAGAAAGACTACTTTTCTCTGCATTTCCATTGTATTAGCAAATCCAGCATGTTGTCTTATATTCTGTATCAAACCATATATCTGGCATAAAGTCATCAAGTCAAAAACATTGGGTTTTAAGCACAGCTGTTACAGCAAGTTACACACCTGAATGTATGCAAAAAACTGAATTTAAGTTTGAGGATGATGTGTTTTATCTGGATGATCTATATATGGATAAAAACAAAGAAACAACACTATATTAATTGGTTAAGTTGCTTAACAAACCAAATCAAAAGCTCAAGCTAAGTTTTGAATGTAGCCTGCACTTGTCCTTGTCCATAAGAAATAAACCCATATCACCATACTCACGTCTTTGTCTCCATCTTCAACATCCTCCCAAACTGATTGCCTGTCTGCTTTATGCTCTAATTTGAAATCTGTTTGGCTTTGCTGGGAGAAAGTATTGTTTTCTCCGGCGCAATGCAGTTTGGTTAATGAGTGTGGTTAAGAACATCATTATATTTTAAGTATCATTCGGCTGTTCGCAGCGGGGTGTGTAGGAAATCTCTGCAATAATCTGTTTTCCTGTTTCATATTCAAAATGACAGCAGCAACTGCTCCTTTATTACAGGGAAACATCATTAGTGCAGAGGGTCTTTGGTGTTTGGCAGAAGAAAATTGTAATGAAGACGTATTAACTACAGATAATTTGGTTGTTCTTCAGCTCGAGTTTGCCTCCCCGCTCCGCTAGTTGGTTTTATTTGCATTGATGTGGCCTCAGAAGTAGTTTGCTTCTTGAACAAAGGGGCTGGCGTATGTTAAGTGCTTTTGAAATCACAAGCATTCCGGCAATGAGGGCTGGCCCTGATGAAAGAGTGTGAAATACAATGTGGAAATCGATTTCACAATCTTCCAATTTGGCCTCGCTGCAGTAGCGCTCAATGTCACTGTACACACGCTGCTGGTGTGCATGTCTGTACATTTAACATACTCACAATGAAGGACTCTGGGACTCAGGCTTGCTTTGTTAAGCCCTAACAAATTCATGCAAATTCCAGCTATGCTAAGAGGAGAATACATTAAAGACCGTGATGCTCAGGCTTACTTTTCAAGGTAAAGGAATAGATGGGAAGAAGTGTTGGTTGGATTAGTCATTACGATCTGCCCAGGTAGAGGCTAGCAGTAGTGACCAAGGTCAGACATAAGTTCCTTGACAGGATGTTCACTTGTATGGAAATAATATATCAAAAGAAAATTATATATATACAAAGTGTGATCTAGAGTTCTGGAAGAAACAGAGGGAAAATCTGTTCAAGACAGTTAAGTCATATGTGCTTCATGGCCCTTATTATGATTGTGACAATCACTCAATGTTCAGCTCCTAACAATCAACTTGTTCAGATCGACTGACGGCAGTTTTTCCACATTGCATCATTGTAGTGAGGAGCTGGCCCATCCATCTATGCTGATGGATGTATGTGTCTGTTGACCGTAAAGGAGAGCTCAATGTCTGTATCGTCACAAAAGAGGTCTCAGAAAGCCTCTGTGATGGAGCATGCGGAGAGTGTGAAGCCTCGTCCATGGAACACTGTCAGTACCATCTGTGAGAATGGGTAAACAGGAAACACACAACAGAATTATAAGGCCTTTTTCCTCTGCACTCTTTGATTAATGGCGTTGATATCCGTTGAAGCCGTTTCAGCATATGTAACACAACTATACAACAGCAGGCAGCTGTTGCATTTTCTATACTAAAGAGTGTGAGAAAGGGGGGGAAGCAGAGCCCCCTCTGAAAGGTGCCATCAAAATGCAGAATAACTCTTCATTCAGCAGCTTACAACTCGACACGGAAGCATAAAGAAAGAGCATGTAGCCATAACAAGGCCCTGAGAAGTTACGACAGACACTACAAGTTTGCCAGAAGCTTTAATCAAAGTTTCTGGAATTAAATACTGAGTTTACTCAGCTTCAGATAATGGTGTGTAGGCTCCTTACTGGGTATGTTGGATCAGGACATCAACTCTGGGACAGAGGATGAGCTAGGGGAGTCAATTAAAGACAGCCCTTCTTTCTTAATAGGGCTGTGATACAGAGCCATAACAGTGTTATCTTGGCTTTCGCTCTAGGTGGGGGATATCTCTTTTGTAACACAAGCCAAGTAAATAAATAGCCAAATGAAGGCACACAAAAGTGCCCTGGCATCTTTCACAACATCCCTGGGCACCTAGTATGCAAGGGCAGGGGGGAAATTATGCCAACAACAAATTGCTAATGATGACCCAATGATGTCTTGTTAAGCTACATTGTTTTCTCTCAGATCCCTTTGTGTCTGCGCAGGCGTTCTCCGTTTAACGAGTGACAAGAAAGCAGCAGAGCGGCTCACAGGTCTCTCTCTCTCTGCCTCCCTCCCTCGTGTCCTTCTTCTCCTTTCTCTTCTCTCTTTTGCAGTTAACTCATGTTTGTGCCTCTTTCCATCCCCTCACGTCGGCAGCCACTCCGAGGGTCTGATTTGGCGCATGAGAACATGCTAGAGTGGGCCAGCTCAGCAGGGAAGGGCCTTTTGATGCAGACCCCCTGGGAGCTAGGCACTGAACCAGCAGTACGTATCACAGATGTGACAGCTTTCATGTGACAGTTAACTTTTCCTAATTAAAGTCCCAAGTCTAATTACACGCCGGCCTATCTGATATTTCTGAGCGGACAGGGAGAGTCAGGCCTGTGACGGATCAAAGATCCAAACCTCTGTGATTGGGAGGGTGGGTGTTATTTTGAGAATGTGGGAGTAGGATAAGGGTGGCGGGGTAGGGTGGGAGGGGGGTTGGGGGGTCAGAGATAGGGGGGCTCCGTGCTCTGTCTGGGGTTTGGGTTCACCTGAGTTGTGGGGGTCCATGAATGCCAAACGGCGAGGCCCATCTCATTTGCAATGACGCTTCTCCTGAATGCAGAAACGTAATTATGAAATCGGGAAAAAATGGTTAAAAGAAAAAAAAACATCCCATAATTAGTGAGGCATCTCCCAGCACAAGAAATGGAAATTAGTCACAGTGTAATAAATTAGCCTGTGCATATATTACATGAAATGAACACCCTTGGGGCCTCGTATTAGCAGTTTTGGCCATGCACCCTCGTGTATCTAAATAAACCATTCACTCCTTGGTTATTACGGGCCCACAAAGAGAAATTTCTCCCCAACCGCAGTGCTTTACAAATTGGCCACACAATGTCATCTGGGTGTGGTCTCTTTGTCTCTGTACAAGGACATCAAATCCTAAACCCCCAAAACCTGTCAACATTGCCAGCGTTCAGTATGGATGTGAAATCACTGCACACTTGTGTTCAGTTTGTATGCCGATTTGAGCAATTAGATTTATCCCCCACTGTTTTTTTGTAACCTTCACAAACAAACATGAAATTAGAACAATTTGCATCCAAATAATGCAGCACGGAATAACACACCGAAATAAGATTGCAGCGAAAAAATGCCGGCTAATAACAAATCATAAGGCATGATGTAAATTGTATTTGGTCATTAAATCTCAGCAGCCATTTTGAGGAAGCGGGATGTTGCTGGAAGCAGTGGTGCTGGAGAGAAAGCCCCACGCACACACAGGCGACTGTGCCGACTGGGCCACTGTTGGTTTTGATGAGTCTTATCCAGAGAGATTATTCATACTTGTCCTTCTGCTTGAATTAAAGCAAGAGTGCTGGAGCCTGTTAAAGCCAAATACTTGAATGGCTAGTGAACTCTCACCTTCTCGCGCATCCATTTAGCTTGCAAATGAAAGCCAAGTACAGTCAGTGGGAGCCATAATGGGCCTTTCTTCTTGCGGAGTGTGGTCATTACATACTAATTTCTTCTGGAGGCTCTTCAGGAATTTAAACACTTGGCTGGAGCGGCCGTCTCGTGCTGAGGCAGACAGACGCATGCCTACCATGCCAACTCACAAGGTGTTGTTGCTGGCCGTACTCATGTCGGCTGACCAAAATTGGGCTAAATTGAAGGGGTTGGTTACAGCTCAGTGATGTTTGGATGAGCTTAGCCAGTATGTTGCGGAAAACAATAGAATGTCTCACTACCAATTTTAATATAAATCCTGGGTTTTCAAGGTTTTTCATACTAACTTACTTATGGCTTATCAGTTCTTATGTCATCTTTCTCATATAATATAATCAGTTCATTGATACCCACAGTTTGGTATCAATCCCTTGCAGTATACACTGTGGTTTGTTCACATTTGAAAGTGTGGAAGATCTTTCCATGGTTCAATAATTCTAGTTTCTGTGTTGGAGGTTTTTTGATGAAAAAAACTAATAGAACAGACCTTGTATAAACTGAAGTGTTTTTCAGAGGGTATATGTTCACCACTACAGACTGCATTCTTTATATTTTTAGCTGCACCACAACTTCAAATTGATTATCTGCACTGTTGCAAGTAGCAATAGCATTCACCCAATTGCATTTGCAACCTGAACCAAAGAAGAACAGTCTCAAATTGATTAAGATGAAGTGCACTTGCTGGTCAGGCTTATACCACTTCTATAATTCTGAAGAATTATGTATTCTTCTTCAAAATGACACTTTACATGGTCACACATTAGAATAGAGAGTCAAAGATGAGGCTTTAGTGTAAATAACAGTAGCTGTCTCAGTTGTCTTAGTTATAGCCTAGGCTCTATACAATACACAAATTTGACAAATGCAATATTCATATATAATGCTACCACCTAAATATTTCAGTGGTCGCCTACTACTATTTGTAGGTTTTATGTTGTTACTGTATATTTCACTGTATAAATCCAATTATAGTTTGTTAAAGTTTGCTGTGTAGACGTCCTTGGAAAGGAAAGCTTTTGGCCTTAGCCAACCCATTAGCAACATCAACCATCCCACATTATTAGAGAGTAGTATTTTTGCGCCAGATTGCCAACCAAACATCAGTAGCACCCAGGAGGCAGTGATTTAATTACGCAATTAGACCAGTGGATGATTAAATGGTTTAATTAATAGAGACAGATTGGGAATTTGGACATTGTTAGTGACATGTTTAGCTCGCTAGTTAGTTATTCCAATAACCAGCCTTCTCTTTGTTCAGTACATGGGTATGATAGTACTGTAGATTAATTCCAGTACAAAACTGCATTGTTCTGGATAGTTGTGTTCATTGTTCTGGTAGACTACTTATATACGCTTTCACATAACTTCCCCTAAAGCTAATTACTACAGTTTGGCATTTCTAGTCAAACTAATTTACTGGTTAAGAAATGATTCTACATGTTTTGTCAGAACACACAAGCCGTGGTGTTCTTACTCTAGCAGGCTCAGCTGTTCCAGAGCTAGCGTAGTATTTCCTTCTTCATGGTTGCTTTACAGTCATTATGCTAGTGTGTTCCAAGCGTTCCAAGCGTCTCTGCTATGAGACCAGATTTTAAATCTGGTTTAAAGTCTGAATCTAAATTCCATCTGTATTTGTTGGATTAGTTCAGCCTCAAGTTTTCTCATACAACTACAGTTTTCCCTTTGATAGTGAAACACTTCCTAAGAACCATAGGCGGACCTTATTTACTGCTCATTTAGTTTGTCCTCGAACTGAGGTGTTTTGAGATGTCAACTTGTAAGAAGTGATGTCAACTGAATGGTCAATAACATGGCTTTTATAAATAAATAAAAAGAGTTGTACTGGCACAGTCACTGGAGCATGTCGCCTTAGGAGTCGAGCAGTGCTTCTAGTGAGTGCATATTGTTTGCAGCACTTGACACAGCACCGTTCGGCTGAGTGAAGCTGCTTGCCGGCCCTCAGCGCAATGACATTGTCTTGGTTGCACAAGTAGAGAGGGACTTGACAAAGATGCTGCTCAAAATAATTGCTGCAAGTGTATCGTTATTCATGGTATCCCTTGTACCTGTACTGTTTGTTTGCAACAAACTAATTTAGCACATTCAATGCATAGCACTGTAGTATCTTTGAATACTAAGACCATAATAATTGTGCTAGTATTCATGTATGTTCCTGTATGCGGGAATCAAAACTTGACCCATTGCTTGGATAAAACACTCACTCATGTATTGATTTGAGTATGTGTCTGAAGCCTGAAATGTTGCTTCAAACTCCCCTGTGAACCCCATCCACTATTTCCTATGCAGCTGTCACTGTCAGACCAGTCAGCCTGCCTGCATGACTGTCTGTCAGCCTGCCACACTGTGATTGAGACGTCAACCTAATCCATGTTTACACTGTCCTGGGTGTGTCACGTCTAGCCTTTAACCACACAGAATTAGGCTGTGTTTGACACCACCTGCAACCTGCCACTTGAACCCATCATTGACTCACACCACACAGAGCACACATCCGGTAAACAGTTATATATATCCACCAATGGCAAGGGATAGAAAGCCCAAAATAACATGGAAAAAGGAGAAAGTGGCTAGAAATAGGAGAGGGAAAAGGGATGGATGGGCATTGTAAGTGCCACTCCTTGAATTTCCTCTCTGTCTACTATCCTCACTCTCCCTCTTTCTCCTCATCTCTCTACTTAGTCCTCCTCTCCTCTTCCCTACCCTCTTTCTCTCTATCTCCCTCTGCCTTCCTTTCTCTGTTGCTTGCTCAGAGAAGCTGCCAGTGTTTACCTCTCCTTATCCAGGTTGCTAATCCCCCGCCAGTGAAAGACTCCACTAAATAGGTGCTGTAGAAAAAAAGGGAGAGGGACAGGCAGAGCCATTAGAGGAGAGTTTATCAGAGTCTCTCAATCTGTTATCACTCCTGTCCCTCTGTCCCTCCCGCCAGCCAGCCCCCCACCCCCCACCCCCTCCTGTCACAGAGCTACTGATTATAGCCGGGGCCAGCACACACAGCCACCGCCACACTGACACACACACAGACCACACCGTGTGCAAGCACATACACACTCACAAGCATGCTTGTATGAACATGTGCACACACACAGATGGCACAGTATGTGTGCATGTGCTTCTTTATTTGAGTGTGTGTCTTCGATGTCTTTGTCAGTGTGTCTATTTCCTGACTGTGAGCATATGTGTTTTACTTCAAATATTATTGTCTATTTCTATGTGAAAGCTAAAAGAATATGCTTAGCCTTTATTTCTATTTTATGATTGATTCTAAGAAGAGGAGGATATTTCAGAACCATAATTGGACTAACAATTGTAGTGTTTTGAAAAGCAGCCAGTGCAGTTTTGTTGGCACTGGGGCCATGGGGACGGGCGTGAGGCCTTACGTTTACCTAAAGGATAAGTGTCAGAGGATCAGGAAAATTAGCTTGCCGCTGTATTAAGACATCAACTGCTGCAGTATGTATGCGTGTGTGTTGGGTGTGTGGACTCATACTCCCAGCCACACTGCAGACTTGGCTAAAATGGAGCTCAAAATTGAAGTGCTCCAACCAGCTGCTTCCCAGAGTTTATTCTAGTGCAGAACAAACCTGTAAAGAGGGATCAAGATCAACATTTGTCGTAGTTGATTGTATTTCTAATATATATTTAATAACCATTTAAAATGTATACAGTACTACAACATTTGCTTTTATGATTAGTCATGGGGAAAAAACATTACAGATAAAATGATCTACCCTATATCAGAAACAAATTAGATATAGAGAAATGCTGTATGTTGTATGCTGACTCCTTGATCACTCTTTCTCCTTGAAACCCCAGAACTCATCTGCCCATCAAGGTTACAGCAGGGTGGTCATGAAATAAGCAGTCCTCTGGATCTTGTGCTTGAGAGAGCAAGTGGGGTGGGTCTTCCAAGTTCCACCCCAGGCCCGAGCTGTGGGCTGAAGTTTACCTTTACCCTCTTCAAACAGACTGAGACTTGAGCCCAGAAGCTCTCGTACTTATCTCCCCTAAATCTGTGAGGGGTATTTATGTGCACCACATCTTAACAGTCACGTTTATTTACAGTAGAAGTATAAATACATTTTGTATTGAGATAAATGGATAGTGAAATAAATAGAGCCACATTCACTCTTAAATGTTTTGATTTGACAATTAACGGTTATTAATGTTTCTGCAGTATTCTGCATGTGGTCTTTGTCCGTTGATGCCAGATGCGCGTGTGTGGTATAGGAGCAACAGAGAAATGGTGGTCGGAGTGACATTTCTGCTGCACCGTCCATGTGCCGTCATTTAGAACTAATGGCTGTGAACACGGAGTCCGTGTTTACATAGCAGTGAGCTCCTAGCTCCCGGCCTGTGACAAATTATGAAAGGCGGGCCTCTGTAGCCAGGCTGCATTTCATTAAACTTTAACTTCCCTTATCTGTGTCGACAGAGGACAGCACAATAAAGGCTGACAGGTATCTAAAGATGTATGTTTGGACTAGGGAAAAGGACCTGCGTGAGAGCCATGGCCAGTTTTGTCTCCAAAGAAGGGACATATGTTGTCAGCTATAAAACCGGAAAGCAGATGTTGCTGTTTTACTGAGAGAGTGAGAGAGAAAGATAGAGATTGTACAACACTTTTGGGCACTTTGCATATATGCATGATGCGACTTGCTGTCTGTTTAGCTAACAGCAGTTCCTGTCTTGAATGAGACAAAGTCATTTTGACAGGTGTATCTTTCATCTGCTCACATAATTCAAGGGAAACGCACCTTTAAAAAACTGTGCAACATGCAGTATTACTTTTATATATTCTTTGTTTGGAGAATTAATTGATCATTAAATATTGTTAAAATAATATTTGCCTTGTTGGCATTGCAGCATACATTTCCCACATAGTATGGCAAATGTTATCTGCATCGTTGTAAAGCCTGGTTAACCATGTAATGAAAATACAACAAAATTAAGTATGAAATGATAATATATCCTAAATGTATTAAAGAACCAGATGAATTAACCTTCTGCTATTGCACTGCACATCTCAAGTGTATTCATAATTTTGTATTCATTTGATAATTAAAAAACGTACAAATATAAATGTGTGCAAGACATTAGTGGTTTGCTATGTCTCTGGGTCTCTTTTGCTGTATTTCCCATCCCAGAGAGGCATCTCTCACTTCCAGCATTACACAAGAGATGGCATAGAAAAGAAACTTGGATCTCAGACGCCTGTCGCATGAGGTGCATGTCTCAGAAGGACAACCAAACAAGGCCAACATTAAAGCACGCTTCTGAAGGAAGCGGACGATTGATTCCATAGAACCTTGTCCCATCAAGGCCACCAGGTTCCAACCAAAGATATTTGGAATGTGGAGAAGAAAGAGGTAGTTACAGCAACAAAACGCTGCTGAGGCAACCAATTGTGCGAGGCTGAAAGGACTTATCTACTGTGGGCTATGCTCTCCCGGCAAGCAGCAGACACACTACCATGTAAATAAAAGCCAAGGGTGAGCTCACAACTTTGCCCGCGTGAATGAAAATGGTCACAATAACATTACAGATGCACACACACATAAAGTGGCCTATTCAAATCCTCGCGCAGAAGGCAATTTAGCTTCTTTTTTTTATTCATCGCCGCAAATCGGTTTTAATTTCGTGCAACTGAAACAAATGTATGTACCTTTATCTGAGCTGTGTGAATGCTTAGGTCAGACTATTGAGTGAGGTCAAGATCACTCACTTATTGCAGCATAATACAAACACAATTACACATCTTGTTTGACTCATAACTTCTAGATTGCGTTAAAATATATGAAAACTAATGTAAAAGGTGGACTTCTTAGACTTTTTCTAAGAGCCCGGTTTCTGTAGCTCAATCAATAGCTATTGATTGACGGAAGCACACACGATCAGATAAAGGTGGACATGGCCTTCCCTGGGGGGCTTGGGCCAGCCTGGGGAGTGGACTCTGCATCTGCTGATAGCTGGGTCTGCTCCTGGAGGGATATGGAGAGAGCTGCTGCTGCTGCTGCTGCTGCTGCTGCTGGTGCTGGTCGTGGTTTTCTAGCCTAGCCGAAGCGTCCTGCTGGAGTGAGCCCCTTCACGGAGGCTTTGTCTGAGAGGAGAGTAGCCGAGAGGGCCCTCTGACAGACTGGACAAGGTCCTTCATAGACGAGCACCACCAAAAGCCTGGAGCCCCCAGCCCATACTGTTTGAGGGATGCCTGGCCTAGCTACACACACACAACACCGAAACACACACACACTTAGGCCCACGTGTGCCACCACTTGAAAGCCAATGTTGTTTTATCCACTGTTTTGGTGTGGATTTGGGAGTTTGAACAGGGCTCTAAGCTCAAACACAAACAGTTGAGTCAGGAAGGAGAGGACAGCCATCTGTCCTGCTCATGACTTGTTTCTCCTGCACTGTCCAGAAGTCCCAACACTGATTCCACTGATAAAAACTGTATTAATCTGGAAAGAAGGACATATCTAAAAAGCAATACCAAAAAGGTAATGCAACATACAGTGCTTTTTTAAGTTTGAAATTGTGTTAGGTTTCTTTGTCTGAGGTAGGACATTTTTTCTTTTGTGGCAAGGCTCTAGGAGAATGGGAAAAATATATAGATGTAATCAATAATAAACAACCTTGAAAATGGCTGTAAACAGATGGCCCATTGAAAGATGGATGCCTTTGCTACAGTACTTGTCTGCCCTCCCTCAACATCCCCCCACACACACACATTCTGTACACACTCAAACACACGTTCACACTTACTAACATACAGTATTTGTGCTTTTTAATTTAGAGGCAGGCAAAGAATGTGCCTCCCATCTCGGACTGGCAAGTAATGGCAGGCATTCAGTCGATACCAACGCTGTTGTTTTTCACTTTGTGGTTCTGTGTCTCTCAATAGAAAACAGCATTTCTCCGGCAGATAACTCACACTATGAGGCCCCTGTCATGAAGTATGAGACGGGTGGACACTCTCAGAATAGAGAGAGAACAACGAGGAGGAGTAGAAGACGATGTAGAGGAGGAGAGGAGGGGAGGGAGGAGAGAGGAAAAGACCAGAACAGGATGTAAACTACGGTCTTTTTTTGTCTGAGGAAAGGTTGACCGTAATGCAGTTTTGACGGTTTTTGAAATTGGCCTCGGCAAGTCCACAAAGGAGGGGACAGCGGCTCGACAAGCGCTCGCAAATCCATACTCTACAGACACCTGCTTGGCTCTGGAGAATCGTCAGATATTGACCTTCAATTCAGCCGGCATTCAGAGCTGATGAAAAGAGATAAGCACTCTAATCTGTCCGTCGTCTCCCGCACTCTCTTTATTGACTAGCTGACACACACTTATTTTAGCTGGAGCTTCTCTACACTGCCACGCGGGATATGATACATAAACCTAATAGATGTTTATTTAAAAGAGCCTAATATGAAAATTGCCACTAAAGACATATGAATCAATTTTTAAAAGCAAACGTAATTGGATATTCCGGTACACTTATTAAATGTGAATTGGTGCAGGTCTTCTTGGATGACAGGGGAATCTGCTCGTCTCCCCCTCTCTCCCATGCTTCATAGTGAGACATGTTATTATGCCTCTCTCTGTCAGTCGTCGTGATTTAACAGATTGTGTGTGCCTGTGTGTGTTTGGCGGGCGGGTTTGTGTATCTTACAACACGTGTGTCTGTAATGTGTGGTGTGGATATTTTACCCAATTGGATTGTGTCCCTTGCCATCCTCTCTCATCATGGTCCTGTGCAGTGTTTTCATGCCATACTCCGTTTGGAGGTTAGAGGTACTTGACGGTGAGTAGTGGAGTAGGAGGAAGCACCTATTGAGAGGCCTTAGCTTAGACAGGGAGCACTGATGCCCACACACAAACTGTCTGTGTCACAGACCTGCCATGGGGGCAACTAAAAGAGTACACAAAAACACACACACGTACACACACTTTTTTTTTAATAATCATTTTGACGGATACACACACATACACACACGCAACGTCATGCACCCAATATCAGAGTGGTGTCCGGTCATTTTCATATTCATATTTACATGTATATGAGCGACCCACATCTGAGAGAAAAAGAGATATATTCAAATTCAGGAGAAATCCGTAAATACTTGCCTACAGACCGAGAGCTGGTATATTTATTTGAGTGACATTGTCTAAATTGAAGTTTGACACTCTTCACCACTCTAACCTTTATGCAAATGCAAAAACATCTAAATGTGATGGACAGAATTCAATTAACTGAGATGACAGAAAATAATCTAGTGAACTGAATACATCATGCAGTTGAAAGGTAACATAATCATCCTCGTAGGGAAGGGTTGGGAAGGGGGGTTGGAGGGAGTAGTGAGGACTAGAGAGAGAGAGAGAGAGAGAGAGAGAGAGAGAGAGAGAGAGAGAGAGAGAGAGAGAGAGGAGGGCACTATGTGGAAGTATAGATATAGTCCATTTCTCCCCCGTCTTATCATCGAATGCCACAAGCTCTATTTCTCCAATGCCTGTGTCTCCAGTCCAGTAAACTCTTGATCTCAAATGAGAGGCCTGAAACACTGTTGCTAAGCAATTAGGGGGCCTTATTGAGCGGCTGATTCCTGCCGTTCAGTGGCCATCATTACAATTTTGCCTCACCTAATAGACTTCCATACTGATGAACAGCAGCCAGCAGTCAAACACAAGGAAATGGTCTCTGGATAGACTGCAAATTATATAGCCACACACCAACACCCTTTTTTCAACCCCAACACTGCAGTAGGACCAAAACAACTGTTGCTGTATAGTATAAGTGTGTGTGCATGTGCGCGCATGTGTGTGTCTAAATCATGCTGGGACATTGTCAACATAGACAGCTCAATCTATATACATATATGCACACACTATAATCATTTACATGAACATACTTGCGGACCATGTAGGCCAGGACCTACACCACTGGCTGATAGTTAGTGCCCTTCTTTCAATAATCATATTTCCATTTTGACTCTGGCTGTCAATTAAAACAGACCAACTTATTATAAGATGACCACTGTAATATCCGACAGTACATACATTTTACATTTAAAGTAATACAGTAGATTTAAAAATTCTTAATCTTTTTATACATGTTATATAATAGCACTTGAACAATCACTCTATCGTTAACATTTTTATCATTTTAAATAAATCTGTAGGTAAATATGTTGTAGATGAGACAATGCAGGTATTAGCCAAAACACATTTCTCAGTAGCTTTTTGTCTCTACATTCATGGCAGTATACTTCTGGCCAGGTGGGGGGCACCCTTAACCAAGTTTTGAAACACAGGGTTTTTATTCTTGAGGAAGGAACATTGAGGAAAGAGAAGAGAATGCAGAAGCCTGTCTTCACCATTGTTGACCATAAAACAAAATATCAACAATTTGCTGTTGGTTGGACTTTTTTTCCATAGCTGCCAGCCTTGATCAAGGATTGTACCTGGCATCTTCAACATTGTGTCCAGACCTCCACTGATTCAAATACATGATAAAATCAGTCATCATTTCAGTTTACACGTTTTCTTACTCTTTCCACATTCTTCAATTGACCGGCATTTCCAATCGAAAAAATATGACAATGGGACCAACTGAGAGGATTTAAAAGCTTGTTTCCAGTCTTTACAGTGTGCCCTCTCAGTGTTGAGCTTTGTGTGGAGAGTGAAGAGGCTAACAGTCTGTTGTGAGCTAAAGCATAGACACTAGGTGGCTCTATGTCCAATAGTGGTACAGGGGAGGTGAGCTTACGTTCACCGTTACACTCAGTTTTTCATAATTTCAACAAAGTAGTTGGGGAAAGCAATGTAATGTATTTCACAATCTGATAGAAAATAAATAAAAAACTGAACTTACCAGTTATCAAATGCTTATATCACTGATCAAACACTGAACCATTTCAGGGCAAATCTTTTGAGTGGGTTGCAAATGCATGCTTGTCGTCTTGTCCCATTTATCCGTCAGCAATTCTATTACAGTCATGATGTAATCACCATCATTTCAACATGGCAACTAAGAAAATAGTCCTGCACTGAAACCAAAGCTGTAATGGATGGTTAAGTGACTCCTCACCAGATCTCTTACATATAATGTAAGTTCCATTAGCCTCCAAAATGGCTACTGTATGGCATTTAATTAAATATAGCCTTTCAAAGAAACACACGGCAAGCAATTTAGAGTGTGGTTACATTTGAAGCTTGCGTGAGGTTACTAGTGCTTTTAACCACTGCTCTCACGACATAGACCATTAATTAACATATTTAAAATGAAGTACATTTGCCATGCCCTAATCATTCTCTAATTCAGTAAGAACTGCAGCCTTTTAAACACTGGACAGTAATCACAGTGGCAGGCCAAAATATTACATAATCACTAATTATGTTTAGCTAAGGAGGAAATATATAAATATATGTATAAATTAGCAATGTGATTGGATAATGGCTGCCTCTGTATGTTGGTAGGATGACAGTATGTTTGCAGGCAGAATGTACGTAGCTAGTATGACAGAAAATAAGATACACACACAGGCACACACACGTGCGCGCCCACACACGTCACCAGTCTGTCAAATGAAGAAAAGGACCTTAGGGAGGGCAATTTCACTTCTAAAATGTTTTGAGTTTATTTGTCGGGTTTATAAATTGGGCTGTCACTCTAACTAACTTTGAGTCAATAAAAATAAATAAATACAAGGACACTTATTTATTATTGACTTGCTCGGGAAGTAGACTATAGCATTGCTATTTTTCAAAACCTATCATTTTAGCCCAGTCTAGTCCCGCTGGCCCTACGGTGGCAGTAGTAGGACATTTCCCCAGGCCCAGATGCACCATGGGTAATGGTTTGTCCCCTCAGGTATAATGAGGAGTTCCAGTTTCGGCTGCTGAGAGGGAGAGTGGCAGGCAGCACTCCAGCCCTGACCCCTCCTAATCCTGAGAATCCATTCTGGGCCGACTCCAGGCTTATTCCCAGCTTTAGAGGGGAAGAACAGGGGCCAGCTCTGGCTCCACTGGCTGTGGTGTAGGATCCTGTATCAGTGACCCGGAGAGAGAGAACAGTGCCTGGACCATTCAGCAGGTTAAGCACTGCTCTCTGAGAGAGGGGTGACTCTCTCTCTCTTTTTTCTCTCTTATGTGTTCTCTAACTCTCTCTCCCTCTCCCACACACACACATACAAATTGACTCCTTGCCTGCCTCCCTGCCCACCCCCCCCCATCTCCCTGCTGCCTCTCTCTCTGTCTCTCCTCCTCTCAGTCTTCCTCTTTGCTCTCGGTCTCTCTCGTTCACACTCCAAACCTACCTGCAGAGTAAATGACACACGAGTCAATGACTCATGGGAGCACATGGCAAATACAAGTCAGTGTTGAAGAGGAAAAACACACAGACATTCTCTCATCCTCATCCTCTCTCTGTTGTTTTACTGCATGATGCTTTGTTTCTTTGTTTTCATTTCATGTCGAGGTAAACAAGGTCATTATTTTGTTTGTACAGTTCTATAGATGACAGGGAAAAGGCAAACCGTGTGTTGTGACAGTTTCATGTCCCTCTACATGATGAGTTTAGTGCGACACTGTTTATGAGAACACACGGCAGGCCCCCTGACCGAGGCCATGTCAGGTGACTCCGGGAGGTGTAGACAACACTGAACACAGCAGGGAGCTCCGCTGATTGCTGACCACGCACACAACAACGTAGCCTCTGAACCCACCTCTCTCAAGGTCCCCTCGGCTTTGATGCTCACTCTAATTGGCCGAGATGAACTGTTGCTGTGGCAGTGGGATGTGGTTTGTCGGGCCCCCCCCGTCCAAGCTGTGGGCTTTTAATTAGGTCTGCTCTATTTGACTCTGTCCATATGTGTGTGTATGTGTGTTTGTCATAAATAAATAAAAGAAAGAGAATAAATCAGCCACAACCATGCCGATCCTTTTTCACCCATGCTTTGCTCTCCATTCACTTCCCCTTGTCTATCAAGGTGTAACAGGTTGGTTGGAACATGTGTTTTCAGCACTTCACAGTGAAAGTCACCATGAAGTCTGCTGTGATGGAGGTAGGGTGGGGTGCTAGTCGGAGTGGAGGATGTCGTAGCGTTTTTTGTTTTCGCAGCCCTTCAACTTTGTAGAGTTTGACGGCAGGGTCCGGGCCCCGTTGGCTCTGCCGAGGTGCCGTGTGTGAGTGGAGCTTTGTTTGACTTCCTCTCAGTGGCGAGACACCAGCAGGGCCCAGTAATGAGTCTGCAAACAGGAGCCACCAGGAAGAGCAGACATCACGTCTCTTGTGATTAATTGAAGTGAGGGAAAGCAGAGACATAGACGCAACGTTTGATGCAGTGAAACTTCTAGTGCTTAAATTGAAGTCCCTTTCCCAACTAGGATGATGATGATGATGATGATGTTGATCGTAATCATGATGCTGGGTCTTCCTTGGACAGTCACAGTAAAAAGGTTGGATATACAGTAGAGCAGACTCGGCTCCAGAACGGGGGCACGCATTTACAAGGCATGTATGAGAGTCAAAATAAGAGCAGACCTGCATATTCTGCAGGAAAGTGTAGCCATCTTGATATTTAATGTATAGCCAATGCCAGTATTTCGTATTTATACTTTAACAAAATTATTTTTTGAGGGTGCACAGCATTCCATTTGGGGGGGCATTGCCTTGGAAACGACCCTGAAGTAGAGTTGACATGAACATTGTTTTACCAGTCAGTCATATTAGTCCTTGTGTCCAAATCACTGATATCAACAAAAAATGAATTAAATTCCAGTGTTGAGAGTGCACCATAATGGCTGCTACATATACAGAAACGCTAACACAGAAAAGTAGAGTCGAGCCTAGTCTCAGAGCAAAGTAGCAGCAAGCTACTTTGTTTATTTGCATACAATTGGAGTGAACCCTGTGAAAATACCGTGTCTCCCGGCTTGCGTGGGCCTCACAAAAAGCACAATGATTGATTACGACAAATAACCACCACTGCAGGATCTGCCGGAGATCCTCTGCCGGCTGCACACTGTACAAGCCCTGAAGCTGGGGGAGAGAAATTGTTCTGCCCAAGCACCATAAAAAAAGATTGAAACATCGGCGCTGTGAATTAGCCACACAGGAAGCCCCCTAAACCCCTTGTTTTATTCATGAGCGCACTGACTAGCCGAGCCTCAAACCCCCTACGGTCTCACCCCGCCACATCAAGGTTGCACGCCGCGTCCATACACCGTCAGGCAAGGTTGTGTCGTTTGCATTTTATTTGACGTGCCACAATAACAGCACATTAAGCAAGCAAGGGGGATTAGTGGCTCGAGTCATTTGGATACTATAAACAAGTTGTGTACGGTCACACACAGAGAGAGGGAGCAAGATACGCGTAAATGGAGGGAGAGAGAGAAGGAGAGGGAGAGAGAGACTAGGCCTGCCGCCATGTTGCGAGGCTATAATGAGAGGACTGTCATTCAGCACATGAAACGCTTCTTAAAATGTCGGCCAAGTTACATTTTTGGGGGAGCTTGAGGGGGAGAGGAGAGATGGAAGGGGAGGGGGGTGAAGAGAGAAAGTTTGCACATCTGCTGAGGAAAACGCATTGTTGTTGATAATCCTTTGGAAATTGAAAGAGGGAGAGGCAGCGTCTCCTAAGGGGCTGTAGTGGACACACACATAGGCCTACACACCCAAACACACACAGCTTACTGGCTGAAATGCCTGACAGACAGAGAAGTTTGGTGATAGCCATGGGGGGTTATGGGAATTGGGGCCGAGAGGGAACAGGGTGAAGAGGCCACATTTCAGGAAATATGACAGTGTGTGGCATAAAAATGAACTTGAAGGTCCTCCATGTTTTACTGTCACCATTTATTTCAATGTAACAGACGTATGCTGGAAAGGCAGTTGCTTGTCGCTCAACACGGTAATTAAGGCTCTACTTGGATAACTGCACCCATTTAAAACATGAATTAGGAGTCTGAAATAATCAGTCTGTAAGTCTATAAAAATGTTACATAACAGGTGTAAACAATAAGCATGGTTTTGCACTGGCACACAAACACATAGATACATGGACAGACACACACACACACACACACACACACACGCACACAAACATGAAGATGCTTAAATAGGCCTGACACTTAATAAGCTGGGAAACAAACACAAATGAGTCACTTTGCCAATGAGAGGAGAAATAATTGGTCTACTTCCCATTATGCTAATAAACAAGCAATAATGACAAAGTTGCGACTGTCGATAAGAATGACTCAGTAGGAGTCCATTTCACACATCTTCTTTTCACTTCCCCTTCAAAGCCATTAGATGTATCTCACAATGTCAAACAACAATATACGGAATTCATCACGGTGCAACCCATGCATATATTTGGGAGACTTTGGATGTTTCTTAATTGCCCTCTCTGAATTTAGCGAAACAGGCTCCCAGTCATTACGGCAGCCATTGAAGTCCTAATGAGTGGAATTGTTATCTGAAAGATGGCCCCCTTTTCCCCCCGCTGCGAAACCGCATTAGATCCAGACAGCTCATTTCCATTCCCCCTGTCATCTCTCTAGAAATGACGTTCAGTGCTTGAAACTGTTTATTTCCAAATTCAGACCTCCTCCGCCGTAGCCATCGGCTTCAATTACCAGTTTTCCTGAGCGGAGCCATCAGGCAGCCTGACACTGAGGTCCAACCTAATTCCCACCTTCTCCAAAGTCAAGAGCATAATGTGCAGATAAAAAAGGTGGAAAATAGCCTGCTGCTCATTAGCATGCAGCCGCCGCCTGTTCATTTGCTTGCTGGGAATGAAAGTTCTGACACTCAGGGCCTTGTGCAATATGAGAATAGTCCTCTTCAGACCGCGCCGTGTCCTTACTGCAGCGGAGAGGTCATCCGCAGTGGCACGCTCCGCCTAACCCGGCGAGGTGCTCTCTGCTGGCCTCTCCGGGGGAAGGGTGAGGGGGTATTGGTTCTGGGAGCACCTCATTACCTGCTGAATCAACATATTATTGCCATGTTTCACCCGGCAGAATTGTTTACAAGTGTCTTTAGCGCGGGCAAAAGCCTGTGCCGCCAGGGCACGACCGCACTCATTAGTCTGTGACCCGGCGATTATGTGTTATCTGATACGCTGCTATCTGGCTCGGGTGTCTGACCAGGGCCACTGGCCTGCATTGGCCCAGGCCCATTACCGTCCCTTTCTCTCGCTCTCTCTCTATCCCTCCCTTACCCTCCCCTTCTCTCCATCCATCCCTCTCTCTCCCTCTGTGCTCCCTATGAATGTATCCATTAGCCCGCCGATGTGTAAATTGTTTTCACCTGCACTGCGGGCAGATGGGGACCAGCGCTGCCGTCGTGATTTCCTATGCATGAGCTTTCTAATCAGTCGGAGAGTAACACGATTCCCCTGCTCCTCGCACTGCTCCTCGCAGGAGAAGGGAAGTCACACACACACACACACACATACATTGGCTCCCACACTCACAATCTGAAATCAATATGCATGCTGTGTTGTGGGGATATTGGTGCAGTGGTGGCGGTGACAGGGTTCATTATATGAGCTTGCCTTACATCCCTGTGATGGCTTAATACAGAGCACAGAGAGAGGTCCTGCGCTGATCCCAGCCTACACCATTCCCTATTCCAGTTCAAATTGAAGGATAATTTGACCTGGGAGACTAAACCCACATAAGCGCAACATCCAGAGCTGATGTCAACTGAGGTGTGACCCTGAGAGAGTGGGGATGCGAGGCCTTCCTTGCACAAACAAATAAACGCAGCCTAATGCCCTAATGCTGCTGTGACACGTGCCGCCTGGCTCTATTGGAAGAGGAGGTCAAATTGGCCATGCAGGCTGGGATTGGCTCTCGCATGAGGGGAGAGGTGCTTGTTTAATAAGGGTTGGGGTGCCTTCACATGGCCATACGAGTAAAACATGATGAAGACATTAAATCAGATGATTAAACTTGAAGATTCATATTCTACAAGCAATGCAAGTAAATAGCAATAGCATACATTGTAGTCATTTATATATGTATAAAAAACTATTGTACAGCAGCTTTACAGTATGTATTCAGTGATTGTAGCATTTCAGAAGATATCAGAAACACTCTAACAGAAGAGAAGGAAAACATCCAGGAAGATGGAGAAAACATGGCCGTTCTACTAGTGCAGGATCAGTAATGGGATCACCCTGGTGCAATGACCTCTTACATGACAGCCAGTTTACCTCTCAGAAGCAGACAGCTTGTAAACATGGAGGTATGTGTCCACTGGCTTAACAGGGTCAGACAGACTGCCACCCTGGGAGGAAGCATCAGGCCCCCCCAACACCCTG
This sequence comes from Mallotus villosus, assembly GCA_903064625.1. Lineage (NCBI taxonomy): Eukaryota > Metazoa > Chordata > Actinopteri > Osmeriformes > Salangidae > Mallotus > Mallotus villosus. The sequence continues at coordinate 244,456 of CAEFZP010000194.1, read as the reverse complement.
TCAAATCCACAGGCTCTGACAGTAGGATCTCATCATCTTACCACACACACACGCATGCACGCACACACACACATACACACACACAAACCTAAGAACACCAATACACACGCACAAATGCACAATTCACAGACATGCAGTCCCACACACACACAACATGCCACAGTTTACTGCTGTCAGCTGTCAGTCAAACTTCAGACCCACTGCCTCATGTCTGTCTGAGAAGGGATGATACTCTGCTTCCTGTCTCTCTCCTACTTACACAGCGCTGTGGCAGAAGACCAATGAAAGAAAACAAAGGAAGTAAAGAAGGAAAGAATGAAAGAAAGGACAATGGAGAAGGAATCCACTTATCAACCTGTGACACCACAAGATGTGAAATATGACAAGGGGGCACTGTTCTCTTTAGCCACAAGGCTTTGTTTGATCCACACTAAAACCATTGTCCTCTCAGACAGCACTCGAGACTGAACCGCTGTTCATTCAAATAACCAACGAGTGCAACATCTTGGTAAATGTGCTGCCTCCATCACACATTTTGGAATAAAAATGCCTATATTAAAAACCCTTTCAACCATTTTGATAAATTCTATTATAAATGGGTGCATTTCTTTTCAACGGTAGGTTACCTGACAATAACATGTCCTGCTTTTAACACTAGTACTTCCAATTCTCACCAATTTGGAACAATTAAACTGCTTTGAATTCAGTGGAGCACATGGCTCAGAAGCATGTATTATCCTCTATAATTATCCGTGATGAGATGGCCATCCTACAGAATGCTTTGTTTTCAAATTAGCTTAAAACCACACCCCATTCATAGCACATAAGGACTACTCCCCAACACAGACGTGTTTATAGAGTATGACAATTATTATAACTGGCAGCAATGACACAGCATCTTGACATTAGTTTCTGAGACACTCTGTGTCCAATTCCCTCTTAATCTCCTGGCATGAAGAGAAGCTTTCAGAAAGTCTTCCTCATCAGTCCCACACTCCATTTTACTTTATCAACTTTACTTGCCATGAAATTAAAGAGGGAGGGATGGGGGGTGCACTTTTTTATCCACTTGACAGCACTTAAGTAATTGTCATACCCACATGCTGAAATATGTGTGCATACAGTTTAAGCACATGCACAAATACACACATGCACACTCACACACATTAAACGATTGGGCGCATAATTCATGTACATGTAACCCTATTTATTTAGAGATGGCTAACCATATAAACAAGTGACCAGTGAAATACAGTCCTGTATCACTGACATACTGTATGTTGTCATATTTTGACATCAAATGCAGTTCAATATTTCCCTTCTATGTGTGCCATAATAGAGGGGCCTCTGAGACTTTCCTTTTTGGTCTCTCCAATAGATGGAGAAATGTTTATATACACCTTAAACACAGCTTCAAAATCTATACAAAAGTGTGAGAGAGTCATGACAATCAAGCTATGGAAGAATGGTTGCAACAGACAGACAAACGTATCACTGGAAACCCTTGCCAACTGTTCCAAGTCTCACATGAGAAAATGAGAAGAAAAAAAATAGAGATTTCAGAAAAGAACATTTCAGGCACGTTTGAACAAGCTGTTTATCAAATTATTAGCCAAACAGATGTTTCTCTCTGGTTAGCAGCTGAACACAGACTCTGCCAAGCATGGGAAACAAAAGGTCTAAAGGAATCAGGAGAGATGTGCACTGAATATCAATTTAATTTACCGCTGTTAATTCTAATGCAAATTATGACCCCTGTTTAAGGCATATCAATTATCCTCCATACTGTATATATTCTAATGGATGGCAGACAGGGTAAAAAGGACCAATGATTTGTTACAGAAACAAAAACGCAATGCATGTTTTATAATTTTAATGATAATCCCATGTTATTAGGTGACAAACTGATAAAACATAACATGATGGTTTTCTTCGGTTTGTGGAATGTAATTATTATGATGTTCCTGTTTTGTATTTCGGAATGGTATTGTTTTGTTTGTATTACTATGAGGCTTGATGATTTTGCATATATTAAACATTAAATTAAATTTGTATACATTAAACGTCTATATTACAATGGAGACTGAATAGATATTCTTGAAATAGCTCTCTTATGAGCATAACCTTGATGAAAAAGGAACAGAGAGACTAAATGAATGAGGTAAAAAAATAAGACCAGAACATGAAATAGATTCTAGACACTCAGTACAACAGTATATTCCACCATCCGCTTCCTTTACAAGATGTACTGTGTGCATAGTTGTGTCTGGACCTTGTCTGCCACAAGCTTGCAAGGCAATGTAAGCCTTTAAGAATATTCATCACAAAAGCATTCAAGTATTCAAGACCCTTTGACTCCTCCTCATTCAATGTTCCACTCTGTGTAAAAGCACCAATGCGGCCTCGAACCCGCACCACATGTTTATCTGCTGAGAAAATGCCTAGCCATGAGGTCCTGGAGCTAACACAAGTTCTCGAGTATTTAGCAAGGTTACTCAGCACACAAGCAGGGTTCATTTAACCACCTCTTTCTGATACAGTTCTCAGAACCATTGTTGTATGTTGAATACCATGGTGTAACTGTACAGTTTAGGTACAATGTGCTACCTACCAGGATTCATGCCTTTTACCAACCTCAACATATCGATGTTGCAAGTCTTACTTTCATCTTCCCCAAAGTAGAAGATTCTACTGTAGCTCTGCACAGCCCAAACAAAGAGCTCTGCAAAAAGATCCTTTATACATGCAGGAGGGGAAAAGGGGACTTATCTCACAACAGCAATCAGCCAAAAGAAAAAGACAGCAAAGCTCTTCCGTTCAACAGCTAAAGAGCAACTTGATGGAGTTGGAATTGAGGTGGTTGCTTTATTAGGGTCTACATTTGGAGGGGCTACCTATACAGCATCTCAGCTGGGAAGATGTGACAGTGTAGCCAAGGCAGAGCAATCTGTGGGAAACTGACATTAGAGAGCTGTCAGTGGTGAACTTTGTGAATGTACTGTGAGATCATAGGATGATATATGACCAGAGAAATGAATTGGTTTGAAATACTTTGGCTGCAGTCTGATGGTACAAAGTCGCATGCCTGGTGTTAATTCACAGCTTATCTAATAATAATCACTGATATTTACATCAGATTCAGTAGACTCATTACAAAAGCCTTCCAGATAGTGTGTCGGCATCAACCTATCTATGGTCAATCTGTGGCAATTTGGTGTTGTTGACCAAATGTTACTTTTCAATAGTAATCGTTCTAAATTTCAACCAATGGAAAACATACAGAACCTTGGCAGATATTATTTTATTACACCAATGTGACATTGGTGTATTAAATAAATTGCATTCTCCATTTCTTTAAAGGCTCAGTTCATTCACTTACAAATAAATAATGTCAGTCATTTGAACTGTGTTTTTGTGCTTTATCTTGTAATCTAGGCCTACCATCTTTACATTGCGTTTAAGCTTGTGGAAGTGCTCAAATAATTTACCATATCCTGCGCGGTTTGTTAGTAGGCTACTAAAATAAGCATTTGTAACTGAGACTCATCTTTTTGCGCTTTAAAGGTGTAAAATGCTGGCTATTGACTAATATTGTCCACAGCGTTTTATTAAATATATTGTATTGTCCTGTAAAGTTTCTCTAACGGTTACCACACATCTCAGTCAAAACAGACAACAACACCCTGTCTTTCAGAATCATACTTCCATAAAATGTTATGCATCTGCATGGGCATGACATTTATAGATACATGGTTTCTAGGGAGGTCGCTACTATTGTGCGTTTGGTGCAAGTTGACAAAGAAGAAAGAGAACAAGATGTTGGTGCACATCCATCATTGAAGGGCACTCACAAGCCTTCCCACTGTTTTAGTTTTTTCCATTATTTCCCCCTCGTCCCACTGTTTACCACGAGGGGGTTATGGGAACTGGTGCTCATGGCAACCAACGCAAACACGTTTAGGTAGCGCGAGCTTTTCGCCGGGTATTTTAAAATACCGATCTACACAGTATAACCACAAGAAGTAGGGCAGCCATGGCTTTTTGTGATGGCCTGTATTTTGAAAGAATAGGAGCTATTCAACAAAGCATGCACAAAAGGTAAGTAAAGTTGTTCATTTTCTGCTGTATTAGAAGGCCTGTTATAAAACCACGATCTATAGTGAATGACTGCCCGAAGAAGAGGTCTCCTACTCAGCTGGCTGATGATGCTTAGGCTAACCAATGGCTAGTTAGCTAGCCAGCTAGTTTGATTGCAGAACTGAGTCGATATTTTCTTGTCAGATAGCATATGGCAGCTACGCAAGACATACAACAGCCCTAGCCTCTGTGTTGTTAACTTACGTTTGCTTAGTTGTTGATTTGCTGTTTATTCAGTTTGCTAATGTTAGAGCTTGCTGTATATCGGAACGCGTTTTTGGGTACTACTGTAGCGATGCTAGCTAGCTAGCTAGCTTTAGTAAAAGTGGAAGTCCTCTCCAGCTTCTTTGCACGTTAACGTCAGTTGACTGTTTGTCAAACGCAGCCAATGTACTGTCCCTATACAATTAATTGTGTAGTGAGTTATTATACCTGTTTAGTATTATTTTAGATAATGTGTTCATTTAGCTGACGCTTTTCCCCCAAAACGACTTACAAAGGGGCATTCAAACGTGTGACCTCTTGATCTGCAGACAAAGTTTCTACTTTACCACTATACATATTAATGTAAAAACTATACACTATAGACTCATATATTGTAGAACTGTGAAACAACTATAGAATTGTGAACTTGCTAAACAGAATTGAGATGCCTGGTGAAAATTCTCATCAAAATTCTTGCAGGGAGAAGAGGAGACTAGAGTTGGAGAGAGAGTTGTTTGCCTTTTCTAGATCTGATAAGCGAATGTAAGTTTTCCAGTACCAGATACAGTCTGCAGTGGCACACTATCAAAATACTAAGATTTAATAACATTAGACTTTGCTCATGACACAATTGGATTAAGCATGGTTTTTTATGTGGATGTAGGATTGTGTCTCAATTGAAAGTGATAGTCTTGTCCTCATCTGAGTAAATGCATTTTAATAACATACTTTCACTTCCCTTAGCTCACAGTTAAAGTGTGCCAAACTACATGGTCATCTCAAGGAAATCTGTGAAAGAGAGAGGCAAGCGAAAGTGAGGAACCTGGAATTACTGAGAGACATGGAGCGCATTGAGACCAGTATGAAGGACCAGCATCATGACCATAGCTCCCTGCATCAACACAAGGTGCCTGCAACACCAAAGTGACACTCCCCATCTCTTACTGTAGCGTCATGCTTCTTACACATTTTCAATGTGATTTGTTATTGTCCTCTACAAACCCTAGTTGTGCAACAGTCAGAATCATCATAAAACATTGTAGCAGAAACCTGTGGCAGTTTTCTGTCTAGTAATGTGTTGACTCTTCACTGTTCCAGCAATAGGAAACGCTTTAGAAAATATGATAGGCCTTCATGTAGCATCCTTATTCTCAATAGTAGTATTATGCTCTAATTGTCACACTGTAGGGATATTTCCTCTCATTCGCTTGATGTAACAATAGTAAACACTTGAACACTGCAATTTATCACTGCAAGCAAATGAGCAAGAGAGAAAACAATGAGAGAGTCAGATTATCACTTAAAACTCAACGACAGTGCTCAACAGCTTAATATCAAATTAACAAAATTGGTTAATTATAACTCGCTAAATTAATTGCCCAATATTGAGACACTGAAGTACCCCAGAGGTTTATCCCCCCTCCCCCAGCAGTTGCTTTGTTTCCTCTACATGCTTAATGAATCAGACATTTGTTGTCATGTCATTTATTTTTATAATTTTCTTTCTCAAGGTAAGCTAATGTTGTTTTTTGTTCTATCCTCATAGAGACATGATAGAGTTTAGATGAATAGCAACATCCTAAAAGTATGGATTTGCCTTTCATGTATGACAGACTTTTCTAGCCCTAGTTCGATAATTTAAAATAATCTGAACACCCTATAATAATTCTCTGTGGATTGTATACTATGGTAAATAGGATGCCATCTGTTTATTTAAGGGTCTATTGAAATAGTTGATCTTTATTGACACATACCGTACCGTTTTTTCCTAATGATTATAATCATTTGTAACACTGACTTTATCTCCCACTGGAAAATCAGTGCAAATAGATAACGAGTGTATTTAGCGTTTTTGATTAACAGAAGTCGCCTTTTTATGTGGAAATTGGTATTGTTATGAAGAAAACGCCTTGGCTGTTTGACTTAATCCCTTTGCCCTTAACTGCACCATTAGACTGTTTAATTGGAGTTGGGATTAGAGCAGTCAGTCTGGCTACTCAGATAATTGATTAAGAGTGTTGGCAGCTAGTGTAGAGGACACTCACTGGGGAATACCCGTGGTGACTGACGCAAATGTTTTGGACACTTTTGTATTTCCTCCCTCATGTTTGCAGATCATGTTTAACGCAGTATTCATGTTTTAGAGAAACCTTTAGTGTTTACACATGTCTAGATTATGTAAATGACCTGTGAGACATGTCAATTAGCCTAGTATATTATAGTACCAGTATTGGAAAGCATTTGTTGTAGTAGCATGGGAATTCTATTTCATTATTATAATTATATCATACTGCATATTACTTGTGGTTCATTTGTTTTTCGATTAATAATGTATGGCTGTTGTTTTCCCAGCTTGAATTCTTCAATCGAATTTCCAAATGTATGGCTCTAAGGAAAAAGAAAGAACAGCAAAGAGATGAAGAAAATAAGGTAATAAGTGATCTTGAAATGTCACTCTTGATTAGTCAAACACATTCTAACCCAGTGTTTCTTCACAACATAAAGCCCTGCTTTTTCTCAGCTATTACGGTGTTTCTTTGTCTACTTTTTGTAATTCCCTATTCACAGTGTGATTATTGTTTGAGATAGTGCACTAATACCTGACCAACCGTGTTGATATCAAGACAACGTATCTATACATATCTAGCCCTTTTGTAGAATATGTAGGCTTGACATATTACATTTGGGTCACAGTCATGGAAAATAAGTACTTGTATGCCTTTACAATGTTGAATTTCTTTTTTGTTATGTATACAAGTATAATGCAAATCTCGACTATATCAAACTGAGTTTTCCACATTTTAGAACAACAAAGAAAAGTAGACATTATGCAAAGAAAATCTGTGGAGGAGTCTACGTTTAAACTGTGTATCTGTGAAAGCACAGCTGCCTAATCCTGTCTGGTGCATCTGTACAAACGGTGTAGTTCAAGCCCATAGCTGCCTCTCCCTTCACTTAAAGCAGTTAAAGCTCTTTTAGATGAAATGTCTAAGACATCTCATAATAACTTGGAGCATGCTGTCTAGAGCAGTCACTTGTGACTGTGTGCAAAACCCCCCTCAGCTTGGCGATATTGTAATGAGCAAAATGGTACCGTCACTCCATTATGCATACAAGCCATTGCTGGCAGTGTGCATGTCCCTCAGGCTGCAGCATTCATTAAGGGAAGCTTACCGGCCTGAAAGCTGGAGACAGATGATAACGGGATATGATTTTCATATTTAATACATTCCTTGGAAGAGCACGCGCGTGCCGCAGATTGATAGAAGAATCAATTGCTACTTTAGTGAAACACTTTCTACTTTGCCCTGCAGCTACCGATGGAATCACTCAGCCAAGAAATTAACTTTTCCTCTTTTTTACCTACTTTGTGGATCTGCTAGGCGGGCAGCATGGTTTACAGTGAATGTTATTAAGCAGCTAACTGTTTGGTATTTAAGACTCTTATCAGAAAAGAAACAGAAGCCATGCTTTTTGTTATTATGTTTGGGGGAAGGTTTTTTTTTCTTCTCCCTCCCCCTAACAGTGCCATTGCAGACATGAATCACAACTGTCGTAAAGGATTGCTAATAAGATTAAAAGTTAATACATTGATCGCGCAACAATTTTCTGAAAGATGATTTGAAAACAATTCTGACCTTGCCCCAATGAACTGTCAGCATTCCAACAGAAAGAAGTGAGACTTTTTAAAACACTCCAGAATAGAGTTCATTCAGATCAAATCTTTTATGACCTCATTTGTGAGGGTCGTTCTTGACTGAACTGCTGACAAAAACAAGTATAAATGTAATATCCATATGAAACTAAAACTAGTGTGGATTCACTGCTTAGGTCATTTCCCATCCATCAACAGAACATTTAGTGTTATATTTTGTTAAGCTACATCAAGGGGACTTGACAATAAATTGCGTAGCATTGTTTATGATTCACGTCCGTGTTACATATTTTGCTATGTTTCTTTTTCCAGGCAGCTTTTTTACACACACATGAGAAGGGTGAATCTCTGTCTCGCCTGGCTAAGGATTTATACAATCCTGCCGCAGTATTCATGGGTCGCCAGACCTCCGGAGTGTTTGCAGCTGAAGATGCCGCCACAAGTGTACACTCACGCCAAGCACTGCATCCTTCGCCCAATCGTCGCCTGCGCTCCTCCGAACGCCCGCCAAGTGGCCTTTTGAAGGACTCCAAAGTTTCCGGAGAGGCAGCCACCGGCAGCCGGGCGCATTTATCAGATGACATTTCAGGCTCAAACGACTCCCCCGACGGATGTCATTTGAGTGACAAACATGAAAGGATGACGGCGGCGGTCGCTTCGGTCTGTGCCTTCACAGCCGGCACCAGCGTGCCTTGTGGAGCTGATCAACAACCTCCGTCACCTCCAGCGACCTTGACGAGGCCCTCGAAGGATAGTCCGTCTCCGAGCGGTGCAGGTCCTGCGTGTGAGAGGAGTCCGTCTGCGGAATGCAGTCACTCCCGAGAGGCTGACCATCACGATGTCATAACGGAGCGAGGGGAGAAAGGCCTCCTGAAATCAACACATGGACCCGACTTTAGAAAAGAATCTCAAGATGAGCCAGGTTTGATATGATGTTGTACTTTTCCCGATCCTGGGCTGTGGTTATTATACTGTGTTTTTCAGTTTTTAATTGTTTTCATGTCGTTCTCTGTGTGTCTCCAATGCGGTTTTGAGAACTTTAATTCCAAAGAATCCGTCAGAATTTCCAATCCGTCGCACAGTGACTCAAATCCCTTTTTACCATTTGTTTTCAGAGAGAAGTGTGAGCGCGAGCATCTCCAGTTCCAGCGTGGAGCTCTCAGTGACCAGTGGAAGTGACCTCTCCATCTCCCTCACCGAGTCTGAGCTGGCTGAGGTATCCGAGGGTGGGCCCCACCACCCAGACGTCCCCCCTACCAGGAGGACTGAAGGATCATCGGGCCTAGCTGAGAAGAGCAGTTTGCCTATGGAAAGCGAACACCACAGCACCAGTTTACACAGTCTGGAATCTCTCCACACTGCAGACAGAAAGACCAGACCCCAATCAAGTAGTGGATCCACATCTCAGAAACGAAGGTAGGCTCTCTCCGATACCATTTTAAAAACAAGTGTGAACTATTGAAAAATACATTTGATGCCCATTTTTTGTGTCAAATTCGACCTACATTCATATGTTTATGTTAAGTTATGCAAACAAAGAGAATATTACAGCTAATATGGAGCTGCAGTAGGACTAGAAACTCAGATGGTCAGCCATCCTGAAGTTGGCCTTGTGTGATAATGCTACAAGCACCCACGCTCCCCCTCTCACACACCCACCCCCTGTGCCACATCTGCGGCTGACAGAGAGGATCACGGGAGTCACGCTCCGCACAACCTCGCTCTTAGTTCTGCTCAGCTGTGGCAACAGTCCACTTTGTAGGGAGGGCTCGGAACCCATGGCTGACATTATTGCCATAATCCAAGATAATGCTGTAACGGAGCAATTTTCTGCTCGAGAGACCTCAGGAAGTCTCCTTGGAGGAGGACATTTGTGGCTGAATAGAGTGTTCTGGAGGGTGGGCATGTGGACAGCACTTATAGTACAGCAACACATCCAATGCATGATGGCCTTGGTGTTGTGGACCCCATTGTTTTGTGGTTTGACTTGTACAGAATGTGAATTTTGTTGTAATTTTATTGGTGACAACAGGTCGGATGGCTGTCTAGATTGTAATTTTTCACCTTGAGATAGATGTGTCCATTTGTAAGACATACTTTGGTCTTACCCACAATGACCCCATGACAGACCAGTGGGACAATGGGGGTGGTGAGGACCGTGCTGGTATTGTTAACACACAGCCCTGTGTATGAGGAGAAAACTAAGACTCTGATCTAAAGTCTAAGTCTCCCAGCCTCTCTAACGTCAAGGTTAGAGTTGATATCACTCTTCCCATTTAGCTCACAAGCAGGGCCAAGAAGCCAGGGCAATTCATTAGATTATCCCATTATATCTTCCTTGCAGTGTGGCAGGGTGAGGGAGTGAAGGACAGCCACAACCCCCAGGTTTCTTTAGTGTCCATAATAATGGGCCCGTAGTGTTTCTCTCTCAAACAAGGATGTCGTTTTTCCCTCATAGTGTGGCTGCCCAACATTTCTTCACATACTGTAAACACTAACAAGGGTGTGTTATGTACTAAACAGCCTTGTTTATTGTATGGCGGTTAGGCCTGTTGTCATGAATAGCCTCATGAATAACTTATATTTACCATCAACGAGGGAGGCTACACCATACTTTTGGCTGATTATTATTTTGAATTGGTTGTGGACGATGTAATTACTATTCCTATTATAGAAGTGTTGCTCTCCCTGTGCTTCTGAAAACATAATATCTTGAAATTATAAGGTTATACATTATTTTCCTTTAGAAGGGTATTGCACCCTAAAAAAACAACCACAGGTATCCTTAAATAAGAGTTTTTCTCCATGAAGCCTCTGGAATGAGCTTTTAGATCTGTGATACGGTATATTTTCCCAGTACCCTTAGTATATATTGAGTGTGATGAAATGCCCTGACACCAATCATTCCTGTGAGACTATTACATGTGGGAAATCACCCAGAAGGCTCCATTGAACATGGTTTCGATGTAATATTGCCAAAGAGGCTGACCTGGTCCTTGCTCGCAAACTATACACTCCTAATGATATCGAGATGTGGCTACTCTCTCTCTCACACTCACTCTCTCACTCTCACATTCACCGCAACACAAAAAGTGAGGTTGGAGACCTTACAGCGAATCCCTACAACAATACAAAGGTCTGTGACATACACAACAAATTCACCTTTCTCCCCCCCCCCAACAAGGTTCCTCTTTGAAGAGCACTGACAAATAAAGTGGAGAGAAAGATGATGACTATTTCAAGGCCCACGCTTTCGGGAGGGGGGGCCGAAGGCAGAGCTTTTGCCCATGCTACTTCAGTTGTATTGAAGAGGACTTAGCCCAGATGGATTGTGCACTACAGAATGTCATGGATATAATTCAAGCTTCCAGCTTAATCAGAATGTTACCAGGAAACAACCTGCAAAAGAGAAGGAGCAATTGTTTGCTGACCCTTAACCCTGAAACCCATTATGGATTGTCATAAATTCTTTTTGCCCCTTTTATGTTTGGGGGGCTCAGGATCTCAACTCGGGCTTTTCTGGGGAATTCAATGAAGGCCACCCAGAGCTTAATGCTCCAGAAAGAAATGGATTTCTAAAATCCACATGCATTAGGCATCCATCACTCATTTTTTGTGCACACTCCTTACAGAACCAGATTAAAGTGGAAATCTCCCACCAAAAACCATAAAAATATCGTCTTGGGCATTTCTTTTGGTTAGGGGGTTGAGAATTGTGTTTGTCCTTGAAGCTGGTGGGATGAATACATTTCTATACGAGTGTCTTCTTTAAAAGAAATATTTTTTTTGACCTCATTGTACCCCATTCACAGCTCATACACAATTTACCAAGGAGTCCATCACTCCATATCAATGGACCGTTAATTGAAAGGTTGTGGCCCTAGCTGTGACCACATCGCTGTTGTGGTCTGACTTCGGGAACAGACCTTGAGGACCCCAGTGGAATCAAATGACCTGGAAGGACTACGGCAAATATCGATCTGCTCGTCGCAGCCATTTTCTTTCTCTTTGAGTCTTTAATGCTGTAGCATTGTGTTCTTTCAGGCTCTCCCAGGAAGGACTCTTTCATCTGTTGGAGAGCATTGAAGGACGGCTCCGTGGGGAGCAAACTAATATCTACTCAGTCTCGACACTTGGAGAGAGGAAACGCAACATGCTGATCAGGTGAACTGTTGCTCATAATTAGCCTAATCAAAATGTATATTAGTTTTAGCCCGAGTTTTGCTGCAATTGTATTCTATTATCATCAAGTAGTGTTGGTGGATTTGGAAGGAAATGTATTGTCCTACCGCCAAGGGCTTTCACTTTATATCAAGTGTCATCATTTGGCTCCCAACCACACTCTCACAGACACATCTTGGTTTCCAAGGGGTTTTCAAACACACTGGAGTGTCATAGTAACCACATTAAGCAGCTGAATGATGTGCCTTGACTATTGGATGTCAGGGAGAAGCAGTGAATGTAGGAAGCGGCCATTGTAGTTTACTCAGAGTTGTTATCGGAAAAGAAATGATTAGGAAACAAATGTGAAATCATCTGAATGGCTTTGAAGAAGCTACTGCCTCTTGTCCAATTATCCTTCCAAACAATTGGAGCATAAAAGGGGCAGGCTAAAGGATGCCACCTAAAGCAAGACTCTGGGGGGACCCCCTGCTGTGGCCTTAGGCAGTAACTGGGTTATATGTGTACTGTAGCTTATGTGAGAGAGCTTGTGTTTGTGTACTGTACGTCAAGTGAATGTGTGTGAGATATGTTTCCGATATGCTGAGCGTTTGTATAGGTGTGTGTGTACGTGTTTGTGTGCATGCGATGCGTGGGTGTGTGTTGCATGCCTGAGTGTGCACATGCTCGGGTGTGTGCGCCTGTGTGTGTGTGTGTGTGTGTGTGTGTGTGTGTGTGTGTGTGCCCCCCATACCCCTGACCTGCAGGGCTGAGCCCCAGGCACCCTGGCGGTGATAGCTCACTGCTCTCTATATATTGGGCAGCCTCTGTAACACCAGGGCAGCGGGCTTGAATGGAGAGGACCTTGAAGCATGTGGAGCCGTCGTCCTTCATCAGCTTCAGAGGTTGTCATGCAGCACGTCAAAGGGCTGCCTGTTACCAGAGGAGATAGTTAGAGCTCATGGCTCCAACGCCGAACCCTGGCACATAAGGTAAGGGAGGATTTCTGTAAAGGCACCATCCAAGATGAGACTGTTTGATGTCAGTCGTTTTGAATTGAGGGTGTGGGTGTGGGGCGGCAAGGTGCTGAAGTTATGTGTTCTGTTTGTAATACTGACCAGGAAAGAGGTGATTGTGATGATATATGGTGTGTAGATTGTCAGTAGTGCTGTGACCCTTTGATAGTGATACAGTAGGCCTGTCTTTTCAGTATATGTATCAGCTGTCTGTTACATTAGACATTAGTTGGGCTGTTTTCAGTTTTCAAGATATTTGAGCATTTAAGATGTAAGGTGTGTGTAAGTGTGTGTGTGTGTGTGTGTGTGTGTATGTGAAGAGTGTTCACACATAGAAATTTCCAAGTCCTACTCCTGTCGTAAATGGGAACAATAATGGAGTCATTCAAAACGGAGATATCAGTGCTCTACAAGTGACAGAGTTCAATAAACCAATCTCTCCATTCCAAATCAAAAGTGTACACATTTTTAAAGATGAATTCCACTTTCCAGACAAAGAGTAGATTAGATGTTTTTTCTTGACAGTTAGACTAGTAAACACTGGCGAACACTGGCGAAGGGGCATACACTTGGGGAGATTGTATGGAACGGCTATGTTCGTGTCACAGTCCTTCACAAAATGTAAAGGTCATTCCTGCAAACCTTCGGTGGCTTTGCTAGCTGTGTGAATGTCATGAGCAAATTAAATGCCCCTATCTGTGACTTCCATTCCTTTTGATAATGAGTAGTCACACTTTGAGCCAAAGCTCTGCTCTGCCTCAATACTTCATTGATTTCTGGGAGACCTTTTCTTCTAGAGTGTTCTCAGGCTAAAGAAACGCATTCTAAGACGTCATTTATACCCCACTGGCCCGCTGAGGTGCCTATTTGCTGTTTCACCTTTTTGCCGTATCCTTGGGTTTCCTTTTGTTAAATAAGTTCCATGTTTTCTTTTTCTTGAATGAAAAGAGTTCTTACTCACCGTAAACTCCAACAATTCAATTCAATAACTATGCATCAAGTATTTTATTTGTTTGCATCAAAGCACCTCGGCAAAATGTTAGAATGTGTAACCACAGTTCATACTTCCAGTTCAAATTCATTTTGAAGTAGATGGGGGTTTTTTTTGTCATTGTGACTCACTTCCATTTGAAAACCTTTCACCCCAACTTCAAAGGAATGAGAAAACATTTCTTAAATTCAGTGTGTACTGTACACCTTCCATTCATCCCTCCTCTCCATCTCTCTCTCATGGTTGGGCCCCTCCCTCCCTCCCTCCCTGCTCCCTCCCTCCCTCCCTCCACAGCTCCAGTCTCCCCCATGATGCCGCTCCACTGTGGGATCGCTGGTTCAAGCACGCCCTCCTGCTCAAGGACCAGCGTGTGCTCAGCACAGAGCGCCTGGTCCAGCTGTTCACCCCAGTGCTGCTGCCGCACCACGCCTCCTACAGCCACCAGGTAGACTAGCACCCCACCTCCACATGCACCCACACTGGAGGGGCTCCTTCTTTTTAAAGGGATAGTTCACTCTAAATTCATGCCATCCTTTTTTTGCTTCACTTTTGCTGTGGAGGATTGCCTTTCTCTGAGAATTGTAGGACGACAGTTTTGCGTGAACTGTTCCGTTCAATTAAAGGGGGACCTTTCCTCTTCATGATACACTAGGTAAATAATGACAACCATTCAGAAGGGAGTAGTTATTACTCAGAGGCACTCTCTGTCTCTTTGTCTACACTTCGAGGTGTGGATCTTTGCTTACTCATCAGATTACTCCATGAGCTGACCTTGACCAAAGGGAAACATTGACCCAGGCACTAATTGTAAATAACAGGCTCTGCCCCGACTCCTTTCATCCCATGGCTTATTCTCCTGAAAAACACAGGCATTTAATTTGTTATTAGCTGGAGTATTGCCGTGGCCCAGGCCTGCGTGAATGAGGAAGCCATTTAGACCTTCTTCACAACAGCGGCAGGAGTCTTTGAAATCCCCTCCTCATTGACCTTGCTGCAGAGTATGCCCAATTAAACTGGGGGAGGAAATTACAGTGAATATTCACATGGCCCACTTACGCCCCAAAGGTGATGCAAAGAGTAAGGTCCCCTATTGAAACCAATCTTCCATCCTATCTCGGTGCCTTTGTGTCCAGGTCCATTTTGAAAACCGTTGCATGCAACCACATAAAAAATCTAATTTGAAAACATACAATATCAGTCTATCTTTTAACAGTCAATGGAGGGCCCAAAGTATTTGCCCCTTACAACAAAAGAGGAGACTTATTTATTTCTCCACCAAAAGCTAATCTGCAGTATACCTCGATGCAATTTTCTGAAAAGGTCTGCTAGCGTTTTAGCTGTGCTTCATGTGGCAGGGAGATGTGACCACGACATCCCTGACGCAGTGAGAGGTAGAGAGAGGTAGAGAGAGGTAGAGAGAGGTTGTAGAGGCTGTAGAGGCTCTTGAAAATATGAACTGACAAAGGGACGAGAGGTGCCTCCATCCCGATCATCGTGTCCAAGTACATCAGGAAGAGCTTGAGTGTAACCTCTCTCTCTCTCTCTCTGTCTCTCTCTCTGTTTCTCTCCCCTTTCTTTACCTCTCTCTGCCTCATAACAGTGTATTCTCCATCGTTGTCAAACACACACGAGAGCAAACAGGGTTTCCATTCACGTCTTGCGGCACAGCTCCAGCCACTCGGTGACAAACAGGAGCATGCAGCTCTCGCATGCACGCTCTCAAAGAGGCCCTTTGAATATTCAAGTAGCAACAGTCGCGTTCATTGATATTTAAAAGACAGTGTGTCTGTGAGAGCACTCTGGACCATGGGACATTTTATTCTAGTATAGCATATACTGTGTTAGAAAGCCCTATCAGAAACAAGGATCAAGACCGTTTTTTTGCTCCATACTAAGACCCAGAAGATCAGATTCATGTTTGTTTTTGGCCCCTTTCCTTTCTGGTGACATGAAAGCACATACACACTGTCAATCTCTTCCCAGTGACCTGCTGATAACAACTCACATTGTACCACGCACTTAAAGTTAACGTGTGTTTCTTAAATCCTCCTGATCAGCCCCTTCATATTAGTCCTCATTAAAAGTTGCTAACAGCCATCTGAGGCTGAGAGAAGGGCTTTGATGACAGGAGAGCGAGGAAGAGAGACAGAGGCCCATCTCTCAGATGACGATGGCTGGGTTTGATATGCGGAGAGTGTGTGTGTGAGCGTGTGTGGGGGGGGGAGCGTGTGTGGGAGGTGTCTGTGTGTGGAGGGATCTCGCTGCTTCTCATCACACACCACAGCTCCTCTTAATTGTGTATCCTCATCTCCCCCGAGATTAAGGAGTGGAGAGGGAGGCAGAGAGGCAGTTTCCTCTCGATCCTCTCACACGGGAGATAGCAGCCAACGTGTTGCACATTAACGCCAGGATGATTGCATTCTTTAGACGCTTGTCTAATCTCATGCATGAGAAGAGTGAGAGAGCAAGGCTTTTTTGTGTGTGTGTGAAATAAAGGGAAATAAGGAGAGCGAGAAAAATCATTTGAGAGAAAGAGAGCGAGTGAGAGAATTAATCTCTTGGTTAAATGAGAGAGAATTTGAAGTAACTTTTTTCCCCCTGCCAAGCGTTTGAAGCGTGCCGCGCTCTGTAGAGCAGCCAGGGCTGGGGTAAATGACTTACCTAATCTCTAGGAGTTCAATTTGACGCTCCTTTCACAATATGGATTAATTAGACAGTGGTTTTAATTTGTGCTCGCACGCAGGCCAAAGTGTTGCTGAGGACACTTCTCTCCCGGTCAAGTGAGGATGAGGAGGGCCCTACGGAGAAGAGTGAGTCATCTTCCTGCGGCCTGCCCTCCCTCCTGGATGACAGTGGAAAGGCGCGGACTGTGGGGTCAGCCCAGGAGCATCGGAATGCCGACATGATGCAAGGTCATATCGCCCCCCCCCGACCCCCTATTTTGTCTTGTCTATCACATCGTCAGGTGAAGAGAAAATAAACAGCAGACTCCAGCTTGTAGGGTGAGGTGACACTGGGTAAGACAGGGAGACTATACATGAGAGAGTATCAAGGCAGTACGTACCCCCAAGATCTCCCAGTGTGGATCCACAGTTAAGATAGCGAAGCTACTTCATATAAGCTTTAAGCTGTTTAAGCACACAAAGGGGGAAATGTTTTCTTAAAGAAGTAGCATTTTTTCTGGAGGTATGAGCAAATCGCCACGCAGAAACCAAATTTGCCCCCTCTATCATGAAAGAAATCACTTTCACCATGGGCCTTCTTTCTCCCCCCTGAATCCCCCACCACCACAGTGTTCATAGGGCCCTCTATTCAGAGAGAAATAAAGCCCATGTGAGCCCCCACCCTCTCTACCCCCCCCCCTTCCCAGCCTTCCCCTCCTGGCTCTGAGCCTCACTGTGGGCTTCTCTTTTCTTACAGGAGTACAAAGTGGTGAAGAGGACAGCCGGGACGAAAGCCCTGTGGAAAGTATTCCTATTAGAGGTAAAAAGGCAGCACCAAGGCCTGGCATTCACACTTCTTGTGTGTCGTTTGTTTTCCTCCCACGGGCAGCCGATAATGGGTTCTTTTAAATGGATGGCCCGGCTAGGATGATCAAGGTGAGCGCGGGGTCAGAGTCCCACCTGAAGAGCCGCGCTAGTTCCTCTAATTATCCTGGAGTAAAACACTGCCATGTTTTCAGCAAGTCAGAGGACAAGGGAGAAATTGATTATTTGCAGGGGGAGCCCCCCGTTATAATGCGGGGGCCCGCTTTAATTGTAAGGATACCGGGGGTACAGAGAGAGATCTGTCATTGGCTCTCATTATCTTCTAAACAATGCTCCGGCGAGGTGGACTTGAAAAGACGAGATGTGAAGGCATCCTGAAAGCACCCAGGGTAGCCAGTCCAGACTACCACAGCTCACAAATGTAAAACGATACATTATTAAACTTGGCGAATCGTGTTTCATACTGGGCTTTTCATGTGGCAGCATCCCCCTAGGTGCCGCACGACAACAAAAATGAGTTTGGCCTCGCTTCGCTACTAATCAAAGGGGAAACACTGAAGGAGCTATGAAAACAGGGTCCTGGAAACGGGACTGAAGCCACCGCTGGGAACTTCAGCAAGTGATGTATATCTCTGCTAGCACATACTGGAGATAGGAACTCATAGTAATTAGTTACATGTGTGTGCCCAGTAGAAGCCCACTATGCACATGATTTTAATAGATCAACACTCGCAAAAACAAAAGAAAAAAGCCCTTTAATCAAAACCAGCTAAATGGATGGATTTACAGAAACATTTTATATAGGTTTTAATGAGCGGCTGAAAATACGAGGGGGGGGATTTTTTCGGAACCAGAATGGGTCTGATCGAAGCAACATTAACTATAACAGGCTTGTTACTTATTTAATGTTTCCCATCTTTTCTACATTCACATTTTGGAGAATAATCAGACATTACCCTGTCCTTCGTACCACCAGATATGGATTTTGATTGACCACTGTATGCGTGTGAGGACGGCATTGCCCCCTTCACACAACTGTCCATTTACGCTATCTACATCTGTTCTATTGATTTCTCCCCCCGCCTGTGTATTAGTCTTCAAACCTGATACCTACTCCACAGTGTAGGAAAGGTCCTGACAAGTGCTTTTACAACAGAAAATCAATCACTGTCGTCCTAGTAGGGGTGCTAGCCAACGCGATACCCAGATAATGTCTGTAGGTGATTATGGTCTGGTGGAAACTGTTGCTCCCCTCTGCTGGTGTAGACCCAAGGCTTAAATCAACAGCTTAGTGATGTTGTCACCCACTCTGTACTTCCCAAGACCCAAAGACTGAGCCACCAGAGCGTGTTGTCTCATCAAATAGAGAGCCTCTGAAAGTTGGAAACCTGGGTCTTAAGCAAATATTTGACTGGCCCATTTTGTGTGTCTCTGTGTGTGTGTGCGTTTCTTTTTTTGTGAACAGAGACAAAAGCATATCAGCTGCTTAAACAATCAGCTACACAGGAGAAGTTGAAAAGCTCTGGAGAAGAGGAGGAGGAGGAGGAGGAGGGGGGTCTGTCAGGTAGGGAGAGACACCACCACCCCTCCAGCCAGTCAGACGGCCAGTTAGCTACTGAAGCCTAACCATTGGTCAACACTGGCCATATGTCAAACCATCCCATAAAGAAAGCCTGTAACAAAGACCACATTTCTCATGTCAGTAGACTGTTTGAAAGAGAGCAAAAGGGCACAGCTTTTGGTTTCACCTAGCCATTCGTGTCACCATGAATATCCAACATTAGATTATCTCCTAATAAGATGCACCACATTCACCATTTTCATCTGTCTTGTTTGCTCTTTAAGGAAGAAACGATGGCTATGAAGAGGACCGGGGGAGGGCTGAGCGCTCCTCACATCAAGACCCTTACCCCTGGTAAGAACATTGTTGTTATTCACAGGGGCCACAGGAAATAGGCCACCAGACAGCAAAGTGCTTGATGTACATTTGCATGTCGCTCTCATAATTCGCAGTTCATTTCCATAAGATCAAGGGGATGCCACCCATTAACTCGTGCACCAAAACAAAAGGTCCTAAAAAACCTCTCCATCAGGGTTCATCGGGTTTAAAGAGGAAATAAAACACGTAAACAGTTGCCAGGCAAAACAAATCAAACTCCAAAATCTTAGTTTGGTGGGTTTGTGCCAAGTGTGCAAACACATAGAAGTCAAGAAGAGAATTCAAAACAACTGTTATGGAAGCCGAACTCTCAAGTACGAGCGACGACGGAGCGTCTGCTCATTTGTAGTCCTCGAATCACATTTAAGCCGCTCAAATCAAAGCACTGAGTGGCTGCTGGAAGGGGGGAAAAGAACATCGGACAGTAAATAACCGCAGTGCGCTAGCGCCCGTTTCCTACATTTGAATATCAACACGACTTCATCAGATGTGCAATTGCACGGCTCGGGGTCCTCAGAGCGCCTCTTCACCGGGAGCCCATTTAGGGAGCAGTAATGGTTGGGTAAACGTTATGAGGAATAATCTTCTCTGATTTCATGTGATTATGGTGCACCATGCTGACACAAGGGCCTGAAGTCTACATCTTCCTGGCCAGGCCAGCGGGCTCTCCCAGTCTCCCTATTAGTCCAGGGAAGGGCATAATGGCCTGGCTCCATTGACGTCGTACTGGCTGCCTCCGCTAGCTTCCCGATGACCACGCTCTTTAATAAACATGAGCCAATTTCGGCTCCAGAGCCTCTCACTTCGGCCCAGTCTCCCTGTCATTAAGGCACGTGGGTAGTCTAGAGCTGAGGTGATAAAACCAAACAGGGATGGGGAAAAAGAAAATCCCCCCAAAGGAGACAGAGTGAGCTCTGATGAGCCACCAGTCATGTACACAAACCCAAATGGGTACTAATGAGTAGTTTTGCATGCTTAACACTCTTAATAATCTTGCCGGGTAGGAGGAAGCTGTTGGACAGGAAGGTTAAGAGCTGGTCACTGTCATCCCGCATCCTGGTCTTCTGTTGTTCTCTTTTTCTTCTTTTTTAGCTGGATGCTTGTTTAAGCATTCCACTTATGACAGTCTCTTCTTGCGCTTTATTGCTTCTACAAGTGGTCTGAAAGGCCTGCACTTGAACACAAGCATAACACTGCTGCGTGCTCTGCCCTGTTTCTCTCTTTCTCCCTTGCCTCTCTTTAGGTCTCTCTCTGTGCTTCTCTCCTCTCTCACTATATATGTATCTTTTTTATGGCTCTAACTCATCCTCGCCTTCTGCCTCTCCTCCCTCTCTAGTCGTCCTTCCCGCTTGGTAATTATTTGCTTTATTTTGTCAGTGAGCTGATGAGTGACATCAAAAGGGGTTGTGCTGGACTTGAAATACAAAAATGTCTTCCCCTCTGTTGTCTTAGACAATAATTATGATTTGCCAGTTAAGCCTGGACTACAGGCGAGGGATTGTAGTTTAAAGCAGAGGCTTTGGTGCAAAAAATGCATTTATAGCCCTTTGTGTCGTTCCTCATTATGTGTGGGCCCGATTCATTAAGTAATTGGTTTGCAGTTGTTTACATGAGTATTAAGGCCCTCTATTCAGGGGCCTTTGAGAGATACATTGTGCAAATGTTGCATGTTATGAATGCAGAATGAGAGGCGGGGGGCCAGGCCTATTGGCCAAACACTGCACTCGGCTGAAAAGCAACAGAAAAGCACAGGGAGCTGCTTTGCATAGCAATGACTCGGCCTTAATAAGCTTTACAGATTAAATACATGCAGTCTATACAAGATGCAAAGAGATACTCTTAACACATTTATATGTGCTCATTTCACTATTATGGCCTCACAGAGAATTGGGGTCTTTCATATTCCTTTTTTCTCTCTTTCTGTCTCTGTCCGTCTCTCCCTCCCTCCCTCTCTCTCTCTCTCTCTCTCTCTCTCTCTCTCTCTCTCACACAGTGTTTTCCGCTTGATACTTCATAGAATTTGCCGTTTATTGTATTATAAATCACCAGGAGAAGTAGACAGATCTGCAACTGTTTATTAAGGATTCATCCATTAGAAATCTTTTGCTGCCTTTGTAAGTGCCAAAGCAAAATCACTTCGTGGTTGAGTGGAAATGAAAGGAATAATACACGAAGGAGTGAGTCTTAATAAGCAGCTGCACTCCATGTAAAGACCACTTGTTCCCCTTTGTCCAAGGGTGCATGCCACTGCTTCCTCTTGTGCAAAGAATCATTGTACTTTTTTTTTCTTTCTCCTTCTTTTATTCTTTCTCTTTTTTTCTTTTCTTACTGTAGGCATTTCAGATTGAGCTTCTCTCAAGTTTTTATTTTTGTTCCGCACATAACACAACAGATCTCTCCAGTCATCAGTCGAAGTGCAGTGTTTGGCATGCCTCGTCCCTGCTTGACAAAAACCTTGACTTGACAATTAGTGTTTGCGGCTTTTCCTTGGACTACAGGATGTGTACGGGCATTTGCCCCCAATCACTCCCTGCCAAAGTGTCATAATCAGAAGTTGGCCCGCTCTGTGGTCGAGGGGAGGCAGGGGGAGGCGATGTGTGTGGCATCTCTCACAGCACAGAGAAAGAGGGAGGGAGAGGGATGGAGAGCTGGAGGTAGAGAAGAGAAGGAGGGAGGTAGGTAGACACAGGCAAATGTTTTGTTCAGCCAGTGGAATCAAATGTAGACGAATATTGTTGACATTAAAGACTGCAGGTCAAACGGAGATACGTGAGACTGGACCTTTTGTTTTACCCAGTAAAACGATCTCACCCAGGCACACACACCCCCCCCCTCTCACTTAGATTCTGGAGGATCATCCAGCGGTTATCCGCAGTGTCGGTGAGCCTCCTCACACCCCTTCAGTGGGGTCCAGGGCTTGGTTTAGGGCTGGGACACAGACTGGAGCAGACTCAGAGACAGGGAGGTGAAGGCAGCATTTAGAGGCAGCAGCCAGAGGAGGTCACTCTCCTGTTCTGGCTCCTCTCCGTCTCCATCATTAGCCTTCCGCCAAGAGGAGAGTTCACATCCAGACACTGGCTCCTTGGTTATCCTAGACACAGTCTCCCACTCTTTCCCCAATGTCTTGTTTGGAATTGCATTGCACATTATTTACGTGTAATTTATTTACACAATTTACATTGTTTTAGCCTTTTTGTAAAGTATTGTGTATTTATTTAAACAATGATGTTGAATAATATTAAGAATGCATAATCTGAAGTAGATATCGTCCTACATTGCACGGAACTAAGTAGTCTCGATTCTAGTCTCTATGTTGAATCATGGCATGAATTGCATCTCAGAAAAAGCGAATCAGCCGTCAGCAAATGGATTAGTGCTCGCGTGCATGTCAGTGGCTCTTTATTTTCCATGGTTGCAGTACCCCTCCATGACCAGCAGAGAGCACTCACATGTTAGAGAGCACCAAGTGGAAATGATGGCCGCCCAGGGTTGCTGCTACCCCCCCTGCCCGCCTCCCCACACCCCCACCAAGTGCTACATCCTGGTACGATCCAGGGCTGTTTGAAACGTCTAAACAGCCTAAACAATGTTGCTGTGGGTCAGAGCACGGACGGGAGTAGGAGTTGATGGGGATGATGAGGTGATGGGTCT
The DNA here is from genome assembly GCA_903064625.1 of Mallotus villosus. Classification (NCBI taxonomy): domain Eukaryota; kingdom Metazoa; phylum Chordata; class Actinopteri; order Osmeriformes; family Salangidae; genus Mallotus; species Mallotus villosus. The sequence continues at coordinate 221,214 of CAEFZP010000194.1, read as the reverse complement.
CCCTTTACCTTTAGACAAGCGCCGCTGTGCTAGAGTGCCTGTGCTATTAGCATTTATGTGTGGGTGGCAGCCCAGAGCTTAAAAAAGATAGGGAAATAAAGGTAGCATATTTTACCGATCATCTGTGCCCAGTCTGTATGAAATGCCGAGGTAAGCATTATTGTTCATACAGAATCAACATTGTACTTTGTTGGTTTTTCATGATTCATATACAGGAAATAAGTTTTGATCCACTTTTACCTTTTTTATGATCTGCCTGATAAGAACACTAGATGCTGTAATGTCAGCAAGCGTGTTTGCTTGTCACAGGAACCTAATATATATATTAAGAATAAAGGTATTCAATATTTTATTTACTCTGTTCATAGATAGCGACCCACACATGTATGAATAATTAACATGAATGTATAAGCTCCTGCACCCAAATCTCATTGTAATGTAAATATATGATCAACAGACAATGATCAAAACAATAATGCACCAATCTCAAAAGAGGACATGGCATATTGTAAACAATCATAAAAGCTAAGAGACAGAGAGGGAGAAGGTTGCTCCAAAGGGGACATTTCAATAGGTGTAATTTGCATCATTTTTCACATTACATTCACCTTCGTCTGCTGGGGGCATGCCAAACAGAAGCCGGCCCAGTCTTCCATATTCAGATCATTGCCTCAATTAAGGGAAAACTCAACCGAAGATGAACCGGCATAAATGTTTATGGAAATGGAATATTAGATTGGAGGGGTCAACGCCAGGCTGGGCTTTCTATGGTAATAGCCCAGTCTTGAAATCAGCCTTGTCCTCATCTGAAGTGGAACAGCTGATGGACGGTTCCCATACAGAGGAAAGTAAGAGAAAAGAAAAGCCTATTTTACTCCCTGATACAGCAGTCATTATTGTGACAGGGGAAACAAAGACATCGTTTTGTATTGATTATTTCAGTCTAGTTTTTGTTTTGTTTTTCTTGTTTCTGGCTCTTTGGATATGGTGCCCTGGCTCACTTTGTTTCCATTGGATTAGCAAGGTAGTTCACTTCACTGTGTGATGTAGAGCCCAAGGATGTCACCATCTTTCATCTAACTTCGAGCTATAGTAAAATACTCCGCCACAGCCTAGAATTAAAGTAAAGGCTAACCTCACACTATAACTAGAGTTGGTTCCCTGAACATTATTTTAAGTGTTTATAGAAAATGTGAATCAAAAACCTATTTTAATTTCCCTGAAAGTACTTCATGGCTACTTGACCATGTTAGTAATAATCATCTGTGCAAAATCACATTTTACTCTGCCTTTCTCGACTAAAGCAACCTTGAAGTAAACAGTAAATAGTTGATTTAAATGTTCACACTATACAGCACACCACGTTTAAGGTTATCACTAGCTACCTTTTAAATGAAGGTGTCTGATAAAAAGCATAGGGACCAAACAGAAGAAGCGGTGTGTCAGGAGGACACACATACATGGTGCTCTTTCAGGAGCACACCGACAGACTGATTATTTGTGATTGCGTCCTTGTACTGTTGTCCCCCGTTTCCACTATGTTGACCTTGCTTGTCTTGGCCCGGCTCTTATTTTGATTTGCCCACTTTCCGTGCCAGAGGTTTACAGATGTGGTCTGTGTCCTTTTGCATGCATCCTCCATTGTTGCCATTATTATACAACAACAAAAAAGGTAGGACCGCGTGAGTGTGTGAGGTGAGTCTGGAATGTTGATGGCTCCTGTGTCATTTGATGCACTTATGGCAAAGTAATCTACTAACAGTCACGGTAATAAATGATCGTTTTATTTCCCCACAACTTGTTGAGGGATGTGACTGGGCTATATTTCAATAGGATCAGAGTCAATTTAGTATTAAGTGTGCACAGACTACAGACCATCACATGTATTCGCCCAAGGCTTATCTAAAAAAAAATGAAGCAGGGCCATTGTAAGGATGGCAATCAAGCTAGTCCGGGGTTTGAATAGAGAATAACACATAGATGTAGATTGAGCAACACATGATGACATGGTGGCTCATCTGGTGAGAACAATACTTTTAGACAAATGTTCTGTATGGATATACGATAACCTGAGAGATGATGATTGGTGCGGGGATGGGATGGGGGGGGGGTACATTGTGGGCCTTTGAATAGGTCCTGTGATGATGTAAATTGAAGAGGAGGCCTTTAAAAGTGGAACGGGGGCTTATTGCATATGCATCGAGGCAGATCAAAGCCTTTTCGGGGGTCACACATTTACATAGCCATATCACTGGCGCTATGGGAACCCAGTAACCCTGTTCCTGGACCACTTCTAAATAAAGAGGGCCTTGTGGAAGTCCTTCAGCGCGATTAGAACAGGAGTCAAGGTAGTTTCCTTTGGTGTTCTCTCCCTCTAAAATGGGCTTAGCTAGCAAATCTCTCCCCTTGAAGATGGGAGAGGTATCCCAACAACATGCGTGTTATGCACACATTTTGGCTAGAACATTGGTAAAGAGGTCTAAAGGTGCATGCTGTGCATTTTAAGGTGTTTCTGTACAGCTAACACAAATCTCATTTTGATCACTTTGGTTTCTTCATCTACATGGTATTCATATAATCCCTTGGTCATCTATTTCTAAAAGGCCATGGTCAGTAACTCGTTTTATAATTCCGGTGTAAGTTGTTAAGACACTGCTTTTATCTGAATTCCAAGAAACCATTTAATTCATTTCCTGTAATCTAGAAAAGCATTTTAATACTGTCTCTAAATGCTTTTCAAATAGAGAGAGGCATTTTCCCCAATTTCTTGGATAGGTCTTTGGCCCCTTTCATCTTGTATAGAACTTGGAAGTATCAAAGAAAACTGTTTTATTGTCTGTATTCTTTATATTCCCAGGAAAGGAAAAATGAATCAGAAAATCCCAGCTGTGCAGACAAAAGGTGAGTACATTAGTCGGGGGGGTTATCGATGGAAACTCATAATGTACTGAGAGAGTCTGGAGAACTGTTGTTGGGGGCATTATTACTGTGTCTATCCCACTCTGCTTGTTACCATATCACTGTCGTACACTGCTATCCCCTCATAACGGTCAGCTGTGTAGGATGTTTGGTTAAGTTGTTACGCTTGGACAGATAGGTTTAAAGGGCATATAAGATAATAATTCAACCATAATTGTATAATACCAAACTCTTATTGGATGTAAATATGAATATGGTACTGGACTGTAGTCAAGGATGAGGCAGACCGGATGATAGTGAACTGATACTATCATATATATGCTATGGGCTGATGATAAACCTGTGCCATGGACGGGTTAGGCTAGTTCCCATTTCTAATGAGATCGAAAATCTACTTTTTCATCTGATTTCATCTTTTACACTAATATACCATCTACTATTGACAACTCGTTTGTTGTTTTGAAGTGGTCCCATAACATAGCGAGCCAAAGATGTCTGTACAGTGTACATTAAGGTCAAGGGCAGCAACGGATACGAGGGCTTTAAATAGATCTTTTAAAGGACTACAGGTTTAGGATCTAAAGTAACAGGTTTGTCAGGTTCAAGAGCATGGCAACATTATTAATACAATGTCATAATTTAAAATGTACTTAGTTTACCTTAGTTCTAAATGATTCTTGTTCTGTCATCAGCTTTTTGGGGAGAATCAGATGACAGCAACTCAGAGATCGAAGCCGCGCTACGCCCTCAACCCTTTGACACAAACAATGATGACTCTGAAGACTTCTATGACTGAATATGTTCTTACATCACCGAGCGTAAAAGGGGGTGTAAATAATGTCCTCCTGCTCTGTGTTAAATCCTTCCCATCTGATTATATAGTATAAATCATATTTATGCTGTATCATAAAAACAAAGAATATAGTTGAAACCTTTTACTGCCGCTAAAGTATGTGAAGAGTTTTCCAACACACTGTGGTTAACCCTGCTTCAGTCTCTCTATCTGAACGACTCTCACACCTCATAATAACAGCTTGAAATAGATTAAACGGATCTTTTAAAGCGATTTGTTTGCAGTAGGCTGTAAATCATGTATTTTGAATGCTGCAAGCATCTCCGAGTGGTCTGCATCTAGCATGCTTGAGTGTAGTGATGTGAGTCACCTGTGAAATGACAAAGACAATGGCCACTCTGGATGCTACCACATGAACTGTGAACCCACTGAAGAGGCGTGTATCGCAGGACAAGACAGAGTCTATCATCACGCTCTGAATGGAAATACAGCATCAAAAACAGTTGACAAAAGGCCCGGGACAATAGTTTTGGAGCCGTTTTATCGGCAGCAAGAAATGTTTTTCTCCAGTTTTATTTGAACATGCTCTTAGGTATCCCTTGCCTGTAGTAGAGTAATGTTGATATAAGGATGTCTTACATACGTGTAAAACCAGGTCTAAAGTTTTACAACAATTTGTCACTAACTTGCTACATATTTAGCTTCTTAATAGCCATTTTATTGTTTAGGTCCCAATCTTGATTCACATCAAGTTCATCTCGTCTGTTGCAATCTACGGCAAAGCCTACATTCCACAAAAGAGTGTAATATTGGAGAAGCTCTGGCATTCAGTTCATCAGTATGATTCCATTAGTCAGCTTTTAGGTGACTTTATATGCCTGAACCTTCTAAAGTAGGACTCAACACTCATTATCACTAATGGCTGCAGCCAGCCCTGACCTACCACAGAAAGGGAATGTGTTGGAATTATTTGGAGTTTGCTAAAAGGCTTCCCTAACATAATATCTATGTTAAGGAGCATGTCAACAGACACTTGTGTGTGACAGATGGCTTAGAGGAGAAGTGGAGTTACATTGTACTGGCGAGTAACAACACAATAAACATTTTTTAAGAGAACTTTTTTCCCCAGATGGACTCGTTTCTGAGAGGCAATGATTATATTCAGCGTTTAGCACATGACATTCGCCACATTCCACCAGTATGTGTATTCTCAGCAAAATTCTTCCATTAATTTTTCACTTTATTACAATGCAAGTTACAATACAGTAGATTTCCAATTAATCTTACTGATTTAGCAAGGAACACCACCTCAGCAGGTCCAACAGATGGAGTTGCATGTTATACATGGGTTATTGCTCCATCATTGTATTATATATGTAATGAAAATTCAATTGAATATAATGCATCCCAAAATGTGCACTGTGAGTTCTGTTGCAAAATAATGTATGTTTAGAGCATAACGAGATACAATTATAAAATCACTCAAAGGGAAGTTTTACGAAATTATTTTATTATCTACGGTTGTTGTTATTATAGAAAAAGGTTTTTGAAGACTATCAAAAAAAGGCTGGAGTAAAGTTTGTCTCACTCATCAGTTTTTAATATGTATGCCCTTAAATACAGCTTGGAACTTTTAATATGAATTCCTATATCAATTTATTTTCAAAATGCCCAGTATTTGTCTTCATCAGTCGGTTCCCTTTACAAACTATGGGCACATTTGTCTGGACATTTGTCCAGACAAATGTGGACATCTCAGTGAAGGAAAGACGGCCCTAGACAAAAGCAAGTAGCAAAGTTAAACATTCTTTCAACAAGGATATGGTTTCAGTGTGTGATGATTTGCAGTTGAGTTGTGTACTAGATTCTGGCTTGCTGGACTAGCTAAGAATTTTGAGTGTGCTCCATCCATCCTAGCCTACTACACTTTTTTTTCAGAGAATAATGATTTAAGTAATTTGATCCTCTGTTACGATAGGCTTCAATTAAATATTCATTCCGTTTGATGTGGTGTCTTTAACAGCTACTCTGGGTATGTAAGCTATGAGAAAAGTTGTTGATTATACAAGCTTGGGCTGTTTCAAAGACAGGAGGGACACATTTAAAGAGTTAAACACACCTGATCCTCATCTGAGTTTCCTGTGCCAGGTTTACAAAGACAACGATTTGTGAAAGAATGCTGAAAAGCAATAACAGTATACGCATGTATTACTGAATATGTGCGTTTGTGAGTTTTAGGTGCATGTGTGACTGGACACACATATTCTTTTCAATTCGCCAAAGCCTTCAAGCAAGGGGATGTGCAGGGAAAGAAGCGAGATGTGACCGGAAGAGAGAGTTTTTCAGTGCAAATTGGCATGTTGTAGCTGGCTGAACTGGAAAACAAATCCATTTACTTCATCCTGATGAGCTCCCTGCTCAATGAAAATATCTGGAGCCCTCACCATTACATTATTGCTCGATTCAGCAAGTATCTGAAGGCGCATGAGTGAGGGCTGGGGTGGGGCTGGGGGTGGAGGGGGAGGGAGACAATAGGGCCTGGAGGGTGATTTGCACATGAATGATGTCTGTGAATGAGACCGTGGGTTACAGAGGAAGGCCGTCTGCAGGCCAGGGGCACCGTGCCGGGCAGAGAGGGGAGCCAGCCTCTGCCCCCCTCTCCTAAACCCAGGTGAGATTCTCCGACACAAAGGGGCCAAATGATCTACGTGGACGTCAAAAGCTGTGATTATGGAGATGATGTCAGGTTTAGTAGGGATTGTTTTCCAACAGCTGGACACCTTGTATCTCTACTGCAGTAGGCTGCTTCACCAGCTATGTTTTAAAGCCATGGACACAATAATGCATACAATGATGGACTGATGATATAGAGTGTATTATTGAATCAGTTTGAAGAAGACTGGTGTAAATGGGGATCTGGGCCTGTAGTAAGTGTTCGCCTGCTGATGACAAGGCATCGTCAATGCAGAGGGTAACGTGCGGTGTGTGTCAGGGGGTATGAGTTAGTCACAACTCTATAGGCCACCATACTCCTGCTTGAGATGCTTCAAATCACATTATAATTAACCATATTTAGGATGGAGCAGAGTACACGCTTATAGGTATTCCCATGATCCCCCCCCCCTCTCCATCTCTCTCTCCATCTCTATCTCTCCCCCCCTCTCTTTCTCTCCCCCGTAACTATTTTCAGACTGGATAATTAATATGGAAAGGCATCATATTCTACAAATTCCTATGAGATGGGCTCGCCAAAGCTGTTAAAGCCAAGTAGGCAAATTAGTATTCATGCAGGTTTTCCTGTTGCAAGTCAGTTTTCCCTCTGGGACCAAGTGGTAGATTGGGTAGACAGGCAGAGCTCATCCTTGATTATGTGAGCAGAATGCTACTGCAGAGCCTGAGCACAGCAGAAAAAAACATCATTCCTTAGGCAGCAAATCAATTTCTGTGACCTGCTAAATGGAATTGACTACAGAGTAATTCTTTAACCCTGTATATCAGGAAAAAGCACATTCCGAGGTGGCATGATTACTGGCTATTATACAAATCCATGGTTTCTCTATCAGTTAATAACCATTTGCAGAAAAAAATTATACATACGCTGTGATTCAGTGGCAATAAACAATTGCTTTAATGCACTAGTCATGTCTTTGTTTGGCCAATTAACTAGAACTCAGAAACCAGCTATTATTCAAAATGGAAAATGGCTTGGTAAAGAGTTTCTGCATTTAGATGCATGAAAATGTCTATGTAAATTGGGAAGTGAATATTCAGGGTTGTTACAAATACAGGGAATGGCCATTGATGGTATATGCCTCAGTAGTTATGCAGCAATAATTTCAGGGGCATATTTCATTTTATTGTACACTGTATGCTTTGAAATTATTCATGTATTATTGCACCAACAGGAGTTTTGCAATCCGGGAATATTACCTCTTTCTGTCAAACGTTCAGAAATCTTAATCTTAATGCAATTACAATACTCAAAACAAATTAAAATATTCACAGACTGATTTAAATACAAAACTTGTTCTCAAGTCAACATGGCATTACGAATGTGTCCATTTAGACCAATAGTTCTGCATTTATCTCAGTGCAAGCGATACAATTTGCAGGGGTAATGTAAAATAGACTTGACAAAATTGCTGTAGGGAGTTTCTAGTCTCAAGGCCTACTTTCTGCATGACCTATTTACAAAAACTAAGCAACAACAACATGCTCATCTTCTTAACCTCAGGCTACATGAACATTGATCTCTGAGTTGAGCTTGGCCACTCATCAGGCAGCTCAGTTCGTGAGCTCTGACTTTGGATGGACTAATTAGCAGTCCCTGCTCTTCATCCAGCTCCCCTGTCCTATTAGGCCCAGCTCAGCAATCTGGTGGGGAGGTAATACCGTGCTTCGTGCACGCCGGGCACAGCATTGACACCTTATGCTCTGTGATTGAAGGCAATCTCCTGGGAAGGGCTGAATTTATTCATGGTGTAGATTCCTACAAGCCATGGGAGACGTGTCTCTGGGAGCCCGCCACACATTCACAGATTTGCTTCTCTGCATCTTTCCCTGAATGCACAAATAATACTAAATGATCTGTGGTCGTTGAGCCTCTTGTTTTTTTATCCTAGCAGGGACATCATGGTCTTTGGGTGTGATGTCTGTATTAGGCCTTTGCAGTGGAAATGTATTTGGCCAGCATTGTGTACATGATAGTGACCTTTAATTGCACAACATGCTCATAATACAAACCTTTTAAACGTCGTCATATCCTGGGGGAAGTGTTGTCATGCACACACAAACGCAAACATATACACGTACACACACGCACGCACACAGATACTCTAGCCAGACGGAAGTTACATTAGTTTAATTCCTTATTGACAGCTGGGATCGGTTGATATTAGCAATGTTAGCTAAGGTGAGGAAGCAGATTAGCCGAGACACAGCAGGGAATTGAGGAGTTTACTGATATTAACATGCCGTGTTTGGGAGCCCAGTGCATTTCCTGCTTACAGGGCGAGCCATTAGCATGGATGGGGAAAATGCTAATGCTACACTTCAAGCACTGGCCCCTAGCTGCCTGCCTATATATTTACTGGTCTGAAAGTTATTAGCTATCAGTTTTTATGAAGACCAAATAATAGGTCACCTTGTCTTATGCCCAGACTTAGTTGGTGCTACTAAGTGTTAAAAAACCCACTTACATTTATGAAATTTGTTGATTTCATGTCCCTTTTGTTTAACCCAGATTTAGGTTTCCTTGCATGATGTACCTCTTGCACTAGAAGGTGCCGTATGTGGCATTGTTTTTCTACGTAAAAAATATATATAATTAATGTATATCTTTTATGATAAAAGAAATTTTCATTTTCACAAAGTCAAAAAACTTGCTGTATAGTTCTCAAGGTTGGCATGTTATTTCATTTGATCACAAATGTTGGCATTACATGCCTATGCGGTGCACTGGTAATTTAGTGTTTTGCTTTGAAGAATGTTTTTCAAAAATAAAGCAAGCCCTATAGACTTGAACTGTTTGTTCTGCAATTTCAGTCATCAGGCATAGATGAATGTCTCTCTTTGTATCTAAACATCTGCACCAACATTAACACTATTCAATACCTATTTGAAAGGCTTTAGAATATCTTTGACAGTGGAGGAAGGCCAAGTGATATTCATCATTTTTCTGCTTTGGCTGTCATGTGTTCCGAAAAGTATGTAGAGTTTTATTGAATCTGTTATGGCGGTTATGAAAATGCCCTTACGCTAGATTTAGATTCAATAAATACTTGAAGGGGCATGTTTGTCTCTTTGTCCTGTATACAGAATATCACATAACTTTACTGTATATCCACCGCTTTCTGTTGAGGGAACCCTTGTAATTTCCTGAGGCTAGCAACTCGTCAATCAGAAACCTCCATAGCATGGTGTTTCCACCACCATGTTTCACTGTGAAGATCATATTATTCTGGTGTCATCCTGAAGTTTTAGCCAGATGCACCTCATATTCAGGCCAATGAGTTCAGTGTCTCCTCAGATCATTTAGATGCCATTTGGCAAATTCCAGGGAGGTTGTCGTATGCCAATCTACCATAAACACTTGGTGGATGGAGTCCTGCAGAGATGGTTGTACTAGCAGGTCTTCTTATCTTTACCGGTGAAGGCTGGCGCTCTATTGGAGTGGCCGTTAGGGGATTTGTCACCTAATTCACCATGGCCCTCCTTGCCTGGTTACTGAGATTGTTAGATGTGTGTCTAGATTGTTGTCAAAACATTAAAAACATTTCTAATCAAGTCTGTAACATAATTTGTTAAAAGTAAATGGGCTTCAATGGGTACCATACCTTATTCATGTAGCTTTACATCCAGTAAAGTCCACAGACTGTTTTCTGTGGTTTGTAAGGATTCTTTTTCTATAGGAAATGAAACTCCCAGCAGTGGTACAGAGCTGAGATCAATGATCTCCATTGATCAGTCTTACTTTACCAGACATTGAGTAGTCTATCCTTATACTTTTGCATTGTCTTGTACATAAATACATTTGTCCTCTACGTCTCCCAGATTGATTTTCATCAAAAAAAAACTGCTATTTGAAAGTTTCTCTGTGGATGTGTTCATGTGTTTGTGAAGGTGATCCCAGTGTTGCTTACAAAAGTTGACCAAATGCATGAATGCAGCTTACTGTACTATGATAACCGAAGCAACCAACCTCCTTGTTGGAGAAAATGCATACTTTCTTCAGAAAACATCCCCACACACCGAATTGGTGAGTCGGCCACTTGTGAGTGTGCGGCTGGCGGTGTGTATTGAGCATGGTAATGTGGGCGACAGATTGAAGGAAGGGCACTGCGGTCAATCAAAGGCTACCTTTCCTCTCTCAGCCCCTGCCTCAGGGTGTTTCTGGCAGTAATTCTCTGATTTGACTTTGATGTGCCAATTTGTGCCTGATGAATAATTGTCTGGTTTGCTGATAACTTGTGGGAGTCAAGTGCATTCTGGTGGCACTCAATGCAAATGGGGATATTTGGGTCCGTCAAATCACCACAGTAGCCCCTCTATGTCTGCCTTTCCTTTCCGTGAGTAAACTCGTCAATTAGCTGTGTTTGAAGAAGCCATTTTTGATTAGAGCAATCAGTAAACAGAAAGACCTCTCCATGATTGTCCTCCTGATTAGATGAGTTGTCACTTGAGAAGTTGTTGGAGATTTTAATTTATGGCCTTATAGTCCTGAAAAGTATGGTAATTACCTAAACCATTTTCTGTAGTTCAGCACTCAGATTAAAACTCAATCGCATTGTACATTCTAACAACCTAATTTTTCCTCCTAAAGTGTGTAAGTAGTGTCTCTCCCACAGCGACAGGCAAAATGTCAGATGCATCGTTTAGGCACAGAGAGAGGGAATTTGCATAAGAAGTCTTATTGGTGGTCAGGATGTGAAGTGGTGGCTTATTAGAAAAAAACATTCTGAGAAACATCCAGATTTCTGTCCACAACAGAGAAAAACAAGGAAGTTAGCACTGCCATTGGTAGTCAACAATCTATCCTGAGAATACTTGTAGATTATTGGCAGAGTTATTAATATTAGGATTTTCAGTTCTAAATCGTTTTCTCAATCCTTTCTGACTGTCACAATTGAATGAAATATTTTGCTTTTGTTACAAGGTATATTCTTCTCTAAATGATCACTTCAGATTAATTTGTAGACAAAATGATCTGTCTTTTCATCCCCACCCGTCCTAAAGTGTTTGCACATTAGTAATTAACACTAGCTGGTTATTAATGTAAAAGAGACAGCGACTGCCATGAAGTAAAATATTTATATTACTAAAAGCTTTGAATAATAATCAGGGTACTTCCTTTCAATTCACAAATTGGTGCTTTTGTTTAAAGCAGTTACGAGAATTCCGCCTATTTCAGATATTTTTTTCTCTCCAGTTAGTGTAATCGCCGCAAGTCCAGTGATAAGACTGAGGAATTTAACACCATTGGTTTATCACTCTCACAAGGGAAGGGTCTACTTGGTTATTATATGCCATCATAAAATGCCATGTAAAGCCACATTTCCATATTACATTTATGTTATTTTCACTCCTGTCCTTTAGATATAAATAAGTCCTGCAGGCACTTAAATTACGTCCTCCTGAATGCTGCACATGATCCATAGATTGACCAACAAATCCCCAAATCATAGTTTGCCTGCATGAATCAATACAGACAGGGTGATGAGGTCTATTGGCAGGGAGGTGGTGACACAAAGGCAGGATTAGCTGTGATTAGGGCAGTTTTAACATGGCCAGTTGATTAAGGCTGGCTGGCCATTAGCACTGAAGTGTGGCTGGACAGGGATTTCAGGGGTTGGTGGGTGGGGGCAGTGTGGTGTGGTGCCTCTGTCTCTGTCTTGTCCCACCACCCAGTACACGCAGTTACTGGACAAAAGACTGAACTCTTTGATTGGCTGTGGTGCATTGTGGAGAGGGAGTTGGAGAAAAAAGGGTTCAATGTATCCTTTTGCTGCACAACTACCCCCTGTGGGGTGGAGTCAATGTATCCTTTCTGGCCCTCATCTGGCCAGCTGGTTAAAGTAGGGCAAATAAACACTTGAGCACATAGTGGGGCCAATATGGCTGCCATCTAAATCATAGCCTTTGTCCTATGTGGATTGTGGCCTAATTGATGTCCCCAGATATATTATTTTTATTGTTGTAGCTCAAAATGACAAGTTATATTTGGTACATGTTATAAATACCAATATAAAGTGTATAGTTAGAGGCTATTATGTACAGTATTTTCAAGTAAGGGCGTTAGCTGTATTGTAGTTATTGGATTAATCTTCATTATGCCATCAACACACAATGTACATATATACAGCAATCACGTGCAGGTAGGCTGACCAAGCAACTCGCACCGTGAGGAATGTCTCCAGACAGATCTACAAATACAGTGTTGCAACCAGTATAAACACAAGTGACTCCTACGTGTGTCTTCTGCTGTGGGACCATTGACCATCACTACTCAGGAGGTGAGAGAGAAAAGGAACATGGGATTTAGGGTGTAATCCTGTTTGTCTCTAGGGTCACATGGTCTAGAGACTTTGGATTTGGAGCTACAGTCTGAGACTTTATTAGGGGGACAACAGGCGTCTAATTGTAATTCTCTCTGGAGTGTTGTCAGTGTCCTCTGCTCAAAGCTGGAGAGGAGACAGGTTGCTGCAAGATGATAATTGAAAAGAAAGTGGGTGGTCCTCTTTGGCTGTGTGGCCCTCTGGGCCTTTGGTTTTGAGGCTCTTCCCTGTATGGGCCCAGGAGATTATCAAATGTCAAATTTGCTGAAATGATTAGGTCCATCTGGGCTTAATTTGACAGACCTCTACATTGAAGGCTAGTTCTCCGTTTTAATTGTCTACTGGTGTAGAGGGGGAAATGTGTGTGTCTGTGTAGGCAGAGCAGTGGGTCCTGAGATCTTAATTCATAGCTGAGACACACACAAACACACTGGCACGCAAGCAGACATGCACACACCCACACACACACATACACACAGGGATCATTCTCATCCCCTCCATCCTCTTCTCTGCCTGAGCTGAACTACTCTTCAACCTTGCCCCTGTAAACAAACAGGCCTCACTTGCAGCTGGCCATTGCCTTGGCAACCGTGGGTTGGAAAAAAACTGTTCAGTAGTTTAAAAGTATAGCTTTGTGAAAATATTGAAAAGACCTGGAATAACTCATTGCTCCTCATCACAACAAATGTATATATATTTTGAAGCACAACTACGCTCATATCTTGAACCTGGTGTCTTGAAAGTTGTCCCCTTGAATGAATGACAGGCAGCATATTGTCATTTACAAACATACTGTTCTAACCAGTTAATATTTTGTCACGATTGTTTGGGTCAACAATAGTCATTACGTGTATATATACTGTAACTAATGTACTTTTTTACCCATAAACAGATTCTATATTGACAGAAGTAGCGTTTGTTGCTATTTCAATTATGCGACGTTTTGCCACAATAAAAAAGAATCATTAGGCATCACATCTCGTCCTTAAGAATTACTTTTATCTGCTTAGGGTTACTTGTCAAACTCATGTGTTGTCTAAGAGTTAGTTTTACATCAACAAATAGTAATTTCATAACAAAATGTTGAACTGGGGTCTACCCCCAGCCTACCTTTATGCACAGCATGCTTCTTTATAATGTATACAACTAGTTACGTACAACATATATGACAAAGAATGGCATATTCTAACAGAATACAAAAACAGTAGTATAATAGTTTGTTTCAAGCTGCTGACAGTAAATATACTAAGGTTGCAACTGGTTGGGATTTCTTAGTAATTCAGCCTAATTGTATGAAACTGTCTGTGTAGGTCATGTGTTATCCTAGTAAGGCGAGTGTGTGTATAGAATAACACAGTTTAGTATTGTATGTTCATGTTACACTTAAAGACCTCAGCCTCTCCATAGTCAAGTGTAAGTATCTATTATACTCTGAGTAAGTATTATATTTGTACATTTCTAGACCATACCCATGTGTGTACCTTAGGGTCCAGCTATACGAAACCACAGTAAGTGATGAAATCAGTAATAGATTTTGGATGGACTAAACAAATTTCCCTTAAAGGGCTTCACAGGACTTAATGAGGCATACCTAATGGTGTTCTGCCATTATCAGCACCATGCTGGAAGCGCAGCATCAGGACAGACCCACCATTGATTCTTGCTTCAAACCACTTGAGTTCCTAATCAGCTTCTTTGGTTCAGCATTTCAGGCCTGACAAACCCATTGTGCGCTTGTGTCACTCCAGGTCAGTAGTTATTAGTGCCAACTGAAAACAGTTTCTTTAACTACTTATAAAGGAACTGAATAAAATGCATAGGGAACTTGGAGGGGGGATTACCGGTGGCGGCAAGGCAAGCAAGCACTGGAGAGAATGTGACATGGTTCTCTAATAAGGGATGGCGACCATGTTTCCCCCGTCAGTCCTTCCTCTCTATCCATCTAGGAGTGAGACAGAATAGTCTTCGAAAGGTTGCTTGGTCTGCACAATGCTACATATTGCAAAAATGGTATTCATAGCAAGCAACGGAATTAGACAGTTTAAGCCCTGGAATGGCATATCAATGCTGTTCTATGTCAGTCATCCATGTGAGTGAGCCCATGTTATCTTCAAAGCAAAGGCAATGGTAAAATGTGGTGTCATTTATTTAATTTCATGGAAATCTATTAGAATGAGAATTGCTTTCTGAGTCCTCTGACCTCCTTGAAATGTTTTTCATTCTGTGGCAGGATGATTATTTGCGAGCTATTTTTCAGTTCAAATGACTAGAATTAGAAAAGTTTCTACTTCCTAGGGCACAATTTCCTTTGATCCCAAAAGCTGATGGTTTCTGCAAGCAGCATAAATATAGGGCCGCAATGAATCATTCTGAAGACACCAAACAACACTGGACGAGAGATACGTTTGTCATAGAAAAGACTGTCTCTTCTTGCCAGAAAGGGAGGGCATTACACTAATTAAATTCTCTCTCAGAACTCGTCAATCAAAGCATCCTTTGCCAATGCAATGAAAAGCAGTGCTCGTCCCCTAATCATTTCACATGGGGCAAGATTTGGGGACTATCTTTGGCAAAAAGGAGAGATGGAGAAAGAAGGAGGGGGAGGAACGGGGGGAAGTGGGGGGAGGTAAGTGGAGAATGCTCATAGCACCTTTTCAAATTCCAGGGTACTTTGTTCTCAGACACTGAGAATAACTCGATCCAAGATTACACATTACCCAATCCAGTTGGAGAGTTTGTTGTCCACTGCCTTCCCAGTATACCATGCATAAAACAAGCAACTTACTTTAAACAGGGTTTATTTTCTTTGTAGAGTTTAATAACTTTACTTGGGAACTACCATAATATATATGTTTATATTGAGTAAATTAATACATTTTAGTATATTCATGTTTTGTTTTTTTTACTTTAGAATTACGATCAAAGAAAACATCCTTTCATTTATGTATGCAGGACATGATTACATTACTTATAATGTCTATAATTTTTCACCACTTTTAAAATGAAGATTTTCACAAAGGTTGTTTCAATGTTATTATGGAGAATGTACAACCAATGACATTAAGCCCTGGGCAATTAGCACTCAACCAGGTTGCTAGGTCGCCATGGTCAATTGAGAAACACATGAATAGGACTTGAAAAGGTTTCCTTATACGATCATATTAAGTAGAATGGGGGGGAAACCACAGGCAAGGCCTCTTGCTAGAATCAAATCATTCAGCAGCAAGAAATAGTTTTCTACCTGCCAGAAACAGGGAATAATACAGCAGTAGAATGTCTGTTCAGTGAAACAAAGAATGTTCATGTTTAACACTGAGTGAATAAAAGCATATTTAACACATTGAGAATCGTTTCCTATCTCTGCTGTATGTGATGTCATACACAAATCATATTTTATTCACTGGATGTGGAAGGCCTCTTGATTACTACTATAGGCTTCAAAGTAGACCGAGGAACATATACTGATTCCTTTATCTGTGTATCTCTGAATTAAATATATTACCAGTACTCTTTTAGTAAATTAAATTCCTCAACAAATACACATCTCCATGACTCGATAAAGCTTACAGCCAGGATTCACAAAGACTTATTTTCTAGCCAGTGAGCACCATACTTTTTGACCATCAGAGTTTGAACCATCAAACAATAGGCCAAAGATGCATCAAATTCTTAATGCAGTAAACTCTGCAGTCAATAAATCTTGTTTTACCTAATTCATGTTGGCCTACACACACTTTGACAGTTGTTGTGATGGATTCTTTATTTAATCACATGGGCTTTAATTCTTCCTTGAAATAGATATCCAAGTATGCATTTTGGTCGAGACATGATTGCACATATACATACAGCTGTAAGTTATTTAAAGCTATTGTAAATTGAGGCTCTTAGATTCCTCTTCATTGAGAGGATGCACTGACAGCAATAGGCCATCATCATCACCTGCACTATTATTGGGTATCATCATGACTGTTATTGAGATGCAATTTTCAAACCGGTTTGAATAAGCAGTGGCTATGGAGTCCTACGGCATAGTCCAAGCCATATTCGTAGGTTTGTCCACTGCTAAATAATGGGCAGACAGGGTAGACTTACTTAAAAGTGATGTTGTATTTTAGAGTTAACCACAAAATAATTACCAGATTATAAAATATTCTAAGTCATATATATTATTAATATACCTGAAATTACTGTAGTAGACATATGTTAAGGTCTGTGGTCGTTTTTTTTTACCTAGGCCTATCACTGACTATATGTAGCTAAGTCGAAAGCGTTGGTTGTTTGACCCGTGGCTACTGTGTTATAGAACATGCCGTTTTACTTGTCAGCAGTTTGCTCGATTTTTTTTGGTACGAATATTTGGAAAAACTACGTTGAATAGCCTACTTTTACGCTATTATGCAGGCCTATATCAGTCATGTTGTCAGCTTGGAACTATTCAAATGTTGTAAAATGTGTAGTTACTAAACAACATATAGTAGCCTATTTGCTCAAATTCAGTGCTGACAAATGAAATTTTACGCGCAGTCATACTATAGCCTAGGCCTACATAAAACGTCGGCAATGAATAGCTTTGAGTCATGTTAATGAAAAAAACACTTGTAAACTGTAGCATATGGTAATATAACAGTTTTTGTTTTCTTTAATATAGCCTACTTAACAATTTCACGTATACCTTGCCTATGTTAGACGATTGACTATTAGGTTATTTGTATACGAATGCAAATAACAATAGTTTTTGTAGTTCGCTAAAGTTAAGTCCATCTTAAATTATTTTAATAATATTTGATCCCATCCTATTTGGAGAAGACGTACACTATTATTATAATAATTGCAAGTCATTGCCAGTATTCCAGATATTTACTGGATACATATCACTTTCAAGAATCTTGCCCAATTGGAATGATTTTAAGTCACGGGAACAATCCGCTTAATAATACTGGATTACATTATATAATTAAAACTCCAGTTGATTATAATGAAGGCAGAATTTTCTTCTCAGAATTATTCTTTATAAATAGGCTATGATGTGTCAAGGTTGTATTAAAAAGTCTAATAATGGTATTCAGAACAGCCTTGTGATATAAATCACATATTTTTGTTGTTGTTTTAAACTTGAAAATACCCTTTCATATGTGAACCTATAGAATACATTTGTTGTGATACCTCTCCAAAACAAATCTCATGTGAACAATGCTGGGTACTACCCCATCGACCTTGCGTTCCAACTCAATTTGGTCTCAATCACACCATAATGAACGTATGAACGTACTCCAGCCACGTCTTTATAAAAATTAAATCGTCAGGAATCGCACTTCAAGTGATTTATTGTTAACGTTCAATTGGTTTGAAACATATACAGCAGCCATCACGCATTTGTTCGTTTTAACTTACAAAAGAATAAAGAAAACAAAAAGTCGACGTAAAACAAGTATTATACAGGTAAACGCATTCTTGTGTGTTAGCCAAATATACAGTTCCTACTTTCTTTAAGTCTAAATGAATACATTAGTTTACAATATTAATAGCATAAAATACCAGGTGTTCACCGCAAAGGAGGTGGTTAGTACCTTGAGAGAAGTCCATAGCATACCTGATCCCACCTAGCCTCCATTTCCCCCAGTCCCCTTAAGTGGAGCAGCATTCCTGTTCAACAACATTGACTACTTTAACATCATGAGGGAGTCCATAACATTGATTACAAAAGGTCCAGAATCGACATAATCGGTTTCAAGGGCAGCCATTTCGCGTAATGTTCAAAAATAGTCTCCCTCTCAGAAATGTCAAGAAAACGTGCCCTGACCAGCTGATGCGCCTAAAGCGCGCTGTCCTCTTAGCCAATAAGGGCGCCATTTTCTCACAGTTGTTTGTATCAACATGATATATTTCTTGTTTCATTAGGGGCCCATCCGCAGGTTAACATACAAAAATGAAAAAAAATGGCAGTAGGTCCTACCACGTTCTGCCGTAAAGGAGGTTTGAACTGACCATGTTATTGGTGTAGTCTACAGCAGACGTGTCAATCTGAGACATGTTTATCTGGCTGTGGAGTGAGGGGGGGGCTAGGAGACATCTCTTCCAGGTCTTGGGCCTGAACCAAGGCGTTGACCTGCTGACTGTGATGTTGATTGATGGCATTACTGGAGGCAGGGAGCACGACCCCCTGTCCGTTCTGTTGCTGCTGTACCTGTTGTTGCTGCTGTTGCTGCACCTGCTGCTGGTTCGGTGTTGGCGTGTTTGAGCCATTCTGACACGGTTTACCGTCCTTAACTAGAACAGGCACCGCCACGCGCCTCGGGGACTGCTGTTGCTGACAAAGGTTGCTGTCCTGTTGCAGCTGCTGGGCCGCTTTGTCCTTGGCCTGTCGTTTCATCTTGTACCTGTGGTTCTGAAACCAAATCTTAACTTGAGTCGGCGTCAGGTGAATCATACTCGCCAGGTGTTCCCGCTCAGGCGCCGAAAGGTATTTCTGTTGCTTAAATCTCCTTTCCAGCTCGTACACCTGAGCCTGGGAGAAGAGTACCCGACGTTTTCGTCTGGGCGCTGCATGCAGAGGTGGCATAGATTTGGAAGCGTCCCCCATGCCCGTCAGGGTCCCCATTCCAGTCATGTTCATACCTGTGGAATGTCCCATGAATCTAGAAACTTAAAAATATACATACATATACGCACATTCAATAAGCAGGAATTTAAATGTACCAACATGTCTTCCTAAAATGGTGTGATAATATGTGCCATGCGTAATTGTAAAAATAAAATAAAATAAAATCATAATTTCAGAGAGGAAATATTGGTATGGTCTACAATGTGACTATTGTAAAAAATGATAGGGTTAATGTTAAAAATATAACGAATAAAAATAATTTTAATATACATATAATAACCAATCAATCAAATAAATACAGTAATAAATTGTTATATATTACAATACGATAATAAACGAATCCAATACAATAGTAATATTTTGATTTAAAAAATAAGAAAAAGTAAGGCTTAAATGGTATTTGGGGATGGTGAATAGTGTAGTACATATTAAAGTGTTTGTGTATGCCATAAAAAGCTTTTTTATATCAATTGTGTTGAGACGAGTCACAAAACATCCCAAAACTAAATATAAAGCAAAAGGCAACTTACTTGTTGAATATCTTGGATCAGTATTGGTGCCATACCACCCTGTTGCTGCTGCGCTATTTCTCATGGTTTCCTGGTACGACGGGAGGTCTCCCATATTGCCAATGCTTCCATTGCAGTATCCCCCCATAGCGCTGTGCGAAAACTGGGAGACCGTGTGTGGCATGTGGTAGGTGGTCGACACGGTAGCATTGTGGCCCATGGAGTGCTGCTGCATGCCAGTCTGAGACACCTGGGGCTGTCGGTAAGCTCCCAATGGAGAGGTTAGGTTCCCTGTTCCGTCCATGCCACCAAACTTCTTGTATGTTTCCTCGATAGGACTCAAAATATCTGTCACTGAGAAAGGCGTTGTATGCTTTGGGCTCAACGACATGGTTCAGAAAGCAGGTAGATTTTGCTGAGCAGATCAACCGTGTTGTTGTATCAGCTCTCTCCTTCTGGATCGTCTACGTAAGAGAGTGCTTGTACTACGCCTGAGATCCGATTGATCGCCTTGGAGAAGGAGGCGAGCCCAGGGCGCTCTTAGCTCGGTTTATTGTAGCCATGAGCCAGGTTTACGACAAACATGGGGGGCGGAGCAACGTCCTAAACGAGCAAACAATAGTCATTGACATTTTAGAATGATAATTGAGGAAAATGCTGTTAGTTCCACATTGAGGTGATAACACTGTTCCAAATGAGATATATGGGCTATGTAATTATTTTAGTCTATGTTTTGTTTGACATGTAAGCAGCAAGCAACCATCCTCTTACATTTTACAAATGGGTTTAGAGCACAAATGTTCTGCGTCAGTAGGGAATTCCACACTTTCCAGAAACTTTGAGGGTACTTTGACCAGACATAAGCGGCACAGAGCACCATCAACGAGGAACAATGAAGGTTCCCCTCAATTGTATGAACAGTTAATTTATGCGTCTTAAGCATCATTCTGTTGCACCAGAGTGGACCACTTTCAAATTAACTCGAAGTAACAAAATCCTGACAGTAAAATCATGACATGACATCATATTTAGCGTGCCTAGACTCATTGATCTATTGATTGGATGGTTAACGGATAAAGCCATAGTCATATAATACTCTATTAGGCTATGTGGTCTTTGGTTATGAAGTTGGAATCTTCCATGGATATATGCATACAGTGGGAGTGGGCTTTTCTACATTATGTTTACATGGACACAATGAGTAGGCTCATATCTGGTTTTGGAAAAACTGTATATTTGTTGTGACAAACAGTTCGTTGACTTTGAATAAAGTCAGTGTTTTAATAATGTGACTGGGGAAACATGTAAAGAATCTGATTAGAATACTGACACTCAACTTTAAACACTCAAGTTGAATCACCTTACACAGATGACACTTTGATATGTTTGCAGTCGTGTTCCTCTGTTGATGTAGGCATACACTCCGATGCTTGACCTGCCATCTTAATCTTTATGTACACTCTTTGGCACAACCACTGAATTAAACAAGACACATCACAAGGCCACCTTTATGGCATAGTAATACGAATGGCATAGTAAAACAAAAATATGCTATAGGAACAAAAAAGATAGAATTAACAACAGCAAGAATAGACTCATATTAATTTCAATATACATTTAAAAACTACTGACGTGTATGTTGTATGGGTCATATAATTTGTGATTACACTTGTTAGTTTAACAAGATTGAACAAGGTTTAACATATGATTGAAATGTTGAATTACTCTCATACTGGTGTAAAGGTAATGTATTTTACATCAATAATATAACAAATGGATATGACTGATGGTTCTAATAGGCCTATATAGAGTTGAACATATTATTGAGCTGACGATGATGAGGATTATTGTTAAATAGTCGTGGTGAGAAAAACATTGCTGTGATTTGTGTTTTGTAACGTTATCTACATCATTAAACATAGATAGGCCTACGGGAAATAATTACGTGGGATGTGTTATCGGTCTATAGTTCTAAAGCCAAAGAGAGAAGTGTAATACTTTGTTGCAGATTTTAAATTGCAAATACATTGTTCAAATTGACTGCTCTTATTTTCTCACGCTCTGAATCGAAACAGTGGCAGCAGAATTGTATAGTCTAACCAACATGAGACCTAAAAGTTATGTTGAAGTTAAATATTCATTTTTTGAAGAGGCAAAAACAAAAGCAGAAACAAGCTACTGTAATGTAGCTTGACATGACAAGTAGGTAGCATGCTATCCTACCCTAATTGCACAAATGAAGATGTGACATGGTCATCCATCAATTACAACCAACAGCTTTAAGAAGCATCAATCTCCCTTTAAGCTGTTAGTCTAATTATGAGTAATAAATCATTGTCCTTATGCATTTTGATTCAGTAAATATTTGCGAGCC
Organism: Mallotus villosus; assembly: GCA_903064625.1. Classification (NCBI taxonomy): domain Eukaryota; kingdom Metazoa; phylum Chordata; class Actinopteri; order Osmeriformes; family Salangidae; genus Mallotus; species Mallotus villosus. The sequence continues at coordinate 198,965 of CAEFZP010000194.1, read as the reverse complement.
CTTACATCCTTCAATTACAGAGAAACACTTCTCAATCTCTTTCATCAGTGCCGAAGTGGGTGGATTTTGTGTTGACTACATCGCAAACACAGAGAAGCACTAAAAAGTCACTAGAATGTTGTGAAACTTGAACTAAAGTTAGAGTTAGCCTATATTCTCAAGACAAAATACATAGGCTAATGAGAGGTTTAAAGACCAGCATGCGGCACGATTTGCCGTTGTCGGAAAAGAAAAGAATGGCAGAAGAGAAAGCCATTTGTCATTTACAAACTATTATGAAAATATTAATTTAAAGCTACACATAATCTTACCTCTAAATGCGATTCTTAAAACGGTATATCTTTGAAGCATATCGACGCTTTTGGAAACGCTTGTGCCGGTGGGTTTAGGGACGTAAGAAAGGTATAGGCCTAATCGTGGTAGCATTATGTAAATGAGGCAAACCTCTCAACCTCCTGGATTATTGAGTCAGAGAGCACGACCAGCGTCCAGAGACCCTCCACACTGGAAATCCACGACCCTTTTGGAGCGGGTTGGCTGCACATTATAGAGTAGCCTAATTTTTGTATGTATAGATCTATTATTTTAACTTTTATAGACAATCAAGTGGAAGGTGGCCTTTCGTCGACAGCCAGATTTGGACGCTCCAGGTCCACGAGGTTTGTCAAACTTTGAATGATAATGAAATGATATGTCTTTGTAAAACCGAGGTGATGTCTTACATTTTTTTGTTTGGGTAATCTTAAAAAGCTACAATATTGCATAATTTAGTCCTTTATGGGAAAGCCCATGCAAACCGAGCACTAGCCACTGTAACATACACAAAGAAAGAGTTTGTATACCACAAAGCAAATCAAAACAATTGAAAAACAATACACAACACTTCAGAATAATATAACTGTACATTCATTTGAGACTTCTAGTTTTAGTGAGGAAAAACGTAGTCTTAATAAATGCATTAGGCTATGTGATTCCCCTTTTGTCGGGTTAGGTTAGCCTGAATATAAATAAGGTAAATTGACAATTGGAATCACACATTTGCACTTTCAGATAGTTGTAATCATACACTTATAGGCCTATATTTGTTTAATTCATAGCAAGCAAACATGAAAAGGCTCCATTTGCAAATTACAATGCGACATTACATCAAGCTCATTCAATAACCTATATATCCAGTGAATTGTTGTAATAAAAATACCTTGTTGATAGGTGAATTATGTCTTTATTACATAAAGTCATTTGTTCCATTAACCAATTGTGTCTGTTTTGGATGTAGGCCTACCTTAGATAAGGACGCTTTACTTGGGATCCTCGTTAAATAAATTGGTGTAATTTTATATACATTTTGGCTACAGGCAGGTCTGATTAGGTTGATCAAATCATCCATTGCAGATTAATGGAATTATTCAGTTGCTTGAGTTCTACTTTAATGTAGTTGCTGATTATTTTGGTCAAAGCAATGTAATCACGTAACATATGGAGGCCTGAAGAACACGGTGCTGACAAAATGGATGGAAGTTCATATCCCTCTTGTTGGCCACTGTAGTCTTCAGATTACGAGAACCACCGGCCGGTACACATGAGTGATGTATAGCAATTACGAAAATATATCTTAAGACATTTTAGGATTGTGTGAGATATTGGTAAATAGTCCCTTCCACGTTATTTGTATTCAGCGTCACAGCCAGGCTTTCACCACTGAGGCTAATATGAATTTATGGGCGAGTATACGCAACACATGAACACCCTGAAATGTTGTCATATTTATTTTTTATTAATGAAACTATATGCAGTTTGATTATAAACTACATTAAAACAAAAATCAGCCTATCACTGCTTTCGGATTTCGCAACAACACCATCCCCCATGCGCACTGGCACTGGTACAGCTCCGGGTAGCAGATGGACCGAAGCGCATGGTCACTGAAGTGCTTTCTCCATCACAGCGTGCTGGTTCAATAACCTGAGAGAGATTTGGAGAGATCAGTGAAGGACTGGAGCGCTCGGCCTAAGAGCTGGGGTCCTGACCTGGTACCTCAAAGATACACCGCGGTGGAACAAAGTGACCGCTGGGAATCAATAGACTCAACATGGCACTAATGGTCACTGTGCTCATTTGGTCAAGAGATCCCAAATATGGCACATTTGCATGATGCGTAAATTCTTTTGAGTTTAGTTTAGTAGAATCCAAATTCGTCAGCGCATCAATGTTTTTGCCGCTTTTGCTCTTTCGACCAAAGACGGAATGTTACATCTTGTATTTTCATTATATTTCTAAGGAATTTTCAACAAGCTCAGTCGTGACTGCATGACATGGTAAAAATCACAATAGTGCAGACTTACTTTTTTACCTGCGTGCATGGGAGTGTGGGTTGTGAAAAGGAAACGATCGAATACCACTGTAGCCTTGATTTTTTCAGTCAATGACGTTTTTACGCACGAGAATATAGACTCCAGAGGTTTTTCCCTTGGTTGAACTATAGGTACACATCTAAGACGTCAGGTAGGCCTAATAGACTGCTGTATAACTGCACTCTCAAAGCGGTAGATGTTCGTCATGTCTTTGAAGATAATGTACTACAAAAAGAGATCAGAGAGCATCCTCGTGTTTCCAGTGATATTCAGCTAGACATGCGTAAACACTTACCTTACAATCTTGCTTCAAATACATCCATAAAGCCTACAATAACATGACCAAAAAGACAGTCTGGTCTCAAAATAGGAACATTATTTTCGGTACAGGCAAACAAAATAAACAAAGGAGTCCCCTTAGCTGTATAGGCCTAGCTAATACAATCCTGAACTAAGCTCATGTTGTTTACGTTTTACGATTAAAGCGAAAGAGGTAAATACATGTAACTAAAGTGACATGAGCTTTAGTCAGTGATTTATTTTTTAAGTATCCGGAGTAGACCATTCCCCAAAAAATGGAAATATAGCATAATTAATTTTCAAACTTTCTTTATAAACAGTAGCATAGAGGTGTTTTTCATCCACTATTTCAAATCCTCTTACTTAGATTTTCCAACAGACAAATTGGATTTACATTCAGTTTCAGGAAAATGTGACATGTGAAACAAGTAACATTCTAAAACCATAAACATTTAAGTCAACACTGTTTAACAATGTTTAACTGCTTTGTTTTTGTATTTAAATAGCCAACATTTACTTTATTATTTTGTTAAATATTTTTTTTGTCGCAATGCAATGTGGTGCAACAATTTTACACCTGTAGTTTAGAGTTCGGTTCAAATCCTTTCTTTAAGACGCCGACCATTTGGAGCAAAAAGAGCGGGCAGGTGCATATCTTTCAGTTGCACTAGCCTACTTGAAACAGTGCAGGCCCACTGCTAAGTAGGGTAAAGGTCACCACAAGTGGAGAAAGTATCTGACAGGCCTCTTGAAGACTATTTTCTTCTCCATGAGGTTTCATTCAATCACAATTAATGTCGCTTGTTGGAAGAAATGATGCTAATAGTTGCCAAAAAACAGAGGTAGGCTACTAAATTAGACGCTAAAATGAAAAAAGCACGAGTATTAACTGGTCCTACACAACTCAATTGTTGAAAAACTATAGTTGAATTCCTCGTACATAAACTGTGATTATATCTGGCATGGGAGTGAAACGACAATCTCTAGATTCTTGCCTGGTGCAGGTGAGTACCCAGATTACATATCAAACTGGCATGATCAAAGTTTACTGTTTTATTGGCTTTCATTGCCTGCCCTCTAGACTAACATTTTCATTATTCAGTATGTATTGCTAACAGATTTTGACTGTCTGATTCGTTTATTATATATGAACCACCATTTCATATTACTAGTGGGATAGTTTTGGACAATAATAATTAAATGTGGTAAACCTATTAAATGATCTTACTTCTATCCACAATCCACACATTTTGACTATTTATTGTGTTCTCTAAAATCATAAGCTCCTACTACATTTAAGAAACATTTGTATGACTATACTGCAGTCTATATCTAAAACTAATATTTTCAGTGTATAATTGTATTATGACAACCAAACACCATAGGTGAATTTTCTTTCTTGAGTATGGTTTCTTAAAAATATCTAACCAGTTCATGGAATCTAATGGTTTACTTCCTTTCAGAATGTGTATTCTAAATCCCCACACTGATACTGCATGTGAACCCCTGTCCTCATGGAAATTAAGTGCTGCTCCCCTCTGCTCTTCATAGTTTTAGAAATATTTTCAAATAATTGTAAATGTTGTATCATAATAAAACCAATGCCAACTAATGCATATTACTCATGTGTATCTGGTCTGGATGCATGGCTCCAAAGCCGGATCTGAACAGTATTGATTGTTGGTGCAAGAAGGTCATGTAAACAATCCAGTGTGTTTTTGTGATTCAACCACAGTTAGCCTTGCCTTGATTTGTTCATATGGCCAAATGTGTGCCAATCTTTAACTTTTAACTAATTGCCTTGGCAGTGACTTTCCTCATGTATCCAACTTAAACTTCAGAAGTATAGTCTCTGCTGTATGTCAATGAGATGTTCTTCTTTGTTTAGAGATTTAGTTTTGTTGGGTAGCATTTTTAAACGACAAACTATGCCATCTACTTAGAAGAGTTATCAATTCCTTTGTTCTAATCTAAAGTTCTAATGAATGCCCAAAACTGTATTGTTAATTCTATTCTGTGCCTACTTGACATAATATGATTTCAAAAAAAGGGTACAAGCTTGATTACTGATGTGTCCTAACTCTTCTGTGAAATGTCGAATTGCAATGTAGCAAGGAGGTACAGTAATAAAATATGTTAATTAGCTTGACACTTTTTGCATGCTTTTCAGGATTCATTCTAATGATAAATCTAATATTGAAAGGCTTAAGTGGCACCTCGCTGCTGGTATGTATGTGTGTGTATATACATATATAACATTTATCAAAACTTGAAAGACTGAAAAAAGACAAGATTAAGAAGTCACTAACTGATGTATTTGTGTGTAATATTCAGACTAACACTGTCTGTGAATGCACCCGATTTGTGTTGCCTTGATGTCACTGTCATTAAATGTGCCTTACTTGCCTGTTTCATTTTCAGATATACAGTTTTAAAATCACACAAAAAATACAAAAATAAGAAAAAACATAATTAAAAAGTGTCACGCATGGTATGTTGGCAAATAGCTGTTATCCATCACAAGTGTTTCCTGGTGTCTATATCACATCTATTCAAAGTCAGGAATTATATTTTGTTTGATTACACATACACGTAGGAGAATGCATAGTCTAATCAAGAGTTTCAAAGCCCTTTGAATACCGAGCATTGGGCAGCCAAAACCTTTAAATGGTCTCCAACTCACGTTATTGAGTTGGATACCAATGAAATGAACAGGAGTAGAATGTCAATTAGATGTTTTACCTGTTCATTGAGGTTCTCTGATACCTTCATCCAATGATCTAATGTCTAATTATTTTGTTACTAGCAAAACACAAAGTATTCTAATATTGTCAGCTTTTATCCATGTTGGATTTGTTAGCATTCCTCATTAGGCAATGTATATATTTAATCCATATTGTTTATGATTCTTCTTGGAATTTTGTTGCTTGTAAAAATCACTATTGCGAGGCAAATAAGGATTCTGTTGACTATGAACACGACATACTACCCTTGAAACACTCAGTGAAACAAATCTCACATTGTGAACTGTTCCTAACCTGATCCTTTCTTTTTAGTGCCTCAAATTGTGTATTTAGTTACTGAGTAGCCTATGGCTGCAGTGTCAGATAGGTTTGAATTGCCTGAATGCCTGACAAGTCCAATCAAGTATGTACATGTATCACTTTAAACATGCCTTGACAAAAGTTGAGTTACTCCTTATATTTCATTCAATAATACAATCTGGTAAACAGAGCAATATTTAATCCACTGCTAGTATAAGATAACATTTAGTTGACCTACAAGACTCCTGACGCTGAATAGTACCGTAATAATTATTCCCTGAAAGGTTAAAGGAACCCTTGTTTGTTGGTTTTGTCTTGTCTCGTTTCACTGGTTCCGTCTGTATAGATGGTCAGTCATCTATCTGTCTCCAGCCATCACAAGGATGCTTGATGTCATCTTGTTCTCCTGATCATTATACTACCTGCTCCTCTTGACAATGCTGCTCTCTCGGCATGTCTCCACTTGAAATGCTTGGCTGGCCTCTTCTCTGAAACCATCATGAAATCGTGTGCTAAAACACCGGAGACAGTTCTTTTCCTTCTCCCACCTGCCTTGTTTATGGGGTTCCTAAGGATTCCTTTAGATGACCCAATGCTGCCTGGTTGACATACCTTTACCAATTCACACATTTCTGACACAGACAGAAATGTTTGACCAGTTCATAACATATTTGTATTAATCCAATTGACCTTTGAAGTGTTTCATGGCTTTAATACTGTACTACTCAAATTACTGTAACTGTTGCAAATGTGTACCATGAAGTTATTTTAGAACCATGCACTGGATTTTCTACTGACCCTTCTACTGTATATGCACTTTTGTATGTTGCTTTGAATAAAAGTGTCTAATATGTTTAGTGGCCAAAAAATGGCTTGATGAATGAAATGCAAGCACTTTTTATTCGACAGTTCCTATGATCTATGACCTATATTTAATCCTCATGGACTTTTCTACATCTTTATTTCCTTGACTGAATGTATCTATTGACATATTCTTCTACTCCCTTTACGGAACACCTCTACATTCTAGTTGCACTTCTTAATAGCTCATAATGTGCAGCCATAAGTCACTCTTTATGCAATTTCTGCAGTTATACAGTAACAGTAAGATATGTAAAAGTTAAGGTGTAATTTGTTTTATATGATAACATTTACGGTATGACTTTATGAAACTACTGTATTATCATAAACATAAAATATGAACACACTTATTTGATGTTAGAGCAATCTTTTTAGGATCCATTACATGTTCATAAAATCATTAATATCAATGACACTGGGATTCACATAAACGTGATCAGATTCATCTTTATGCTTTGTGTTAACAAGAGGACAGAGCTTTCAAGGCCAATTGATCCATCCTGTGTAAAAGCAAATGTAAGATAAACATTTTCAAACCCAAACTGAAACATTAGTATGGAGGGTGCCATATAAGTGTTGTAAGAAATTGTTGAGTAAGTCATCTTATTTAAAAAAAAATCTGACTGACAGGTTTATGCTGGACTGGACTTACACTGGACACACTATCCTAAAGTTTATAGATAATAATGTTTGTCCTGTTTTACAATGTGGTTTAGCTTTCTTCTTACTGCTGTGTTCTGTCAGCTTCAAAACAGTACTCCAACCAATTTCTAGATGGCTTCTTATCTAAAGTAGGTTGACTTTTTGTATGTTTTCTATGTATATACATACTACGTATAGACAAATGTATGTTTTGTGCAGGGTTAGTATTTATCTTGTAGAAGGCGCAAAGATCATGAGGTTAGGACTGCTGATGTGAGACAAGGATGCCCAGTCAATACATGAACCCAAGGCAGAATGTAGTTGTTATGGTGTGTAGTGCTCCTGTAATATGTCTCTTCAGTGTATGATGTTAACGTGATCCAATAACTCAAAAATTCCTGTTAAACATGTTTAATGCTTATTACAACACACAGATTGTAAAGAGACACAATACAAGTGATTTATCACAAGGATGGTTACACGGTCATTTATGAAAACATTTTACTCAGTTTACAGTCACAATACAAAGTACATAGTCTTTTTATATACCTTCAATGGAAGTAATGTTGTGTAACACAATGCTTCCAGATTGTTCTGTGATGAGCATTCAGGTTAAACAGCAGTCTCTGATTGAAGCATGTCTGACACAGATGATGGTTCATCATTATCAAACTGCAAATCCCAGGATCCATTTGCAGTGCTGGCATCTCAAGCATCTCAGGTTCATCTTCGGAAGGAGGTGAGACAATCCATTTAGCGACAGGCATAAACACTCAACTCTTGGAACATGATTGTTGGCGCTGTCTCCAATGCCCATCTTACTTGAGAGGATTGTGGTTGTTAAACAAGACAATTCAAGTCCTAAGGTGGAACATTGGGGAAAGAGAAGACAAAGAAAATAAGACCATATAGAATGTACAACATTGTAAACTTACTGCAACTTTACTTTTTACAGGAGTCAGCTATTCAAATAAGACATCTCAAAGAGTCATTTTGTTTTAAGTAAAAGGCAGCCAGGTCTCTATTATGTAATAATTAATATTTGAATGACAAAAGATTTGAACATGGATATAATGAACATTGTTAAGGAAAACGGAATTCCATGCTCCTTATTGGACACGTAAACATAGTTGATGAATGAATTGATGAATTGCAAATGCCATAGTGAACCCCTTTTTCTATCGATCGTGGTAAAGAACCTTGACGTTTACTTGAAAATGAAACTTAAACTCGTGGCTCTATATAACACTTTAAACACTGACCTATCCAGGGTCTTTCTCAAGGACTGCCAACTCAGCGTCTTTGCCAGCATACATAACATTGTTGCTTGATTTGGCAAGTAAGCAAGGTCTGGGAAGACTTAAATGGCAAATACACTTCCATTTGTTTCAATATATAGCCATTTTTGTTGACTGATGCCGTTACACATTTAATGACTTGAGTGTGGGATCCTGTCAGAAGGACTCAAACGTTGTTGTTGAGGTAGTACCCTGGAGGCCCATACACCTTGTGGCCAGTGGTTCACATATAAAACATACCAAATATAAAATCCTGGAATCAAAATGATTTTCAAGACATTTCCACTTCCAGTTGCAACTGAGGTTATTACATATTTGCTATATATATGTATGAGAAGCAAAATATTTAGAATACATGTGCCTAGCTGTAGAGAGAGAATTGTTATGTTTGTGTTGAGGATTGTTGACAGTTGGTTGCTACATACAACACCAATGCCAAACTTGGCATTGTCTAGCTCACCATAAATATTTAAATAACTCCACCAAGGCAATGTGAAATATGTACTGTATTTGGCTAAATAAAGTATGCCTACTTGATTACTATTTATTAATACGAGTGCAGGAAGCGGAACACACACACGCTAGGTGTCCACTGGAAAATTCGGCTCTGCCTTTATCACATCCTGCTGTCCTTCCTCCCAGGGCCTCCCAGGGCAGCCAGGAGCAGTGGGCAGCCACATCAGCAGTGCCCAGGGGCCAAGTCCAGCTGCTCACCCAGGTCCTAGCCAGGGACATGGGCAGGAGAGCCATCTGTTATGCATGCTTTTATATTGGGGATCTTTGGGGAGGGAACTCACGTGAGAAGAGGGAGAACATGCAAATCTATGCAGTATGGCCCGGGAGATAGCCCACCTGAGCACCGAAAGGCACCAACAGGACCCAAGCGGGAATCGAACCCAGGACCTTCTTCCTGCGAGGCGGCAATGCTACCACTGTACCCTCCTTAACATAAACACTGCCTTGAAAGTATATGCCTCCTCACAATTCCATTTTGTTATTGGGTTATGGCTGGTTACAAGTTGTGAAAAATAGGCAACAAAGAAGATTTTTTAGTTTACAAGTTTAATAAAGATATGATCCAGCAAACTCACCAACATTAGAACACTGGTGTAATGCCAACAGTTATATAGGTGGTGTAGTAACAATATTATACTGGAGAATGTATTTAAGTAAAACATATGCATAAGCAATATTCATTAGTTAATAAGATTAATAAGAATACAAATGTATCCTTTATATGATTCTACTAAAAAGTTCACAGCTGCCTCCACTTGACAGACGTATTACTGGTCTCTGCTTGTGGCTGTCACCAGACCCTGCTCCAGTAGGCCTCCAACCTTAATCTTAAGATCCTGTAAAGGACAGAGAAGACTCAAGCTCACGCACATGCATGCACACACACACACACACACACACACACACTCAACATACACACGCAAAGACAAAAGCTCTACAGAGGTCTTAGTATTCTGCATGCCTAATGTTTGGCGATGTTTTACTTTTAATATCATTGTCTATATTACAGTCACAATTAAACAACTGAAAATGTTGTCTAGCCATATATTTACCCACCTCATTGATAACTCCCCTGGATACAATATGGTGATTTGAAGACTGATGTGTTCCATAGATTTTGGAGCAGTTTAGGATAAAAATAATCTGATGGAAAGAAACTTTTTTGTTGTCCAAATAGGGTTTTGGATACATATAATGTACAACATATTTTAGAACATATCCCTCAAAATAACAATGCAACATACAGTGTGTGTCTTTTTATGTCCTTTGATGACAGGGCAATGATATGTTTAAGTATATCACTTTTCAAGTAGCTATGAAACCAATAATATGACTATACCTTGGCTTCCACTATCCTTCCAAAGATTTTTAACAGTGTCCTGAGATCTTAACAACTAAATAAGGCCCCCTAGAGGTAAAGTAGCCTACATTTCAGATAAAACTGTTAGCTTGTCTAAGTTGTTGGTTCCTTGAGTCTGTTAGAATGTGTTGTCATTGTTCAGTCATACCAGTGTGAATACCATGTAGTCATACCAGTGGTGAATGGTGAATATTGTGAATATAAGTGCAATACAAGTAATTTGTTACACCAGGACCTTAAAGGTCACAAGACAATCTAGGCGTGAAGTGCCTACACATTTTATAGATGTTTACTTTTTCACAAATAAAATAGGCTATTTCAACTTTTGTTGTGCTGTTGTCCAATAAGTGTGAATAAACTGGGTGACAGATGACCGTTTCAGATAACTAGGCTATTAAAGCCGATGAGGGCGGTATAGGTGTGGATTTTTGGATACTGGAATGCAAAATTATTGTGTAAATCAGCAATGACTTTTCTTCATAATTTTCGTCATTGTCGTCGGGTAGACGTGAGCATCATAGCCTAATCTAAATATCGTCAAACGCGTTGGGCATCAAGTGGGTCTACCAGAATGTCAATGGCTTTTATTTTAAGGAGAACAATGTCATAATTAGGGCTACAATGGTACATTTTGCCAACATATTTTTCGTGATCCTATTGCGCCACACTGCGGAGTCTCCCTGTCTCTCACACTCTCTATCTCTCTCTCTCTCTCTCATAACCTATATCACGACTCTAATCAGATGCCTGAAACAACATATTTAGGCTACTTCTATTTTTTATTTTATTGACGTAGCCTACTTTTTTAAAAACGATTTAAAGCTGCAATAAGCTAACATTAATACATTCAAATTTGATAAAGAGTGTTGCCAATGCTTGTCTGAACTTCCACACTTTCCACCCAGCTCTAATATGTATTGCAACTGGTTTCATAAGATAGGCCTACGGTAAGGTGGAAAGCCCGCCTCGCCAAAGGTGATTGATGGGAACAGTAGCCTAGACGAGGGGCCTACTGCTGGAACTTAATTGGATGAAAAGTAGCGGCGCTCCCAAAAATGTCAATTGACAGCACTGGCACTGAGCTGTCTGTTGGTAAACAACTCTCAGATGGACTCATAAGCTTACACTACATGATTATAGGGGGAACAAAAATATAGCCTAACATATAATATTAGCCTATATAATCAAATATATTGTGTTTTCCACATATAATGTTTTTTTTATATATAGCCTGGGCTATCATGCAGCAACAGCAATAGGATCGAGGTGAAATCTACCTTAGTTGCTTACTATCTATAGATCTCTGCCTCCATCTTGTGGTAAGCAAGTGAAACAATCCTCCTCTATCTCTGCCTCTACCTCACTTTAATATCTGCACTGTGTCACGGTAGGCGAATCTAATCTGGATCTGCTTTAAGGCAATAAAACTAGATTGTTTCCTTTAAATGAAAGCCGCCCTCATTATAGCTTTGAAATCCTCGTTTATTTTGAAATGTACACGATAGAGGATGATTTATGTCGAGGTTCAAATGGTCAGGACGACGAAGATCCACGAGTACCTAAGTGCATATTTCCTGAAGTATTCTATTATAAAGCGTAGGCCTAATAGCTCCACTGGATGAACTATGGCGCGTAATAAATGCTTGTTAAAATGTTTTCTGTTTGTACCTTTTCAAACACCTTCAAACCTTTATCTCTATTTTCACACAGATTACCTTCACAATGCTCAGGGATTTTGCTGGTATAGGTTTTGCACGTTGATGTTATAGGGACATTTTGTGTATTTTATATATCAACACTTTCCAAGACCCAAAATGGCACATGTATATGCTACGTCTAGACATGGCCCAAAACCCAAACTACGCATCAAGTTCAAATACATAGTGAACAGACCTGTTGGTATGCATGAGATAATAGCGATGAGACTTCATGTCATAAGCCCTCCATTCCGATTCAAAAGCATAATATCTTGGCTATTTAAATCTAGCAACAAAATAATACAATGAACTGTGTGGCTAAATATTTTTTGTCTTTGTAAATACAGCCGAGTAGCCTAACCAAACATTTGCTATCCTGAAGACACTGTATTCGAAATATTAGGCCTTAAGGCCTTTTACAATATTACATTACATTATTTTAAGGCATCGTTTTGCAATGTTTAAGCAATATCCGTTGAAATCACATAAATATTGATGATAAATTACAGATCCCTATTTCGTATGTTGTTTCTTTTTAAGTGAATCGAATTCCCTGATTTCGGGGGAAATCGTTTAGATTATTTGTAGTGAAATTATTGCATGACGTCTAAAATTCTAGAATGTATACTGTCTTGTCAAAGTACAGACTGCATTCACAAATGGTGTCAGATTTTTCCATGGAGCTTAGAAATGTGAACAGGCCGGCTTGAGACCCTTACACAAAGCAAACAGGAAACAAGACTGACAGAAATTAGGAGTTTAAAAATAGTTTAGCTGAACAGTGACCATACACTTTTAGGGACAGACAATAATAAGTCATTCAGTGGGGAGGATCGGGCGGACCGAGAAGGGGAAGAGAGAAATGAGAGGGCTGTTGTTAGCATAGCTCTATCAAGAAAGAAGGACTCCCTGTTATCTGTGAATGAGGGCTTCTTTTTTCAAGAATAGATATAGCACGAATATTTAATTCGTTTTTCTTTGAGAGACAACAATGCTTTATTTGAGAGCTGGACACAATTTGGGTTTTGTGAGGGATCCTTTTCTCCTTGCCCGGGCCCAGCTGTCCATATGGAAGACAACGTGTGCAACAACGATCACAATGCCACCAACTGACAGGCACGACAAAACCCCAAGGATACATCTCCCTGACTCGGGGATGCACTGGTCGAGATAAAGGAACTGAATAGCACCAAGAACCTCTGGCAGTGTCTATCCACACAGTCTGCTTTCCCACTCTTGCTTCTGCTTAATATGCACGCCTCTAACATTCACGAGAACCTGCCCTGGGCCTTTGTGTGTGTTTTGGTCGTATACTGTATAGTGCAAAGATAGAGTGCACAAAACTAGTCACAGTGGTGAATCTTAGGTCACGGGGGTTAGAGCCACACAGAAATCAACATGTTTTATTAACTGGAAGGTATCTAAATTATACCAGTCCGCTGTTATTCGGTAGGCCTAGGATATAGTGGATGTTATACTATCGTACGTGGATTCAACTAGGAAAACAACTGAGAGAAAACTACGAACAATTTTCAGTCAGTGCAACTTATAAGTTGGAGCCTATTGTTCAGAAACTGCAAAGGTCAAGTTATTTTCTATAGTTCGAGACTGTGAAGTAACTAATATCCTGATAAGCATAAAGGATATGAGGGGGAGCAGTCTTTATCGATCGTGTTTAACACAATGATAATATGCAACCGACATGATAATACAATTGGGAGGAATAACTGTTTGTCCCGACCTCAGCTTGCTAATGTAAACGTCTGCAGAACTATCTCAGTGCAAAACCAATTTCTTTCTAAAAGCAGTGCCCCCTGAGATAGAATTCTGTAAATAATTAGCTATTCGTGTCAATGTAGCTGTTTGCTCAATGATAATGGGGGCGACTCTAACATCTGTTGTTCTAAGATTTCTCTTCTCGGCACAAACAATGCATAAGATATTCGACAGGTCATCATATTTACTCAAGATACCAAACTGGTCTAATTTTCCGCAGTGCGCTCGCACTGACAGTATTGTGTGTCTGTTTTGGAATACTTTTTAAGACTAGTCTTTCATAACCTATAGTGCCTACTTATTGAGATTTACCGGCGTATTCAGAAAATAGAATTCCTTAGTCAACTGAATTAATCTAGCCTAGGCTACTATTCTTTATTCCACAAAGTCTGCGTTTTGCTGTTTGCTAATTGCCAATTGCTTTTTTGGCAAGTGCTTTAACTTGTAGCCTATATGCCCTTACACAAAATATGTATGCATATTCCTCATATAACTCTTGTTTGACACGCAACTTAGTCTAAAGTCTAGTAAACATTTATTTTGCATGTCAACCCCTTAAATGTAGCCTACCACTTAACATCGGAGCAGTAGCCGATGCGGGAGCATTCGGGGTGTTGAAAAGGAGTGCTTTTGACTCAAAGCTTCTTAGCTCAAGAAGCCCTCTTATATTAAGTAGCCTAAGTGGATTTTAGTCCCCATTTCACAAGTGACTTTAGCCTCTTTTTTACTGACTTGTCCAAATTCAGAAAATGTCGACGGATCCATTCAGGCTCAAAAAAGAGAATTCAAGTGCGCCAGATATGAATTTAGGCCACCTCTACTCTGTGTTACTTAAGCAACACGTATCCTCACATAGGCTAATCATAATATGCTTACGCAGTCTATTCAGGCATAATCAAATTCATGGGACGTAGTTAAGACACGCAAACCAAAAACTTAATTTCTGAAACAGCATTTTATTAAAATCCTTATAAAAAACGGGATAAGTCCCCATCAACGCGCGATGTAACTGTTATTCACATAACCATATGAGATATTTTACGGCAGTCATGACATTTTCGTCACATAGTATTATACCCTTCTTTTAAGTTGGAAATATGTATATCTCCAGCTAAATGATTCTGAATGTTTTCTAGGTTGCAAACAATTGCCACAATGTATTTACAAAAAGAAAAAAGAAAGAAAATAAACAAAAATAAACAAAACAAAAAGGGAAAAAGCTCAAAGTTGCCAATGTTTATTCATGGCCATAAATATTTTCGGTCCATTGTAAAAGAAGCAAGAAATAAAATTTTCTATAATTATAAAGTGGTTTTGCACGTGCTGATAACACGAAGGACAAAAAGAAAACATCTCTACAACACACAAACATATTTTACAAAATTTCACATGAGCATTGACATTCTTAAATCTAGGGAGAGGCTGGACCCAGTTCTCATAACGAAAACATGTAAACACGGCGCACACAGTAGCCCCGAAAAAATGGTATAGCCTATGGGTCAAGCTGCAAAATGAAAGTCTTTATTTTGTTGTGAACTCCCTATCGTGCTCTCAAAAGGCAGCCCCGCCAGTCTCTAATTGTTCACCAAGTCCACTGTTGCGTTTGCACCAAGTGATGTGCTGGGAATTGTGGCGTGGTGGCGGCGCTGTACTGAGCATTATATTGCATGTGTTGAAGGGACTGGGCGCTATACGCCGAGAAGGGAATTCCAGCCTGAAAAGTGGCCGCCAAGTCCTGAGCTTTAAGAGTATGACAAGGCTTTCCATCCCTGACTAAGACAGGCACGGCCACCCGCCGGGGAGAGGGGAGATGGATCACTTCCATACCTTTTTCAGCGCGGGCTCTCTTCATTTTGTACCGATGATTCTGGAACCAAATTTTCACTTGAGTTGGAGTCAGGCGAATCAAACTCGCGAGGTGTTCCCTCTCTGGTGCGGATAGGTATCGCTGTTGTCTAAACCGACGCTCAAGTTCGTACGTCTGCGCCTTGGAAAACAGCACTCTTCTTTTTCGCTTCTTCCCGGAGTCGCTGCCGTTGCTTGAAGTTTCCTTGTCATTGTCTGGTGATTCGTCCGCAGATGGTTCCGGAGACTTGGCGGAGTCTTGTGAACTAGCTGATAGGCCATGCACTGCGTGGAAACAAAATGTACAGTCAAACACAGTGCAATACAAGAATTCCTTTGGCCTAAATAGGCAACCTGTCAGACAAGATAAATTCATTTTTTAAGACATTTAAGGGCATTCATCCAAATATTCTAAATGTAGACTAATTCAATATTAGCCCAAATGAAAATGCATTGCCTTTTCATTTTCACTTCTGTAGCTTTCGTAGGCTAAATGATTTCCATCAGTCTCCTGAAGAGGGTGATACACCAAAGCAGAAAATGAAGCAGTCTTGCCACAAATTCGCTTATGCACAGGATCACTATTTTCATGTCGAAATCACAGAAAAATTATGCTATCCATGCTTAATGCTATATAATAGATTAGGCCTATTACTCAAGAGATAAGCTACTATGATTAGGTGCTACATGTGGATGTAGACGTAAGGCTACAACGAAAGGTTGTAAAGGTTGGCACCGTATAGCCTACACAGTGAATAAAGACAAGTGCTGCACACGATCTAAGGGCATGACTGAAACCGGGCAGCGGTATAGATTCTTCATTAAGTATAAGTTTAGGCACATATCGTTTCGATATTAGGCTACTCGGAAAAAGACAGATCACCCTTAAAGCGACTAAAAATTATTGAACAGCACTTACGTGAATATTGAATACTGTCCGTGGTAGCAAGCCATCTTGTGTAAGGATTGTCACTACTATCATAAAATGGGTTCTTTAAAGGCAGGTTTTGAACGTTTTCGAGCGGACTTTGCACCAAAACTCCAGACGTTTTTGTTGTCTCAGATCCTTCCGTATCTTCCTCCGCTCCAGTGATAGATCCTTCTTCATCATTCGTGTCAGGGAGGTCCAAAATGTCCTTTACAGAAAAGCCCGTCTTTGTGTTGGTCAACGACATGTCTTGTGGAAATGTATGCAGGAAAGTTGCTGCACCAGTTTGTCAATCCGCTGTTTTAAAACAGAAAACACAATCGATGTTTCAGAAAAGATATAACTGACGTTATACGTGGAACTACAGTCAGAGCAAATCACGAGCCGCTGTCGATAACCATTGCCTAACCAAGTAGCAGAGGAATCAGTTCTGTAAGTCCAGGAAGAATGCCAAAGTGGCTGAAGTGCTATAACTGGTTCATAGATACTGTGCCACTGCTGGGTGCTAGGGGGAAATAAGCCATTACCGGTCCGATCAGTCCATATAAGGTTGGTCTCAACACATGAACCTGCAGTGAAAAAGCATTAAAAACGCAAAAGGTTGGCCACGTGTGGGCGGGTCTTGGGAGTCAAGTGGATGAAGACAGTGTTTGCAGATGTGAAATTGTGGGTTTTGGGGAGATCCGAGCCTCTACCATTGGTGCTTCAGAACATGATGAGTGGTATAACGTGTCAATTAATTATAAAGATGGGGAGGGCCTTTTTTACACCCTATTTACATACAAAGGACCTCCAAGTAGCTTTATACTCTGAATACTTGAAAGCGCGTTTTAACAAATTGCTCCTGAAAAAGCTTTTGCGTTGTACCCTCCGCATATAAAATTAAATCGAGCTGGGAAACTTGTTTCTTGGTGTCTAGTGCAACTGTGTGATCATACTGGAAACCCCTTCGAATGTTTATGACAAACACACTACATTTTCTTTAAGAAAGAGCCAATTCAAATTTTCAAGACTAATTTATGTAAACCTTCTAAGTCAATATTTATGTACAGGCTTATGGACAAGGATCCTACTTAAAACCTGAAGTCTTGTTTCAAATCGTCGAAGAGGATTCAATGACAATAATAGCCCTTTTATTACCCAGTAGGATGTGATTAATAATATACTGATATAAATAGTAATAATACATCAAAATAGTTGATATGATACAATAATATGAATCATAGTAATACGAACATATGACCTAGCATTACATCCAAGTTGTATTCTTAGGTTACTTCAAATCAATTGGTACAATTATTCAAGTAATTGTTATGATATAATCAATCATAATTATTATTTAAAACATTATTTTTATTTTTTATACATTCATTCATATCTTATTTGTTTTAGTCTTCTTCTGCGTTGAGCATTGTCACCTCTTTCGTGAAAAAATTGTAGATTAGTTTATTTTCCTTCTTTCAAGATGTTTTCCGCTCCCCTTCTTTGCTCTTGCCCCTCTGCCTTCTACCTAGTATGTGATGTGGGTGACAATGTTTCACGTTTTTAGCAAGTCCTCTGCGCATCCTGGGTGGTCGGACCCGGGCAAACACAAATACAAACCGATTGCTAAGCTGCAGACAATGGGGGAAATGTAGACAAATGTCCGGCTCCTGTTGGAAGCTTTTGTCCGGGTGCAGTTTTTGCATTTATTTCAGGGGCGAAATAATAGATGATTGACGCCCCTGTACAATGCTTTCTAACTGTTTGGAATAAATCTGAGGTTGTTCCTAGTTGTCATGGCATTCAACTGCTTTCAATGGACTATCTCTTCATTCAATCCTGAATCCCTCCACAATATTAAGGAAAGTCCTTCATCTCAGCTCACACAGAGACACATAGCCTACACACTCTCTCTCTCTCTCTCTCTCTCTCTCTCTCTCTCTCTCTCTCTCTCTCTCTCTCTCCTATCCCCCTTCTGTAAGGTACAGACTAAACGGACATAATATATATATATATATATATATATATTGTGCCTGAACATAGCTTAGCCATACTGTAGTTGGTCAAAAGGCCTTCCGCCTCCTAAAATATATTCAATAAGAAAAAACGATAATAGTTTGATAATATTAATAATAATAAAAATTAAAAAATACAAAATAAGGATAATTATACATACATGATATATGTTGAACTGTAGGCCTATATGTATTATCAATAGGCTACAATATTATCAAAACAATATTATCCTACAATTACAGGATCCCAACGCTGTAAACTATCATATTAACAGCCCCTAGTTCAGAAGCCTGACCTAGAAGGTAAATATTTCACCAGCCTAGTTGTGGTATATAGAATTAATCACACGGTGGTCTCCTACCTACAATGGATCCATTGAATTCGACTGTGGTATAGGCCTAGACAAACTCGAGCTGTGACCAAACCTCGGAGACAGAGTTTACTCCCTGAACTGATTAATACTTACTGAACCCAACGTGCGACGAACATGTTCATGGATATCGAGCTGGGCTCTGTGTGGGGTAAACATGCTATGGATATCGTCAGGGCTAGCCGATCACGGTGGAATGTTGTGCCAACTTCCCATTTCATAAAAAAAATATCCATTTGAATTTGGTCCTTATTCCAAGATGGAGTCAATTATTTTCTCAGAACTGTATGCAATATTTGTGGGCCGATTCATGATGATGTTCGAATAACAGGATACGCTTACCACCCGTGTCATTCAGCTCAGCCATTGTAGAAAAAGAGTGTCGCTGGTTTTGGTGACTGTTGGATCGCACGAGTGCAGTCGGTGCAGTTATTGAACAATTGAACTGAGGGTTTCGGAAAGAAGAGGCGAATGTGCACAGGCATAAGTGGTCGTACTTCAGCTCGAGAGTCTATTTCCTTGTGTTTACCTGTTTACTTTTGCAGGTAACAGGCTTGCCTTTCACTCTGACGGTCAAGCAGTCTTTCGTGAAGAAAGTTAACGAGACAGAATAAGTATTTTAGCACAATCCATCCCTTCCAATTTAATCATGGCTACGAACGACGTTTACATTTACATAGGCTAGAATTTGGGTTTATGTATTATTGTGGTTGTGCCTATAGCCTATTCTCAAAATCGATTAAAATTAGTTATTGTTTGATTGAGTTAATATTTAAATGTAGACGTATTATTGATATTATTAATATCCTGTAGGCAAATTATAGGCACATTTTAGGCTGGACCAATTGCAATACTAATATTCGAATTAGGCCTATAGTCTAATATAGTCTTAGTATTTGCCATTATTTTAATAATATTATGATTGTTACATCCTCATCGATATAAAATTGCCCCCTCTTGTAAATGATTGTCATCATCATAACAAACACACGGAGCTTAGAGGACGTACATTGATGCTAGTAGACTAAGCTATGGACTCAATGATGGCTCCAGAGACGGTCTGCAGAGGCTCATTGTCAATGGGTGCATATGTGTGTAGTGCAGACTGGCGATTACATGGACACTTTTACTATTCTGACAGAGGAAGCAAGATTCAGCGCGTTTTCCGAAGAGACGTGCATTGAGCGTAATTGTCGCTAAAGGCAGACATAGCCTACTTAGAACACTGCGTTTCGAATTCTCAGGAGGGTAGAAATAGGCTACTGTTCCACCTCTGGTCTGGCCCTAGCCTCCGAAATGAAAGCATATGAACTATGCAGCATTTTGTGGGAGTATTCATTCTACCCTATGTAGCCTAATTACTTTTGGATTAACTTGATGATGTAGCCTATCAATAAGAAGTACTTTAAGATGGTTAGGCTGATGGGCCTGTTGCTAATTTAAAATGTCAGAATATAGATATGCTACAGCAAACTGCATCCCCTAATAATTAATTTTCAAATAAACCAGAAAGCCCATCGGACGAAATCCCCCAAAAATGTAAAGTATTGTTCACAAATGAATTGATAACGACCTTTTATACACTTGATTAAATACATCTTTTGATTTAATTTATTAAAATAATGCCGCGGGATGGTGTGCTATAATAGGTTTGATATTTTTTTCTTCTTCTTCTTTAATCGCTGAATTTCAGTGTGTTTCGATGCCTCCGGCTGGCAGTTAAGCTTTGATAATGGTAACCTCATTTGCCTTGGGGTTCTGTTGATAAATGTATTTGGTGACAAGTCCGATTTCACTCTCTATGATTAAAAGGCTACGTATAATATTCAGGTAAACCTACGTCCGGTTTATTTTTAGAGCTTAATCACGGCCCGGGGAAAGTGGCCTGAGGCACAAATCATTTTGAGCGGGTTGATTCCAGAAGCATTTTTCGCTTCCAGGCGAAGGCAGAACCTTTATTCATCTCCCTTCCTCTAATGATTAAACATGTCAAAACGAGATTACTACTGCGCCCGCGCCCCGAGGACATGCTTTCATTTGTTAAACCACCAGTTTATTTGTAACGGTGAATTTCATGCAACACTAAGGCGCACAAGGCATTTATCGCTTTCTCTGCGACAAATTGCTAAAATGTTTATTATTTTTAATCTCTTTACCAATTCAAAAACACAATGAGGGATAGTTGATGAGTCTCTGAAACCTGTCAAATGAATCGTATGAGAAACCACTCTTCAGTCCTTGTGTAGGCCTATGCATTTACAGTAGACCTACGAATACTAATAGGCCTATTCCTCCTACAACTCATATCAACTGTACTTGAAGCAAATGACTCCTGCATTGAACACACAACATATAGCCTATGTGAATATAATGACCTTATGCTGGGAAGCGTTTGACGATCGTTGTTATCACTCTTGATGAAGATCAGCAATACACTAGCGGTCTCTACCGACGAAGCTGAGGAACGACAGCATGAATCACTATTTTGTCATGAGGAAACATCATCTCAATCGTTTCAAAGAACGCAGAAAAACACTTCAGAAAAACTTTATCCAGTTTCTAGATTTATGGAAATATTAGCGGAAATGACACCGTCTTTACCCAAAATTATTTGGTTTTAAGGCCTAAAGACCAAGTCTCCAGATAATAGGCTATAACAAATGATCTACATTCACGAAGCGATGCTGTGTTGGGTGCATTTATTTGACTCACAGCAATACATTCAGACTAAAAGATTCACAATTTTCTATCTTCTTGTTTGTTCCAGAATTAGATTCTAAATGTGAATCTAAAGCCATCCAGGATGGAGCTGTGTGCAGTCAGTAGCCTAGATATAGGCCAACATCTTATTTTAGTGTCATTGGTTATATTGTAAATACAATTTTAATCGTGGGCTGCTCATCCTCAAACAAACCAGGGTATCCATCATTTAGTAAAAATGTTTGAGGCTATCGTGACAAAACACAATTCCAGCTGGCATGATCATGGTAAACTCAATAGCCTAGTTGTCATTTCGCATGATTCTTTGAAAAAGTGCGGCGTGCACGCACAACCATAAAAAAACAGCAACAAAATAACAAAATGCGATTTAAGACACATTATTAACAAATTGCATCGTGCACAGTAGGCTATGAATAATGAAACCAACACAGGTACACAGTCTTTGCGCTCACCTGGAGATGGGTAGGAACTGAATGTTGTTGCCAGCGTTAAGACAGCGCGCGCGAGTTAATGAAATATCTCCAAATGGGAGTCAGGAGTGCGTGCAGAGATAAGCCTGATGCGGTTTATATACCCAGAAAGCAAGTGCTCCTCTTCTGATATTGTCCAAGTGCGTTTGCATAGCTGGCCAAGTGGCTCCGCTCTTGCTGACTCGCTAACATTGCATGGTGTTTGTTTTCCCTGCTATGACGTGAGACAAAATATTGGCCATATGTTCATCGGCAATAAATTGGTCATGAGTGCAAACAAGGCTCTCTCTGGATAGTGCTTTCAAAGTATCCAACCAGATTTTCACTCTTAGGTGTCTTTAAGATTTCTTTAAGGTTGTTTCACAATTGAAGTATTTTATAGCCTCTATTTATTTTATATAGGTACCTATGTATTTTACATGTAGGCCTGATTGTTTATGAAAAACACAGTCAGCCTATATATTGGATCACATTTGGATTGTGACTCGTGTTCCAGCCTCGCACAAGGTTTCTCTAATAAATCACTTGGTAACCAAGAGGCACAATGCCGAGGTGAGCAGATGTGGTATGTTATCCATGCGACACCCGAGTTTACATTAGATAGCCTGATGCAATGATTGATAACCAAGGTCAGATTGAAATGAATTGAAAGTCAGTTTGGCATCGCAGTCTACTTACTAAGTTGCAACCAAATTCACATTAAAGTTTCCATAAATAGGTTAATTAAACTAAACATTCATTACAATTGTTATCATTTGCAGACATTAGTTATAATACACATAACCCTATTCTGTTATCTATCACCTATGCAGTGTATGCCATATTCACCTAAGAAAATATAAAATAAAATAATAGTAGGCATACGTTGATAAACTACTGTAAATTACAGTAATACATGGCCAGATAATGAACAAAGACAGAAGGCTATACCTATGCAACACACGGCGACAGAGTTTACCTATAAAAGCACCAGGGGATTGCCTAGCATTTTCTGACATACCAAAGTTATCAAACACATAATCTTTTCAGAAAAGTTAAATTTCTGCATTGATTCAGCAAATCTGTTGTATGATTAAACTAACGTAGCCTCGTTCTCTTCTGCTCATAAAAGTTGAAAAAGCTTTAACTGTTACCTTCCAATGTACTTATTATTTGTATTACATTTCATATTTAGATGAAGCTTTATGTGAATAGCTATTTATTTTTCTCAAACGAGTTGCATAAACGTTGGCCACAATATGTAACTCAAAGATGTTAGCTTTAAAAGTATACTAGACAAAGGAAAACAGTTTTATGTGCTTTACTACATGGGAAATGTAACAATACATCAATTATAATAAATTGCCATTGTTTTTTTATAGTTTTGCTTGTAACTTTTACAGAATATCGGTACCTGTTGCATGACATAAAAATGTCATTACATTTTGAAAACTTAATGGACTAGGTGGGACAACAGAAGTAGTTACACCTGTTTCTGGGCTAACGCTTATGAGGATGTCAGTGATTTCTGTGCAGAAAGTGAAATGAAACACCTCAGCTGTGGTATTATGACATCCAGGGAGGGACAACTTGAATCAAAGCACAATGATTTTATTGTGGGCAGTTTGGAATCTTTGCATGATAATAATAGTGTTGCCTAGTATTGCAGGAGGACCCATCAATCAATACAGAATACATCGCTGATGGGTTTTGTGCAAGACCACTTTACTGATGAAAGACAGAGATTATCCTCCCTGCTAACACTATGTTCAAGAGTATTGCTAAGATGCTGAGAATATAAATAAATAAATCGTCCACATCCTTCATTTGAAATTCCACATTAAGTCAAAGTAGATAGTTAGAGTTTCAATGTATTCATGAGGTCCTGATGAGAGAGAAATACCTTGCACTCATTCGCTCTGAGAATACCCTTGTGCTATTTGAGATTCACCATGAGTGCTCTGGGGGCTAAATACAAGACCCCCTAAACAAGGAAGCATAAGATAGGCCCCCATTGGTCAAGCTATTATCAATCCCTGGTCTGAAGGCTGATGACTAAGACACTTCAGATGTAGTCAACCGCCACACAAAGACACTGATGGCACGGCATTCTCAAATCAATCAGTTCAAGTTTTAATATATCGACCACTCAAGGAGGGACGAGAGAGAGTGAGAGAGAACTTCTCGACACACAAATGCCAGGGAGACTAGGGTTGATTTTCCACAGAGGATGCGCTTTCAGAAAAATGTTTAATTAAACCTGAGGGCACACTTGTTGGATTTTGTGTATATAGGCTTGTCTGAGTGGCTGAGACTCGTGATCCAGGAGTAGTTAATATACATTACCTTTGGTTTGAGTGATAGTGATCCCTCTTATTAAATGCCCCAGTAAACATTACTTTATCAATAGATGCACTTAGCAAGGCACAGCATCACACGTCTGGGGCTCTGGTGCTGGGCTAGATGAATAGGCATGGTAGAAACATAGCCTTGCTTTACTAAGAGTGAGACAAAAGCAATTGTACATTGTAAGACAGAGGAGCTGTAGAGTGCTGGACATATAGGTCTCAACATTCTTAAGATTTTTTTGGAGAAGGAAAGATCAGGAAATCTGCCTTGAGTGTATGTTCGGTAAGAGATTAACAAAGTGAAAATGAGCTCCAACACTTCTAGCATTTCCATAGATTCCATCACAAGGAAGCTTTGTCTCTAAGTGTTTAAAGAGAAAGGTTTTGGAGAATACAATAAATCAAAGTGTAGAATTATTCTTGGTCGGTGCCATGCCACACAGTGCTATACAATGGACTTCTGCAGTACAAAAACCAAGGCCAAGGAATATGTGCCAAAGAAGGCTCCACATGGCACACATAAGGCAGCCAATAAATACAGTACACGCTAAATCCAATTCCAGGTCATAAACTATTGGCATCCATCACAAGCCAAGCCACTCAAAAAGAGTATTCTGTTTACCTTTATATAAGCCAACGAGCCAGATACTGTTGTGACAAGACAACAATTGTGGATCATATTCTCCCACTGAGGTAGCAGTAATTTAATTACTTTAATAATGGTCTGGAATAAAACAAGCACAAACACTCTCCCATGGAACAGAGATGACATCCTGAAGTCGACTAGTCGATAGATAGATGAACAACACACATTTAATAGGAAGCTGCGAATGCTTCTAAGATTTTACCATTGATGAGTATAAAAGCTATTAGTAGGCCAATTGTTTGGTTAGGCCATTTCAATAAGAAAATCTATAGTTGTGTTCAAAAGTGTGTGAAGGTATTTTTGTATGATAGTCTTTCACTGTGTTGGGCTAGAAGGTTGTATTGGCAGTAAATGTAATCAAAAAAGACATTAACCATATCTCAAGGTAAAAAAGCAATAGAGTGCTATATAGCCACTGTTATAACCAGCTCAGCTACAAAGCACTCTTTATTGAAGGAGGCCTTTAGAAAACGTGGAAAAACAAATCCAAGCAAAAGAAAATCAAAGCTTGAAGAGCACAGAGATTGTCACAATGAAATGGAAGGGCTGAGATCTGATGGTCTCAGGGTACTCAGGACATTTTCTATCCAAGAGAGTTGATCGATTCTGGAAATAAGATGTGTAGTGGGTGGAAGAGGGAAGAGAAGGTAGTAAAGAAATGAAACAGGTGGAGAAAGAAAAGGAAAAAGAGGTTCCTTTGCCTCTGGATGCACATTGCCAACAATTCCTTCACTGGTCAAGGCCATAGCTGTCCTAGGTAGGTGAGCCGCTTTTCTCTTGCTCTTGCCTCAAGGACCGCTTTTTAGGTCAACTTCAAAAGCTGTGCAAGGATGAAACACTACCTGTTTACTTCAATTCAAATGTCTAGTTTGAACTGTGGACATGGAACCTCACATTTTCTGGTAGACATGTATTAAAAATGTCATCACATTTTAAATGAATGTATGTTTTTTGGGGCAGCATAGCCAAAAGAGAGGAGATCTCCACCTCCATAGAACTATTACTAAGATGTCACACTCAAATTTGAGCTTTTGTTTTGGTTAGTTCTTGTATCATTTGAAGATATGTTTAACCAAAAGACTTAAACTTAACAATTGCTATACAATGTCATGAAACAGAGTAGTTGTCTCAATGTGCCAATGTGACCTTCATATCCACAGTCTTTCAAAATGGCAAAACTGATAAGTGTCTTGAGAGCTCTATCTTACAACCTTTGAAGGTAGTAAAATTGTCCTTGCTCTGATAACAGATCATTGTTCGATGATGACAAAATATTCCCTTCAAACCATTACAATGTGGCTGTCTGTGACCATTTTGTACCTCTCTAGTTTACCTACATCACATCATCTTTGTATGCTGTTGTATTGGCTGATACAAATAAATAAATGAACACCACCACTCTGTTCTCCCAATGATTTGACCCACTTGTTTACACCTTTCGGTCAGGTAGTCTTAGAATCAAATTAGATCGTACATAAATGTTATATTGTAAAGTTTGCAGATCCTTTATATTACAGTTATTAATGTTAAAACCCTGTTTGAATAAGTCTGACCACAACAATGACAAGAAGAACCAAACTACCAAACCAGACCGGGCTTTCTGAGGGGAAGACCTGTATTTCTCTGTAGATTGTGATTGTGCACAGCTTTTACATAGACCCAAACCATGTAGCATTCTGGAGTAAATCCTCCACCCATAGCACACAATGGAGGGTAACAGACGGGTATACAAAGATGAAACACTCACCTTGAACCAGAATGCTCCTTGAAGAAACAACGATTCCCCATCTGCACATTTCTGAAGCCTTTTGATTAATAATGTGTCTAAAATAAAAGGGGAAAACGCAATTCAGAAATCTCAAGGTAGCTTTTCTGCAGATGGGTAGCCAACATATCTAGATAATTAACTTGCAGATATTCTCTATATACAGGGTCCACGATAGCAATTAATATGTTTTGTGGAAAGATGAAAACTTTTTTCGAAGGTGTTGAAGATCGGTGAAAATCCATTAGAGGAGGTCATCAAATAGGAGTCCTATTCTAATGTACTGAAAGGATGCTTTCATAAGGTGATATCAATTGAAGAATAAACCCCAAGGGCAAATCCATGATTAAGAACACATCTTTAATTGGCCTTCTAGTTCAAATGAATACAATTCTATAATAAAGGTAAGTCCCATCCAAATTTCCATTGACTGCATGGCAAGCCTCTCTTGAGCTAAAGTTGCAGAAGGCAGGAGCTGTTAGAATGCAGACCAAAAAGGCCAATTTAGTCTCTTAGCATTACTCATCTTCAAATGGTGCACACAGGGCTCACCATGATCCTATCCAGTCCTTTCTGCACTGACAGTGGCTTGCAACTATCAAAGGAAAACACTCCCGAACTTGAGTGCAATTTGCAACATTCCTTAGAGCACAGTCCTGTCTTCAGATTAAAAACATGCATGATGATCACATTTTACCATTTGTCATAGAGACAAAATGGTCCCTTTCCAATAAAGTGCTGACACATACCGGAAAAGCTTTTATAAAAGTTCATACAACAACTACAGACGTGCAATGGAATATTTTTGAGAATCCATTTACTTCATTGGCATCCATCATGTGTGTTTACCCACAGAACTATTACATTAGAGTGTGTCATTACAGCATCCCTGGGCCTACACTGAACCACACTCAGCTGAGGCCTCTCTCTGTCGCCCCCTAATGGTGACAGCTTATTCAGTCTGAGCCCTGGTGCCCAGCTGAGGAGTGTACACCACTACATCCTCCATGTCTCCCTCTCTCTTTCAGGTAATTACGTCTTTTATCCTGGAGCCACAAACAGCTACTTTCACAGTGGACATCCAGCAGTCCTAATGGCCCATTATTCAAATAAATGGGGGGTAACAGTGTGGGGTGGATGACCCCCTCACAGCCGCAGAGCCCTCCATACAGGCACACCTGCTGAGAAAAGGTAACGTTTATAACTGACACCTTCACAGGTCAGAAACAAAATGGCAGGTGAGGTCAGCGTTGGAGGAGCACACAGGCTCTGTCACACCGCAAACATATCCATTTGGTCCAGCTTTGCTCTTACGGTTGCCAGGCTACACACTAATATAGGGTGACCAAGCGTACGTCAGGAAAACAGAAGTAAGATGTTGACTTTGTGATAAGTACCTCTTCAAATTAAACAGCACCATCCCATTGCATTCAAAATAAAATTTCCAGAGGTCAACTTTAAATGGCGTCCCATTTGGAAGGGGAAAATCCCTGTGTTCTTTAACTCTCTCAACCACTGAATTTGCATACCAGTTATGTTAGTTAGGGGCAATTAATTATTAATGTTTTAATTGCGTGGAATGGAGGGGATAATATCATTGTATGGTAGTTTTGTGGTTTGTGTGCTCATGTCGACGAAACACTCGGATGTCTCCTTATTAAAGTACACAAAAAGATAATTATGTCCTCCTCTGTCCAAACATTGTCATGGTACTGCACTAGAGACTCATTGCTGAATTGGATACAGGAGAGGATCAGGCTCTTATAGTTAATGTGATCGGTCACTCGTACACAAGAGTGGTCAAGGCGAGTCAACTCGGCCTCTTTTGCTGTTCCAGAGTCAAGGTTCAGGAAAATTGTTTTGATGCCACTGATTGCACCACTAACTGAGTTTCACTTAATATCGGGTGAATAGGCCACAGGCACTGTTGAAAAAGCTTGACTGAACAAAAATTAGAACAAGTTACAGTAGGGTTGTAGCAGAAATGCTGGGAGGCATCTCATGGGACTTGGTCTGATAAATAATGTAAAAATAATCTGTGAATACTTTGCATAACTAAATATATTCAATATGTAAGAAAGAGAGACAGATAAAAACAGAGTTGGATACAATAGGTACTCTACAGCAATTCCACAGATAGATACAAACAGAGATATTAGATGAAACGCTTTATGATCTATACTGAATAAGGATTCCTCGATTAGTTGTGTGTATGTGTGTGTGATAGTACTTCTGTGCTGTGTGTGTGTTGGGGGGTGAAGTAGCCACTTGCAGTGTCCCTTCTGGGTTCAGGAGTCGGTGGGGTGACAAGGCCTTATTCTCACCAACTCTCCCACGTTCCTCCCATCACCTGGGATGGCCCTGCTGAAAAGACTGGCTGATGTCATTGGGAGGTGGTATTGATTGACCAGGAGAAGCAAAGGCCAAAGCAATTAAGGGACAATAAAACATACAGGCTAAAGACTGTGTAAATAAAGAGACTCTGCAGTGGGGCCAGACAAAGGCCAGGCCAGGGCCCATTCAATCTCCTCCCTTGTTCATAGCTGGCCGAGGGTCTTCTCCAAGGACTGAGGGGCTGTGTGAGGGCTGGGGCTGGGAGAAGTGGAAGAGGGACGGTGTGGGTGTCCCAGGGAGGAGTAGTGGGATGAGAAGACACTGCATGTTGCTAGGATGCCTCTAAGTGTTTGTGAACTGCTGAGCTCCCCATGTCCGGAACTGTCCGAGGGTGTCAGGTAATTACGGATGTTCAGCAGCTCAAGGGGGAACTCACACAAGTAACTAGATTTGGGCTCTTCACATACAGACACCCACGCACACAAACACACAAACAACTTATATTTTTCTCTTTTCTTTCTCTAATCTCTTGCTCTTTCTGACCCCACTCATTAAGCATGGAGCGACTGAATGTAACAACACGGGATTGAAGGATGCAGTTCTGAAAACTCTAAAGAACCTTTCTATACCTGAATAGCAACAGAGAGAGAGTGAAAACATGGCAGTGATAAAAAGATTCCTTGGATAAACACAATTGTCAGCAACTACCAATGATGTCTTCAGAATAACACAATGAAATTCTGTTTCATCAAATCAGATAAATATTCAGGCACATCTATGAAGATAATAATTACAAGATCGAAAATGGATTGCATGAAAAAATAAGGGCACGCTTCTATTGCCCTGTCCTTTAAAGATACCGCAGCAAAAGATTTGAATAGAGTTTCTTTTAACTGGAGTGTTGAATAGTGAAACATCATTTTGTATAGTTCATTCGAAGTCGATTTTAGTTGCAAACACAAACATACAAAGTGTAGGTTCATCAAAAGCCTTTTCACCTACACTAATAGTCCAAGCTTAGGCTGAATCGTTTCTGGGAACAGCAATGGAAACATGATGTGTTGAAAACCGATGTTGATTTTAGGCATTGCAAACACTCCAGAGACATCAATGGTAAGTAACACATTTTGAGGTCCTTTGAATTTTCTTTCAGTGAGAATAAATAGGTTCTCTGTCACCTTTGAGAATCTTTTGAACTTCAGGATGCAGAAAGTACAGGGGTGTGTATAGAAGTTGATCTTGTTCATCCAATTTCTCACAAAACAAAGTGGCATGTTATTGTGTCATTTCCGACTGCATACTGCAGATAATGCATACAAATAACCTTCATAACATGATGTCCTTTTTTCATATGTGAATAACAACATGAGTTGTTATGATTGTGATATAATATCCTCGATAAATGTATTTTTCTGACACCTCTACAAGTTGGCATTTTGTTGTGATTGTAGACTCCAGGGGTAATACACTTCATGTCACACAATTTGACTAATTTCCGATTTCTCTGATTATGCATCACACTTTCTGTTAAGGGTTATGGTCCGGTTTGGGCATGCAATTTGGGGAGTTGGGTTAGTGGGACAAGAAACATTAGCTAGGCGGTGTCCATTCTGGGAGAGTCTGATCTGGGTATAATTTGAACCCAGGCCTCACATGTTCTCCCTCACTACCAACCTTCCATCATCATTCCCAAGTCTTACAGGATGCCACCAATGAGACCTGTCACATGATAGACCGAGTGGCATGGATGACATAGTACTTTTCTGTATGTTTGTATGAGCACCAAAAACATACTGAAATCCTTGCAACTTGTTGAACATGGATTGCCAAATCTGCACCATTTTCTTTGGCTTCAACAGCTATACACAGATACTGCAGCACAATTGTTGTTATACCTTGTTGTGTTTCTTTTACCCTCACCCATGTGGGATTTCAGTAGGTTGCTACCTGGGTGCTCAGCTGTCAGAGATTGTGTCGAGCGGAGCATCTATCAGGTACTCACAAAAACACAGGGGCCGATCAACCCCAGACCTCTGTGTTTGAATCCCCTCTTTTCCCTAGTGACCAGCGGGACCCCCTCCACTTCAGGTGGGGTCACCCGTCCTCGCAGGGCCTAAACCTCCCATGGGTTTGAACCCTGGTTCACAATGGCAACGCTCTCATCTGCCCCACAGGTGTTAACCTGAATGAGATCCCAAGCTCACCTCCCCCACACACTTTTCATCCCTTGTATCTTCATCAAACGAAGGCCAGCGTTTGCCTCCAATCCTCAGCCTCATTTGCATTTTCTCATTAGCCGACACCTTTATTATTCAAATGGTATTGTTTCCACTCTTCCTATCCGCACGCATTGGCCATGATAAACACAAGGGTGCAAGGCAGCAGGCAGAGGGCAGCCACTTCCTTCATAGGCCACCTGAAGATACAGACCCCGCCCAAAAAACATGTTGAATCTCTGACACAAATTGGCATGTTGGGGTCTGTGCACAGTGCGACTGGAACTGTAGGGGACTTGTAAACACGGGCGAACAAAGGGAGCAAGCAACAAGAGCCACATATTTAGCTGGTTTGGCTGTTTCCCTCACATCTAAAGAAATATTCTTCTTCGACCCTTTTGCACATTCTAGTACTTCAGCATGATTTGAAAAGAAACGGCACTTGACCATGATTTCTACCATGTCTAGCAACTCAATGAATCTGAAATGGAACAAGAACTTACATTTGCCAGCCAGATAAGAATAATACAAACAAATGTATTACTTTTCCGCATTATTGTCCACACGTAGAAGGGCATTCTTAAGTGACATCCTGTTCCATTATCCTTTTCAGTAATAGGAACTTGACATCCGTACAGTATAATGGATATTACATTGATAGTGGTACAGTTTGTCACTGTACCGCAGCACTGCAGTCTGTTGGTAACACTATTGCAAGTCTTAGCAGCCTGTCAAAACAAATAAATGAATAATGTCCTCCTGAACTGGCGTCTCCACTGTGCTTGAGTTGATGATTGATGCTGGGGTGGAAGTTACAAATACACTAAATCATTGGTGTCTGACTGTGACACTGGAACACCCTAGGAGCCAGCGCTGAAGGAAGGGGACAAAGGAGGACTTGATAGCGCTGGCTTTTCAAACTAAAGAGATGTGGAAGATTGGAATCTGTATGGGAGGGGGAGAGGGGAGGGGGGTTGGTGGGTAATATCCCTCCTAATGTCTATACAGAATAAATATATTTTTAATTTGTGCCCTTTTATTAACCAGCAAAATCACTTCAAAATGAATAGCACATTATTAAGTCTTCTAGTGGCTCTTACTAGCGCTTTATCAGGAGTTTGTATCAGTGTGCAATTCATCTCCAGCCAGTCTTCACACTGAATATGTTTTATATGAGCTCCCATTCATCATGGCCTGTCAGCTCTCCACGCTATCATTATTCAGTGTAGAGTTATAAATTGGAATCATTAAACGGTTTTTCATTTAATCTGATTGCAATAACTGCTCCCTCTTTATTGGCTTGTGAAAAGAAAATAGTAAATACAATTGTCTGTCAAGATCCCAGGGAGATAGTCGCTTCTCCCTGGCTGAGATGAATTGAGGCCAGCTGAGGAAGCTAGATCGATGTCAGCACATTTGTTCAACTTTCATCCAGGAGGGGCTCAGGTTGAGCCTGCGAACTATGGGGTGGAAAGGAAACTGACATGACTGAACCTGGTGAGAACTGCTGCATTTGGTGTTTTTATTTTTTCATTTGCAGTTTTTCGTCATTCAGAGGTCTCTTTCAACTTTTCAACACAGCCTCTACACAGACTTCCACAAAAGAAGAACGACACTGTGAACTCAATTAGATTTCCGGTTTCGTTTTTCTTAAGGTACTGGATCTCTGCATTGATTGAAACCTTTCCCTCAAAGCACTGGCCTTTGAAGTCAAAAGTAAGAATAGTCTTAAACAATTGAAAAATGAGTGCAGCATTATTATTACATAACCTGAACATATTCTGAAGGGACCCAGACCTTGACAACTACATTGAGCATTAAAAATGGGCTGCATCTATTCAAAGTTGCCAAAAGCTTCTATCTGTGTTCTGGGTCACATAATGAATGTTTGAACAATGAGAAGCAGCTCAATACATTGATTAAAGGGGAAATTGAATTGTCCGCTTTATGTCATGCACAATTTTATGTGGACATTTCAACTCTTGAATGATACTCACGTATAATAATGCTTCTGCGTTAGCAAACTCCAGCGGGTCATATCAGGGCTACAAAAGTTGTATAACATGAAATAATGTGTAACTGAAATGTTCTGATCCACTTAATAGAATATAATGGCAAAGAGGCAGATGCACAAACGAATCAATGCTCCAGAAAAGCTAGGTTGAATTAGATTTAGCCATCCAGTCTAGTTTCACTGAAGTATACAGATCCATGCATGTCTATTTTTCGAGGAAGTGACACTGATTTTTTATATTAGCAACTTGGTCACACCGAGGTTTCATCAGGTTATGTAAGGTTCCTATGTTTTCTAAAAGGTAAAACATGTGACCTTGTTTTAGACACAAGTTTCAGATACACATTTTACATTTACAGCTCCTGTCAAGAGATGTTTTCATTTTAACCCACAGCCTATTGTTTAATAATGGTAACTGAAGCAGTGTTGAGTCTGTCCTGCTAAATGACAGGTGAAGACTGCCATCGTCTGGCATTATGTGGAACTCCAGAAACATTTGGATGTAGGGAAGTTCCATGAGTTCTTATCAAATTCAGTATAAAGTGCAGTTATGTTATAATAATAGCATTTGCTGAGTCCAGTAAGGATTTTTTCCAGTAATGGGGAGGGACAAAGGGCACAAAGGGTACAAACCACAGGTTGTCTTGGTGATGAAACAGAAAATCTCTCCTGCATTATCCTATGCTGCCATCTACTGGTTCTGAATGACAAATGGAGAACATATGTATGTCTATCTATCTACATACCTATCCTGTCTTTTTTAGGGGCCTTTTTGTAAATCAAACAATACTGTGCTTGAGCAATGTTTGGTCTCTACAGGTAGGGTTAGTTTATGTTAAAAGTGAAAACTTCCACAGAAGACCAGAGGGTGGTGCACATGCACCAGTCAGCTAGCGCAGATGTGAATCTGAAAATGATTTTTCAGCACACGGTCAGTAGCCCTGATAACCACAGTTGGGGAAAAATACATATTTTATATGTTAACAAATCTTTTAAAGTTGAAAGTGTTAAAAATCTTTAAATAGCCATTGCAATCAGTCTGACTGGGTAGCATTTTAAATACACATACTGTATGTTGACTCAAATCATTTTATTTACG
Organism: Mallotus villosus; assembly: GCA_903064625.1. Taxonomy (NCBI): domain Eukaryota; kingdom Metazoa; phylum Chordata; class Actinopteri; order Osmeriformes; family Salangidae; genus Mallotus; species Mallotus villosus. The sequence goes on along the minus strand of CAEFZP010000194.1, from coordinate 164,387 downwards.
TATCTATAATGTTTATAATGTTAATTTATCACATTGTCAACAACAAAAAAACTTCAGTCAGTTTCAGTACAATGCAGTGATTTTAGGGTTACTGGTCACAAACAGAATGATCTGAGCTTGTGTTCCAAGATGGTCTTCAAATCCCGGTCCTCACCCTTGTCTGTTACATGTTCCCCTCTTCTGTCTTTTTCGAATTATTTCCGTTTCTCTCCGACTATCCTGTCTCTCTATTTCTCTCTCTTTTTATTTATGTATCTCTTTTTCTCTTACTCTCATCTCTCTCTCTATCTCTCTCTCATTCTCTCTCTCTATATCTCTATCTTTCTCTCTTACGCTGACTATCATCCCTCTCCATCAGCGCGGCATGCTGGAATGTTCAACATTTTGAGGAATTTCCCTTTCCCTGTGCAATTGAGCAGAAATGGACGAGAATTCATGAGCTTGTAAGAGTCTATGTCTGTATGTGTGTAGTCTCGTCATAAGTCACCACTGCAGTTACACACTTCAGATACCTCATAAACACATGGCTTCTGACTAAACTCATGGGTTTGTCCTAGGTCTTCAGCAGTCAGCTGAGACTGGAGAGAATAGTGCTAAAGGGCTTTTGTGAAAAATGTACAGTAAATACATACTCCAACTTTGCAACCACACTGCCCTTTGTATTTATTTGTTTTGTCCAATTGAGAGGAAATTTCAGGGGTTTGGAAAGAACAATCTCGGGAATTGAATGACAAATATGAACAAACTGAATTTGTTTGAACAGAGTATAGTGGTAAAACAATAGTTTGTTAGTAAATCTTTCAACCTATAAGATGTAGTCCTGTAAATTGTTTAAAGGACATTTTCAGAAGCAGGTGTGTATGTTTTATTTACACTGATGTGTACGGCTTTATAGGTCAAAAACCCAAGCTCAAGATTAGCCCTCTACACCCCTCTTCTCCTCCCCACAGAGACACCACATGACCTTCTCTGAACGACAAGATCCCACTCACCCGTAGCCCGCGCCTTGATGGGCTGATTCATCACCTCGCCGTGTCTTATCTATGCCATCGCAGCAATCTACATTCTCCCTGAGAATTTGATATGACCCAGAGTGCAGTGCAGAAAAGATTGGAGTAGAAAGGTGTGTGTGTGTGTGCATGTGCATGCGTGTATGGGGGGTACTTTTGTGCACATAGGCAAAAGTCTATGCTAGTATAGATTTAAAGGCACAGCTTCAGCAGTAAAAGCCATTAGCCAAAGGAGTATAAAAGTGTTTTACCTTTGTGAAGTTAAACTGTATTACATACAGTCTTGCATGAACCACTTATCCCCAAAAAGAGATATCAAGTCAAACCTAAATTCCAAAGCAACACTGTGAAGGGTTTCAAACATTTTCAGATTCTCACATTTTCAAAGCCAATTTGTGTTTTATACTTTATTCAAAACATCTTTAAAACATGATATGCCTCTCCTGCAATGTGTGTGAGGGGAAAATAAGACTGTTGAAACCAGTCAATCAAAAGAGTCCTCCAAGACTTGCATATGCTTGCCCTGGCTCGTTTTCAGAGCAAGAGAGCAGCAAAAGGGCTGCTATGCATCATCTGGACGGGCAGCAGTGAAAAATACATGTCCATAAAGTTACTGCACCACTCGTATTTGAAAAATTTGTTCAGTTCACGGAAATATGTCAACTGCTCACAGGTCTGTAATTGTGTGACACAGTAACTTCAGCACAACCTTATTGGACCAGCTAATGTTTCAAATGTACAACTGGACATTCATTTGCATGCCTGGTCTAACTTTAGAGAGGACAGATCAATGTGTGTGTATGTCTATATGGAGAATCAACTTGTCTATATGGAGAATCAATACCTTTGTGGAACCATCAATGGCCAATACATATGATGGAACATAAAACACTGTCTTAATCTTTCAGGTTACACATGTGCCCACAGGGCTGACACAACTGTATGCTTTTGTAATTAAACCCCTGATCTGTGGTAATAACCCTACAATTTAAAAGGAGGGGCTGATGGAAGTGTAACTGCAGGCTGCAGAAAGCTGAAAGAGGCTGGTCAGGGTGGTTGTGAGCCGGTTTCCATGGAGAATTGTTAGTCTATTCTGGTCTGGCATAAGTTCAAACCTCTCTGGTGGGGCTCAAATGTCATTGAGGAACAAATGTCATTTTTCTAAAAAAACAACCATTCCCCATGTTATAGCTTCTTTTAATTCTGCAGATTGATCATTTACACAGATTTCACAGTCCAGGAAAGGGGCTCTTTTGAGGGTGGGTCTCTTCTCTGAAGAGACTGAACAGTGCTGTACAGTATGTGACTTCATGGATCATACTAGTTTGTTTTGTTTACATATTGATGTTGCGAATCTAGCGTGTTCATACAACTCTGGTACGTATCCAAATTGTAAAAATAAATGACTGCCATGACCACCATTACCGTGATTATAATTTTCCCCATCATCATCATCATCATAGTAACTGTTACTTGTACGATATGAAAGAAAAATAATTCCTCTAATCTTTAGTCAACATGTTTTTCCAACCAGCATTCATCCTTGACTAACAATGACCCACTTGTTGGATGTCATTCATTAGTCCTTGCCGTTTCAAAGAGTGAGACAAGCTCTGGCTACATCCCTTTCTACCTTCTGCCAGGTAATGCCTATTTTAGACTACTTTTTCACTGTCTCTCCATTTGATGTAATAATTGTCTCCCTCGTCGGGAGAAGGTCTGGGACACTGGCTCTTCAGGGAGAGAAACTTGGAACTGAAAGCCTCATCTCTTTGGAGGTTTTCAAAGGATGTGCCGTCAGGTTCTGCTCTGTGGCATATGGGGACACTTTGAATACCTCCATGAAAGCAGAGATAATTGCTGAGACTCAGTTGTTGAAAACAACTTCCTATCCTACAGATAGATACATGGGATAGTGGTAATCTCTCCTTGAGTTTCATAAAAAAAACATGTTATCTTATAGGCGCACATAAATCCTTGACCAAACCTATGATTACTGTATCTTTGTCCCTAATAAGGAACCGGCTTCAGAAGTGTAAAAGATGGTTACCTCAACATTAAAATGATGCAATCTCAGAATACAAGACTTGTCTGGAGTTTTTTCAATAGTATTCTTAAGATTACAGTAATGAGCATAAATGAAGTGTATAGTCACTCAGTTGTAACTGTGAAGCAAGTTTTTTCCTGGCCATTGGACAAAACTTACAATCAACAATTTCGAATGATTTTATTACTCACCATTTCAGACAACATTACTACATTTGGGTAAAATAAAAACACACAAGTAATGAAGCAGTCAAATACTACACCCTACACAGAGGAATAAAATAAACACAACATTAAATCCCCTCATCACAATCTCATCACAGTGGTAAATAAAACAGACGTTTTATACCCCTCTTGCCACACAGGTTGTCTTATACCTTTACTTAACCCCAGCCCACGTCACCTCCTGTCATAACAGTTTATGTCCCGCAATACGTACTTATCCTGCCTGCATGCTGTCCATGGGCGATGGCAGTTGCTTCCACAGGTGGTTTCTATTTTCCCATCCATACATTGCCATTGCTCATCAGCCAGGATGTTCATGAGGCATAGAAAACATACTGTAGGCTTTGTTAGTATGACAAAATAACATTAATGTAATCATTATTGCTAAGCTGGTTCCGATACTTGTCTACTGACAAAAACATGAACGTACGTGTGAAGGAAAATATTTTGCAAGAATTCATCATATGGGCCATTGATATTGATTCACTATTGAAGTATAACGATTGCTTGTCAACATTTGTGTGTGTGTGTGCATTGGTCAATGAGTGAGTCTGTGCATGCTTTCGTGGGGGCAGGCCAGGGGAATTGAATGGATGTGAGGGTTTTTTTGGCAAGCATGTCCAGGCTTGGTTGAAGCCCTGTCTGTCCCTACTCTTTATAAACATGTCAGGCATTTCACCACCAGTATGACTGAGCTAAGGTTCCCCATTCCAAGTTTGACGGTTAGATCAGAATGAGACCATCATCAGTCACATACTACCTTCCACTTCAGATACTTTCTCACATGCATTACTATGCAATTATTAATGTGCATGCTCTCAGACAACAAATGGGCAACAAAAACATATTGTGTTTTCATAGCAAATCTCTCAATAAGGAATGTTCATTTTTTAAACTGTAAACAGAAAATATGATGAGTAGCATTACACCCATCTACATTGACTTAAACCCTCACTTACTGTTAGTTTGGACTTTTGAATATATTTTGAGGTTAAACTGTTGACTGCGTCTCTGTGACACTACACTTCATGGAGGTGAGACGTCTAGTTGATTAATCCACATGTGTCGGGACAAACAGGTCTCCATTATACAGACACTGGACTTAACTTATGCAGCTTTCAACAAATCTGCACCATGACAGACGACCACAGGCAGGAATACACACGCGTTTGCAGGAAGTCAGTGGTTCTCTTATGAGAAACGTGAAAGTGTGGCTCTGGCTGAAATACACTGAGAACACCCAAAACAAACCCACTTCCAGGCCCAACTGGCATCCACACCATGGTTGAAATAAGGGAAGGTATTTATGAGTTTCTGGCAGTGGTTCACTAAGGTTCATACAGATACAAGGCTGGATGCTTGTTTCATGACTCCTTACATCCAGATTCAGAAGCCAGCTATAGCCATAGGGTTAGGCCTACTGCAGGCTGAAGCCAGTTTACCTAAACTGGTCTTCATCACAGGTCATATATCAATCTCTCCTGTGTTCAATGATCACTACACTCTAAGAGAGCATAAAACCTGTGCTCTGTAGATTGTGCTGGGGTTGAATAAATACACATTTTATTGTTTGAAGGAATTCAAAATTGTAAACAAGGAATTTCAGTTCTAGTTCAAGCTTTCTCAAATGAATGTCATTTTACAGAAGAAACTAAGACATGGCTGTTCATTTAATTTTCTCTACCTTATATTTGCTTTCTATTTCTCCCACTCTCTGTCTCTTTTTCCCTCTCACACACACACACACAAAATATACTATGTTGATGTACTGCTTTGTTGTGACATCAATACTCAATCTGTCTTTAGGATTCCTATGTCAGGACTGTACTATTATGGTGCTGGTAACACTGATGGATATTGAGCTTGGCTTTTGGAGGAAGACACACGGTTCCCATAAGCCCATTAATCTTAAAAGAAGTAACTGTCAGGAAACATACACTACCCCTATCCCTGACATAGTAAAGGCCTGTCCAAGGCCTTGATTTCTGGGATGGCGGAAAACGATATCACACTGCCTCTCAATCGCAGACCTTGAATGTCTTTGTGCATGCTTTCCCAATGTGGCCTTGGCATTCCTATGTGTAAAGACAGCAGGCTTTAAACAAGTATCACAAAAGACACAAAACAATGTAACACACGATTGCCTGGTTGTTTCCTAAAGCAAATTATTTGTATAATCATAACCTTGGATTTCTGCAGGTATATACAGAGAATTGTTGTGTGTCAGCTGATAACATCAACTAAATAAAAAGGAAAACACTTACATAACAGGCAAGCAGCCCAAAGGTAAAAGGCCTAGCACAAGCTAATCTAATTTCCAAATACATTTAAGGACAAGTTGCTCTGCTTCTTGGGACAAGATCCAAGTGGGGTAAACATCAGTAGCCATGTTTGGAGTTTTCGACTGTTCCAAAAGTAATTAAGACCCTCCAGGTAATTGATAACAGACCCTACACATACCACCCTAACCCAGGCATTTCAAACACTGCCAACTAACAACAAACCATGTCAAACCATGCCACAAAAGCTACTCAAAGCATACACAAAGAAAGAGTAGTTTCTTAAACATAACTGGGGATGCACTAAGCCATTGAACTTATACTGCTGTAATTCTCAATTTCCTCTAAGAACTCTGTAACGGTTGTAAGGAGGACCCAGGTGCAGAGAGATAGGCTGTGCAGGATTCACAAAATAAAAGGGCTTTAATGGAGACTGTAGAACCAGCGATAGACTATAAGAAACCAAACGATAGGAAACATGCTACATGAAACAACGACTGACAAAGACTGAACAAATGACAGGGACTAAATACATCAAACCAAACAAGACACAGGTGAACTCAACAACATTAACAACACCACTGAAAGACAATCACCAAGACACAGGTGGAACTAATAAACATAGAACACAGGGAAACACTAGGGCAGACCATCTAAGGCTGGGGCACGGCCGTGGGCGTGACACATACCTTGGAAGAGCCTTGCAATGGAGGCATGTGTTAAGTATTCTAATGGAATTCATTTCTAGAAAGAGATTACTAACCATCCATCCTTTTTGTTCTTGTTTTTTTTCTTCTTCTGAACTTCTCCCTAACTCTTAGATGAATATTAACACATCATCTGTGATATTTGACTGTTGACATGTGATGGTTTTTGCTTATTCTACACCAAATTCTTAACTACTTTGGATAGGACAATGATGAGGTTTATACCACCTTACAGACATAACGTTTAAGAAACCAACATGATTGAAAAAGAGTGTTACACTTGTACACATTTACACATAACTGTAATCAAGATTGTTAATTATTTGTGAATCAATAGTCATGCATTATGTTATTATACATGATACATACATACAAAACATCTGGACCAAGCACACAACAATTTGTTGAATTTGATTTTCAAAATAAAATAAATTCAATTGATGATAATGCCTGTGTATGTGAACAAATTTGGAGATTTCCAAAGTTCACATAACTTCAGAAGTAAATTCACTTGGAGCTTGTCTTCTATCATTATTTCTCAGCCTGGCCACACCTAACAACTGATCACAAAAAATGATAAATAGGCGTACATACTTAATTCACAAACCGGCATGTAGTTAGCATAGTTGTTCAGGTTAGTTCAACATGTGATGTTCACCTTAACATCTATGTTATTGGATGTGAAAGGCTATGTGACACAGTGTGAAATGAATGAACTTCAACCAACATGGTACACGATTCTCTGGGATGAATTCCCATTCATCTTATTTCTTCATATCTACAGTATAATGTATTCTAGCAATATTTAGCAAGTCTGGATGCGGATCCTGATGTGAAGGTTTTATTTTAATGGTGAAATGTCAAGATGGTAATTTAGTGTCCAGTGTCTATAGAAAGTAATGTCTCGCTCATTGTGGACAGGACAATAGACAGACATCAAAATCAAAATGTGTTCAAATCAGAAAACAGATTTTCTGATACCATGTTTTTGGATCTCAGCAGCAAATAAAATGTGTCTTTTATCTCTTTCTTAATATGGTTCCACTTCAAATGAAAGCCAGACTTCTCCACAATATTCTGCTATTAGTTGTCATGGATTTCAAGGACAGCTAACACCAAAAAATTTCAACAAACTGATCTAAGCATATTTCTGCATAAACAGCATACTTGTTTAATAAAGGAAGTTTCAATTGTATGATGACTTACATGCATGAACTTGAACTTAAGACCTGGGCTTGCCTTTCTGTCTGTTTCATCTTTACCATAGGCTGCAGTGTCTGATATTCACACACATACCATACCATTTATTCACCCTGCCCCACACACACACACACACACAAACACACTTTTGTCAGTTTGGTGGACACGCTCAAAGAAGAGTGCATATTGGGTGCACATAGGTACCCAGCTAGACAAGGCTTCCACCCGCATGTAACAATTAGACTCCCCTCAGCACACAAGACACGTTTTGTAAAGGTCACAAGCAATTACCCAGCCTGGTAAAAGTTGGCATGTCTCACATGGCACTGACTGTTGCACACACTCATTAGGCGTATTCTGCAACCCAGAGTGGGTCTGTGGGCTATAAAAGCAGTGCACTCTGCCTTAAAAGCTGGCTCTCTAATGGGACTACACCCATGTGGAAGACAGGAACAGCCAGCAGAACTACACGTCTCTGAATCAGATACCAGGGAAACAGGACTGCAAGGAAAGGATGAGGAAGCAGTGCTGTATGCTCAAAGCCTCACTGTCGGATTCTCTACCTGAAGGGACATACCTACCCTCATCTCTGGATAAAGCTTGGCTTGGTTTGTTTAAAACCATTTTAAACATTGAATATAGAATGCCATGGTGTTCTTGATTTGGATATAGTTGACTAATAATAAAGCCTATGGCTACACACTTACTGATAGATGATCTAACGCGCATTCAGATTCATGTCCAAATAGAACAGAGACTTGCCTTGGGACCCAGTAGACACCTCCGTTTTGCCGCCAGTTCAACGACTTGTATTCGAACACACTATACATTTCATACTCCTTACCCCATGTTGATCACAGTTCACAAAATGCACGCAATATGGACCCTGTCTAACAATTTCCATATTGAGCTATGAGATCACACAACTCACAAACACTAAATCAAAACCGGAGGCCCAACGGGTCTTCAATAAAACACGCGGAGACCCATTCAGTTGAAGTAAGCAAATTGAAACCATATCGAATGTTAAAATATATATACATTTGCTTTTGCAACGTTTGTTTTGAGGAAAATGCTTGAAGTGAATATTATGCAGTGAACAGGAATTCACAACACGTCCTGATATTAGTAGGCTACACTGAAATAGACTAATTTGACGTTTAATAAATAGGCCTATTTACGTGCAATCGCATAATATTAAATTGACGCAAATAAGCAAAAGCAGCAAATGTGCTGGAAAAATGCAGTATGCCTAGGCCTATGACTTATATTACATTTTGTAATTTATACCATTGCTTCCGACGCTTTCACGTTAAGGTCCCAGGTAGGCTATATGTACGGTGAACGTTTCTTTGTTTAAGCTATAGACTAAAGAAACAAACTTGTGTCGAAATTGAGAATACGATTAGAATCGTGGACACTTGAAGAGAGGCTCCTTAATGACACTTGAAACCAAGAACAATATTGACCGACTGGGATCGTTGCACCTGCAAACCTGCGAAGTGACGTGGACCTAGCCAAATTCCAGAAGTAGACTTGTTTTATCCCCTTTCTTTGCGTTGAAAAACGTTTAGTCTAGGCCTATTTTCATTATCAAATAGGCCAACATTTTAAAAGCGGGTAGGCCTACATTTGGTGATTTGTTTGAAGCAATAAAGGAACATATTTGTATATTACATTTCTAAAATTCTAACCTAATATTTACCTTTGATTATTGCAAAGGTAGGCCTATAGGCAGTCAAAACAATTATGAATGTAACTGAAATAGCAGGTCTTAGGTTTGAAATAATTAATATTTGGCTATAGCCAATTAGGACTCTACCTAAATTCAGCATCCAATGAAAGTTCAGATTTAGCCTATTTGGTATTGGCCCTTGTTAACAGCACTCCATTTTGAGATGATAATGTTGATTAGGCCTATATTTTAGTCTGGACATGGCCTTTTGTATAGCCTTTAAGTTTAGACTAGTTTGTGATCACATTATGTCACTTTAATTATAGCCTAACGTTATAGGTAATATTTATATAAAAATATCTTGGATAAGATAATACTTCTCTCTCTCTGTCTATCTCTCTCTTTCCCTACATCTTTTTGGTGGAGTTGTCTAAAATCATCAATTTACTGAAGCAATGAAAATCTTCGTAAACGATTGGACACATGACCGTGATATTCAGTAAAGAGTCAGTAAATTATTCACGAAAGTGTATTTTATTGAGGAATATACAACAGGATTAAAGCAGAACCAACAATGACTTAAACAACACTTTACAGTGAATGTATTATCAACAGCTTACTCAAGACGGAGGTGTAAAGTCAACCAAGCCAAACCAAACGGCTCTCGGGCTCCTCGGTATCCCTAATGGTGTGTGACCACAAAGGTGTGACATGTCACTGGCGAAAGACTCATGGGTTCCTGACCCGCGGAACTTTGGGCCTTAGTTTACTAAGATTGAGAAAGTTCAATGCGCGAACGCAGCTTTCAGAAACGTGCCAATATTGGGTGAAAAGTATGCTTTTACATACAAAATTATACAAAACTGCACATTTCGGGACAGCCACATGGAGATTATTTGTGGTTGTTTTTGTCTGATTACAAATTTACAGTAGAGAGATAGTCAATAAGAATAATATTTGGGAAAATGAATTGACAGTTATATTTGCGTGCTCGATTATAGGCCTAAAAACAGGGTTAAAACAGTTATGGACCCTAGTTAGGTGTAGGCTACCTCTCACGTTTTTCGTTTCTACAGCATAGGCCTCGGCTATTTATAGGAAGGCATGATCGGCAATCAGGTAAATCATTAATATGTTCTTGAAACAAAATGGTTTAATGGACTGCAAGTTACTGTGCTCTGTATATTTGTAGGACAATTATCTAAAGGTCTCTAAATTCGTTTTTCACTTCACAAAAGCATGGCAAATCATATTATTAGGCTACGCGTTAACCGTTCAATAATATTTGTAATTACATTTTATTAATTGAATCCATTTTGTATTTGTACAAAATATGTGTAGACTATGTGACATTTTAATTAAATTGTTTCATTTGCATTGAGTTTGTACATTGGCCTAAACTTGACCAATATAGGCCAAGATGGGACAAAATGGTTAGACCTTATTCGGTTCCACCTTATGAGAAGACAACACATATTAGCGTACGTCTTAAATAGGCCTATACTTTTATTGTAAAAAGTGTTCCTTCAGTATTTTCATCTCATTGAGCAGACTGGCAAATAGTTTGGCTGAATGTAAAGACTAACTAGTTTATTTCCTTCCTCATGCACACATCCCACGAAGAAAGATATAGGCCTTTTCTTTAAACAAAATTGATTTAAGATCGATTGAAACCAATCTCCGTCAAAACGTAGTATTACAATAGAAACAGTAAATCGTACCTGTTGCGCTTAGAAACGGGTTAACTGACCTTCGTTTTCAAAGGAATCTTGCAGAGCAGTGTACAGTAGTCTAAGCCAAACACATTTGAATCAAGGAGTTGCATATCCACTCTCGATGTATTAGCTGTAATTCCTACTTCATCCAGATGAGGGAAACTCAGTGCATTCATTATCCCAAGGAATGTGTGGATTTTCTGAAAGTTCTTCCACGGTACCTATAGGTTACGAAGCAAAAAATAATTCCCCATCCGCTGTCCTTCTTTAGCCTAGTTTATTTAATTAGAAATTATATGAAAATTACACAACAAACCTTGTAGCCTATCATTTTTTCACGTGAATCTTATTCAACTTCTGCAACACTGTTATATAACGTGATTACTGCAATAATTCCATAACTTTTACTGTCATAATCAATCCACAATCAACACATTTCACTCATAGAATTTTGTCTGCGTCCAAGGTTGTAGCTCTGACCCGATCTGATGGCTTCCATGTGTTTCTCTTCAAGATCTGTTGTGAACTGGTCGGGAGTGAGGGGATAGTGACATTGCACCTTGTTACCGTTGGGTCGACAGTAAAATTTTACAAGTGACATTTTGCGAGCATATAAACGATAGTTTCTAAACTTCCACAGGAAACACCAAAAACATGCTGTGATAATACCAGTCTCTGGAATTCAGTCAATACCATATAGTCTGGGAGCATTGCAATCCACAAAGGTATCGATTACACGAGCCCTATGTCTGATGCTTAAGGACTGGCGTGTAAAAAAAACTTACCATTACAATTCTCTTGCTCTTGGAAGCCTCATCTACAGATTATTGGATACTAGTCGGCTTCCAGCCTCCCACGGATATGGCCCTTTCAGTCTGCTTATCACGCCATACTCATCTTGCTCAGATCTCAAGTGTTACCTGCACTAATGCAGTGGAGGCCGATCCATATGATTAAAACAGACGGGACCACAGGACTGCTTTAGGAATTGTGGTAGAATGGTATACCCTTTAAATTGTACAAATTAATTTGATGTAGCCTATCATTATGTTTTGGGTTTGATTATTTATTCGGCAGCCATAAGATAGCACAATTTGCCTATGCAATGATAATTATAAATCCGTCGTTCAATTGGTAGCCTATAGCCTACATTTTGTTGAAGTTTAAGCCTTCTGTCACTTCCCTTATGCAAAGCACCAAGAGAAGTGGAAATTCTCTAACCGGATGGTGCATGTAAGTTACAGCCTATCCCGAGCAGGACAACCAATGAAATCTAACCAAAGCCCCAGTGTAACATGCAAGATTGACGTGCAGGACGCGTCAGATTAATCCCAGCAGCTTCAGCCTCCGGGATAACTCAAATTTGCCTTTATCGGATGAAGATCACTTCGGTGCCGTTGAACCCAAAGCAGTTTCTTCGTAAATTCCCATACTGAAGAGGAAATACGCATATCGACTGGAGATTTTCTGAAGTCTCATTTTCTTTTGCAGTTAGCCTACTGGCTTCCTTCGTTCAGAAGGGAGAACCCAACGATTTCAGCCATTGAAGGGCAACTATTTCAAAGCATCTCAAAACATAGGCAAATGGGTAAGCTTGTGTTAACATCTGCATGCTTCAGTGGATGAAAGCTTAAGAAAGCGTAACCATGCCCATCACGCTTTTAAAACAAGGACATAAATAATGATCTCCGGTTTTAGATAATGTAGACACATCCTTTTGAAGAACGAGTGAAAGTAGGCTATATAAGGTCTTTAATAGCCTAGATCTCTCGGAACATTTGCAATGCTAATTGATTTTCAGATGGTCAAATAGCCTATAACATGGATGTACATTAAATTATTAGCATTCAAACCTAGGCAACATTAGGCCATTTATTTCCACATCATAAAGTTCGCAATTTTTCATGGTATTGGCGTGTTTATGGCATGCGCATGTTTGCTAGCGTTTAATTCGTATTAATTTAAGGATGTCCATTTTCTATACAGAGCAAACCTATGGAGAGGTGAATCAGTTGGGTGGCGTATTCGTCAATGGACGACCCCTGCCTAACGCCATACGACTGAGAATAGTGGAGTTGGCCCAGCTTGGAATCCGACCTTGTGATATCAGCAGGCAACTTCGCGTTTCTCATGGCTGTGTGAGCAAGATTTTAGCAAGGTACAACGAAACGGGCTCCATTTTACCAGGTGCTATAGGTGGAAGCAAACCGCGGGTTACCACACCGAACGTTGTGAAAAACATAAGGGAATACAAACAGGGTGACCCTGGGATCTTTGCTTGGGAGATCCGGGACAGGCTTCTCGGAGATGGAGTTTGCGACAAATACAACGTCCCTTCAGTCAGTTCAATAAGCCGGATTTTACGAAACAAGATTGGAAATCTCTCCCAGCCGAACCAATATGACAGCAGCAAGCAAGGCTCTTCACAAGCCGGCCTCTCCTACAACCACATTTACCCATATTCATACCCCAACGCCATGTCACCCACTGGAAACAAAATGGTTAACCCTCCGGGAGTACCCATGACGGCTGGGCATAGCCTATCGAGGGCTTGGCCATCGGCGCACACCGTCAGCAATATTCTAGGTATAAGAGCCTTCATGGATCCGGCAGGTGCGTGTGGATGTAGTGTGTTTTCCCAGACTCATATCTCTTAAAGCAGATTGACGAAGGCCTCCATGTGCAAATAGCCCATGCCTAAACTTTAAAAAGTGCTGATCAAAGGCTACATTTAGGATTGAGTTGTTGTTGAGTAAATCCCGAGAAGGATCATTTAATTAATCATTCAGGAAACATTTAATTGATCGTGGGGGACAGTTTACGATAAATCATTGTAGGCCCAGCTTTCCCCCCTTAAGATAGAAAACCCTTAGACAGCTCAATAGACGATCAGGCAATGACGCTAAGGCAAACACCTTGCTTATACCTTGCCTATCCACAGTAGGCTATGGCATTTGGTGCTACTACTCATATGATCTGCCCGTTGGGTCGTGTTCATGCAAGATGCTTCAAAAATAGCTAACTGATAGAGGCCTATTTTATTTGCATGGATAGTTTGTTTGTGCCGTTTAAGACAGCTGCTTTTAGTAGGCCTAGGCAGGCCTAGGCTATATGAAAAACATTTAACAGTAAAATATTCAGATTTGGTTTAGGTTTAAACAAGTTACAAGTTGTAGCCTAATATTCTACAAACGTTAAAAAGTGTTTAACGAATGTCTCTTACTTTGATATTTTGATTATCGCAAAAGTGGCATGATCGGCTACTTAGCCTAATTAGGCCTATTGGTCGTATTTCTGAGAAACAAAATATTTTAGCAGTTGTTTAATAGATCTTGAATATGCTATGTTTGATCAAAATACAATGCATAGTAATTTGTTTAATGATACAAATAGCCTTATATTCATGATTCAATTAGGGCCTAAGGAAATCTTAATTTTACATCTGAAAACCTAGCTATCGACATATAAAAACGAGGCTTTATTTGATTATGCATCTTGTACAATTTTACTACATGAAGGATTAATTTTTCCTTTGACCTGTCTTACTCGCTTTTTCCGGATCAGCCATTGCTGCAGCAGAGGGGTATCCACCGAAAATGGAGGACTGGAGTAGTGTCAATAGAGCAACGTTTCCCGCAGCTCATGCAAACGGGATTGACAAATCGACCCTTGATGGGGACATCAAATATGCACAGGTAAAACAAGAAACTGTATGGGTGTATATGTTTTCAGACTAGGCCCCAAACATGCTTTGATGAGAAAGGCAGTCGTTGGTTGTGCTCATAGAAGTTATCTATCAAGAAACATCAGGGTTGTGATAAAACGATAATGCGAGATCCAGTGTTACATTATAACGTTCGATGATAGATTTTTCCCTTATGTATTATTTGCTTATTTACAGCCGTCATCAACATTGTCCAGTTATGTCCCAGCTTGTGCATACACACCTACAAATCAGTATGGCGTTTACAGTGGGCCAGGTAGCTATGTGACTCCTGGGCACCATTGGCAGTCGCAGACGTCGAGCTTGACCCATCCAAGCAGCGGAATGACGATGCACGCAGGCGATATCCATTCCATGGCATTCAAACATCCGTCCAGAGAAGGTAAAACAGATCCCGGTAAAATACTCTATACGGCTAATAGACGTACGCCTATTAGATACATTTGGAAATTGGTGACAGCCCACTCCGAATGTTTCATTAAAAAAAAGTAGCCTACTGGTTGAAAATTCTGTCAAGTTTAATTAGGCCTACAGGGTTTAGAACGGTAGATGTAATCTACAAAACATTAGGCCTATAGTTTTAGAGAATATGAGTTGATTATAGTAGTCCTGACACACGCACACACATAGGCTACACACACACACACACACACACACACACACACACACACACACACACACACACACACACACACACACACACACACACACACACACACCACACACACACACACACACACACACACACACACACACACACACACACACACACACACCACACACACACACACACACACGCAGTTTGATATATTACCGCAATGCAATTTCGATTAGCAGCATTTATTCTAAAAAAATGCTACTAGTGAAAGGTGTGGAGTGGAAAATGATTGGTGGTTGTTTTGAATGAGTTTATTGAAAATATGCTTACAAAATACATCTGGATTAGCCGAAGCCTATTTGTATTATTATTTTTATTAATATAGGCATGGCTAGTCTAACAGGCCTGCATTAGGTTGTTTGTGCAGGCCTAATATTAGCCTACGAACTGGTGTGTCGTATAAAGAGATACCCTAGCTTTATTTCCTTTTAAATTAAGGTAGGCCTATACATTTTGAGAAATAATTGTCGAGAAATAATTCTCTAAATGTTGTGCCCAATGTCCGGTTGTTTTATATTTGATTGTTTGATTTATGCATTTCGATTTGTGTAGTAGTCTATAAACGTCTTATGTTTGTGTTCCACAGGAGACAGAAAACCCCCCAGTCCTCTAAGCAAGCAGCAGCACGAGGCCTTGAACAGTGTACACGGACACAATATTCCGACCTCATCCTCATAACGCAGGTCTCCATCGTGATGGAATTTGGGACTAAATGCAAATCAAAGATCCAATTGAACACATTTCAAGAATACGAACAGTAAGTGCAAGCACTATTTATGATTTGTTTGTCTTAAGTGCTTCGACTGGTCAGACCATAGCCTGTTCTATTCACCGTATATAGCTACAAACAGACATTTTGTCGATCTGTGGCCATTTGAATGTACATTTATAAGGATGCTCCTCTCGTCATTGCGTTGATGGTTGTCTATTTTGTTTTGATAAAACCCGTAATGTATAGGCCCTATCCTACTTTCTGATGAAAGCAGCGGGATGTAGACCTACTTGCCATGTCTGTCATCGATATTTTATTTAAAACTTTATGGTCTAGATAAGACATCAATTTGACAATGGAACTGTATCCTGGATAGCGTACAAACGATAAATTATCTTGATTTGATTTTATCATAATTCTTTCGACATAGGATGTAATTATGTGAACACATTGATACATTGTGAATGCTAACTATTTTGCAAAAGCTTTAATTATATATTTTTATAAATCCCATGTAAATATGCTAAATAAATGTTTTAAAAATATATCTGTTCCAGTCAACATGAATGTTTATTTTTAACCCTAACCCTTATTTTTCTAAGGCATTTGCTTGGCATTTTAAAAACTGTTATAGGCCTGTTCATTCACTGTTTATTGATGCTAAGAGGGTTAGCCTTAGATGTACATAGACACTTTCATGCATATTCATCTGTTTGAAGAATATTGACACGCTTCTGAATGACGTTTGATGCCTCAGGTTATGATTTTTTGGGGTTGCTTCCAGATAGGGCTCATTAACATATATAACTTCTCAGCAAAATGTGTTCCCAGAACAGCATTAGATGCACTTAAGCTGAATCATCTCTCTCTCTCTCTCTCTCTCTCTCTCTCTCTCTCTCTCTCTCTCTCTCTCTCTCTCTCTCTCTCTCTCTCGCTCTCTCTCTCTCTCTCTCTCTCTCTCTCGTTCTCTCTCTCCCTCTCTCTCTCTCTCTCTCTCTCTCTCACTCTCAATCTAACAAGCTTTCGTGACATTAATTAATTTAGTGATCTAAATACAGGAACAGTAGGCTAGTATATTACAGTATATAATCACAGTGCCTCCAGTGACATACGGATCTGGGTACAGTACAATATCCTATTAATGCATGTTTTTAAATGAGAATATGCACCAACAGAAGTTAATTTGAATGAACTGTGTGTTGTTGGACAGCAGGATTTTCAATGTGAGGGGAAAGCCATGATACTGTACCATTTAAGGTTATCAGAATATTTGACAGAAATAATGACAAATTGGCACACTCCTGATGATTGAACATTCATAACTGATGATGCCATTCTTTAATACTTTAATTCCCTAAAATGACTGATGTTCCTTTTGTTATTTCCCAATTGTCTTGAAAATACACTTCAAATTATGCATTGTGTGCATTTAAATGTTTGTAAAGTAGGTATTTAATGTGTGAGTGTTTGTTGTTTCTGTTCCTTCGAATGGAACAAAAACAGCAGGATTTTGTGTTGAAATTCCTAAACATCGCTGTCCACCTGTTCCACCAAACCCTTTAAATCACTATCATCTGCCATGAAACTGTTTATAACTAGTACAATATCAAGAGAGGAACTGCATATCACATATTTATGTATGTTATTTAATCAATAGTTATTAGAATAAATAAATAAATAACTAGACTTCTGAACACATGGAGACCAATAAAAACAATAACCACTAATAGGACAATATTGTAGTCTTGAGCAGCCTTTACACTAGTCTTTTTCCTAACACATAAGTGACATCAAGCAACTGCTGAGGCACACTTTATTTGCTGCAAAGTTATGGAAAGTTCCTGTTTGGATTTTCACCTATTAACATTGCATTGCAGCAACATCAAAGTGAGCGTGGTAACTTCGTTTCATTTAGACAGATTTTCATTTAGACAGATTTTCATTTAGACAGATTTTCATTTAGACAGATTTTCATTTAGACAGATTTTCATTTAGACAGATTCTGTTCGCGCTCATCTATACGATTGAATTCAGACAGGCTTTACATGTGTTTATGTATTTCACTCACTGTACAGGGTTTCTTCTGAAGACCTATTGTGCACCTCAAAATCAAATCAGAAATCTATCTGGAAAGACTCAAGGATCCATGTGCTCTCTGAGCGCTAATTTACAATGGTTAACTTCTTCCGCCTTCCGAGCAAAGCCCCCAGTGACTCGACATATCCAAACATTAAGATGGCCGTCGAGTACACATGCTGCCTGACTGGAGTCGACCTTGTTTTCCCGGATACCACTTGGGGTTCAGAAAACACTCCTTCATGGTGGTGGGGTTACTTCCTGTGAGACCCTGTGGTCATCAATCAGTGGCACCAAGTGATGACCCCCCACAATGTCATTACTAGGACCTCTGTAAGGCCAGGCCAGCAGGTGGAAGGGTTATTCTTCCTGTTATTTCCCATAAACACTGTACACTAAACTAAAACTAGACAATAAATGCTAGACTTAGTAGAAATTTCGGAGGCCATCTCAAATTGCAACCAGCAATGCATGCTCTTTGACATTATGTCAAAAAATAGACATGGCAATAAGCATATATATTTTAAAAGAGAACATTTTAAATGAAACCTTCTGAAGCACGATTTATTAAATCATACCATAATACTAAATGAAGAGATGCTAGTTCAAAGGTCATACAGAGAGGGTCATTCTACACCACATCTCTGATCTTTCCAAACTTGAATGAAGTATCTTAGCAACTTAGAGTTGAAAAGAGTCTCTAGTGCTGCAAGCCTAAACAACACAGAGGAGACACCAAATCCTTGATGCTAATGGCTCTGAAATTAGGCACTGCGGATCATCCAAGCAGTGGGAAGGATAGCTCTAAAAACAAGAATACAGGAGCTTGTAACTTCAACTGGTATAATTTGTCACTGTCTTCTGTGTGTATAGGAGAGATTGGACTTTCTTTGTACAGACAGGAGCTCGATTTATGTACTTGACACTGCTGGGTATGATTTAAGACTTTCTACATTGTCTCCACATCCTTTAAGTGGGGAAACTACCTTCAGCTAGCCAGAAGTCACTCAGTCAATGTTCAAGTCTGTACCTTTGCGTGACTCCCAGTTTAGAAAAGGGCATCTTAGGCCGAGTGACATAGCAAAGCAGACGCTCCTGGAAACATCTAAGAATGATACACAAGGAACTTTTTATGAAGAGAGTGGCAACTTGGCAATAATTCAGGTCTGAAAAACAGCCCATGGTGAATTTGAGGATGTCTTCAACTTCACATGAATTATCGTAGACATTTTCATGGAAAAGTACATTTGCAGTGTCAAAACAAATAGATTATTTTTGCAAATGTGCAGTTTGCAGACAGTGTGTAGAACAATGATTTACTTATAAATCTACATCAACAATAATTACAAATGGTGTATGTGGTTCTGCTACTATCACCCCCAGAAGCACAGCAACGATTCCATAGTAATGCCGTTCCTTTCATGTAATAATTAATTTGTTTTCCACTGACTGTCGAAAAGATTTCCAAGCAGGCAGTGTAGTGTTACAGCAGTCCTGCAGTCCACATGATCATAAATATCCCCCATCCATGTTCTGACTAGCTCTACCCACTCACCACATCAACCAAGCGCTCAGAGAGCAAAGGGACAGAGACATGATGACATTTGGCTTTTCGAGTGAAAACGTATCATTTCAAGTTCACTATGGGCCTCTCTGGGGATTCCGAGTCAGTTTGTGGTCCTAAGAGCAAAGGCAATGCAGCAATAAAGGCATTAACCGCAAGATCACTTTGAATTTCAGAACATAGGTTCTGATTACTGCATACAGATGACTAAAAGGGCATGAAATTGTGTGTGCATACACAATTAACATTGTTTGCTTTTAACCAATACCATGAGTTTAAAAAGAATGTTTATGTAAGGCAGAATTATGCTTGCCATTTTTGTGCAGTATTATCAATGGGAATGAAATTGGAAGCCTTTTGATGTGTGTCATGCAACAAATGTGGACAGTACAAGAGTGTTCTCTCCTCCCAATGAGCATATAGCAGTTCTGGTTACAAAGTTCTCTTTGCTGTGAGTGGAGATATCTGGTCAGAGAAAGACATAGAGAAATGAGGAGAGCCTGGGTCCAGCAAGTTTTCCCTCTAATTTGTGGAGATTATTGAATTAATGTTCTGACCAAATAGGGCATCTGTGACTTATTTGAGTGTGCTAAAACCTAGTTTAATGTTGCCACACACTATACCAAACGTGACCAGTAGGCTGTGTATGACATCTGATTTAAGGGTTCCTTAACTATTTTTGGCTCCCATTCTTATGAGGTGATAATAGAAGGCTGACTCCTCACGAAAAATGTATGAGTGGTTAACCACAGTACTGTCTCTTGACTCATATGAGGAGTCCCATTTGCTTCCAATGTAGTTTCATAGGGTGCAGTTTGTTTCTAAGTTGGAAATTAAGTCTTTCCATAAACAAGAGCCCACTGACCTTACAGTAGTTCCTCAACATGCACCATATATACAAGGATATACATTATGTGTAGTACCCCTTTTACATATTGGCTAAAAAGGACAAATAATTTAGAAATCCTTATTACAATAAAACTCACTGCTCTCATCAAATCGAGATCTCAAGGATGCGGTCCTGGTCTAGGCTGAGAAATTAATGGGAGAATCAGTGGATGGGAGAAACATTGGCTTCAAGGATGACAGACAAAAAGACAGGAAGTGGAATGGTCTCAGCCCACGCTAAGTGAAATGGTTAGAACACTCTGAACCTGTTGCTTTGTGCTGAAACACTATACAAGGATGCCTGGAATGAACATGGTCATCGGGGAGTCATTTTGAGAGATGAAGCAACAAAAGGTGAAAGATAAACAAAGCAGGTGTCATTAATCAACCTTTCTGACAGCACCTTCCACCTGCCGCGCCTTTGCCATTTGTGATGACAGAGCTAATTAGTGCTGCCAGTCATATTTCGCTTTCTGTTTAAAAAGAAGAAACTCCCGAGCTTGCTGAGTCTGATAACACAGATGGATCTGCAGAAAAAAAAACATGAACTTCCATGACCTTTTGACTCTGTCACCAGTCTTTGTGTCTGCATACTGTTCGTCTGTGCCTCTAACTACAGATAGATACAAGATAGGGAAAGTGTGCCGTCTGCTCTTCCCCCCAGACGTCCACCTGTTTCAAAATGCTTCTACCAGACAGCCCACGGACTATGCTGCTACACAGTCTCCCTCTGAGGGGGAATGCTCAAGTCGTGTGTCCCGGTTGGGAGCTCGGGGTGCTCAGGCATACAGTCAGCAGACAAATACACAGCAGGGCCCTTTGATGAGCGGTGAGCGCGGCCAGCCGTGGAGAACCGTGCGTGTCCCTCTCACTCACCCCTTTCACTCAGACAAATCAGCATCTCCCATCTAGCCACTCACACTGAGCTGTAACCTGGAGGGCGGCTGTCAATTTGGCATGGCGTAAACATGGGTTAAAAGTAGCTGAAGCAGCATGGGGATTGATGTTGTATTACTGTTGTGATGCTTAGTGAGGACACTACCTCGAACAAGGTTGTCTGAGCTTACACTGGTCCTAGCTGGTCCAGGAAGGACATGTTAGAATTGACTTGTATCAATAAAACTGTTTTGGGGTTTGTCTTTGTTACTTCAGTGTGGCACACTAGTGCATGGACAAGTATTAATATGAGTTTAATAAAAAATATGATTAATATTGTCATTCAAAACATCTGGTTTCGCGCCATCTCATCCAGACTCATGCTCGCAACACAAGGTTGAGGTATGAAGATGAATGTGTATGGAACGGAATGTTCAGCAATGACCGACATGTTCTTTGTGTTGAAGTTAAGACTTTTGCTTCTGGAACTGAATGTGTTACACAAAATTAAGATCAAAATGGGCATTTGTAATAAAACATTGACTACATTGTATTGCTAATGCATTGTTTTTTTACTAAATGTACTGCATTTAATATAGTTCATACCTTTTTAAGTTTTAAGGCCTGGTTATTTTAAGATATTAGTTTTTAAACAATTCTTGTTGTGGTGTAAACTTAGGAACAAGCGAAAGTAAGGCTAGCTTTACTTAAGTTTCAGCCATGGCATCAGTCAGTGTTTTCTCAAAAGTAAAATGGCCTCTTTGCTGAAATTAGATAGCCTCGGACAAGGAATGAGAAAAGGTAATGTGATCCAGTTGCAAATAGCTTTGTTTGAGGAGAGTGACATTAGTGAGGTGGATCTTTATCCCAACAGAGACATACTGAAGAGGATCAAGTTGAGCAAATTAACCAACCCATGCAATGACAAACCGTCTCATGCAACTGAAAATCCTGTGAAATTCCTCACACAAATAAGGATTTATTCTTATTTCAAAAAGACAAAGAATGATAGCTGCATCCCCATCTCTCCCGGCCTCCTAACTCATGTCTCTCTGCTCACTCATGAGACAGGAACAAAAGGTGCATGTCAATGTTGGAGGAAGTACCTGTTTTCTCTTCCTGGTCTCAGTGTCCCAAGAATGAGGAAGTACTCTCTGAGGACAGATTTCCATCACCTGGTGGACAGGTTTCCGTTGACCCATAGAACAGTCCAATATAATTGCATTCGGTATTGAAAAGTGCCAAAGAATGTAGAATCTCTTTCCATGAAAAACATGATACTGTATGGATTTAGCATACTGCCATTTCATTTCTACCTGCTTATGAAAAGAAACAAATTCCTATATGAGCTTCAGTTAACAATTCTCTCTACAGAATGGTATGTTTTTTGTGGAGGGGTCTCCTATAACAATAAAACCAAATGTGAAACCAATGCCAATCGTCCCTGAATGCTAACACATTACTAAAGGTGAATGGATGCAAACAGAATATGTTTGTCACCTGCAATTGTTATGGCTGACTAGTGGACCCAAGTGCACAACAAAAGCCAAGACAAGCAGCTTGAGGTTCATGGGGGTATTTATGCAGGGTAAGGGAGCAGGTGAGGCATGGCAGACAGGACGAGCAGGCAGAGGAACCGGACAGGCAGGGCAGGCAGGACAACCAGGCAGACAGGAGACGGAAATCTGAGTATCTGCACAACAGAAGGAGGTTAGTTCTTATCAATGCAATGCTTGGATATAATAGTCTAGGTGGTGGAGAACAAAACCGTCAGGTAACTAACGATCTGGCGGTGAGTGGATGGGCAAACCAAGGTAGACATACTGTTGAGTTGATGAGGTGAACACCTGCGGTTTATGTTGAACAGGATGTAAAACATGGTGTGGAATCCGGAGCCTGGAACCACTCCCATAAACACAAGCCGAGATCAGACAGACAGGCTGACAGGCTGACAGAGGGGAGCCTGAACTAGGTGGAAGGGGTGCGTGACAGCAATTATCTTGATGTTAATGGGATGGATGGGGTGTTCTCTCAACGGCCATTTTGTATCTCTTACAGTTGTGCTTTTTTGTCTTCGGATATTTTCAGATGTTAAAACTCCTCCCTATACTCTTTGCGTTGCCTCCTCCAGTGGTCTTTTTACTTTCATCACACTGGGATAATGTAGAGGTCAAGAGACTTGTCTCTAGTCTATGTTGATAGGTGGATAAAGGAAGATTGATGTCTCTCTCCTAGTCTCATCATCACAGGTGTTTGCTTTTATGACCAGTATCTTCCACAAGCAGTTTCTCATTACCCACTGGCTAGCAAGAGGACCTTCAAGTCTCTTGCATTCCTACAATGCTCTGAGGAGTGTGTAATTTAAGAGACTAAATTTAGGGGGAGGCAAATCAGTTTTTATCCAAAGCAGACCTGACTCAAACAGAGATTCACCACAACGTGGTCAGACTTCAAACCAGCTCGTTATTTGCCCTTTTTCATGTTCAGACTGCTGCAAATCTCCCTCTGAGCACTGAAAAGAAAAAAAAATGGACTGTTTTTTCATCATTATGAAAGACAGTTCCCTTTAACTATTTGCACACTGATGAGGCAGAATATAATACAGAATTGTCAAAAATGTTGAGCATTTTATTGTTTAAAGGTAAATATTCTATCGATGTCTAACACAAATGAACTTCAACTTGGTTTCTACTATTTTACTCTTTATTTGATATAAACTACTGATGCATCACCCTTACATTATACCACATTGTTTGCGACAAGAGAAGCGTTCTCCTTAGAAAACTAAGACTTTCAGGTCACAGAGAAGTCTTCTCCTCCTTAGATGTCCAGGTCAGATCAAACAGAGGATGCAGATGGGTTGAATTTCACTTTAAGAATTAATCCATCAGCATTGACATAGAATGAAGGGGAGTGGGAGGATGAGTGTGTTTTGTCTCCCTCAAAGTAAATATTGGTTTGTCCAGATAATGCTGTGGTCGGTTCAGGGTTTACCACAAAGCTAAAGGTACACAGAAGTCTAGCTTTTTTCACAGGGGAATTGTCTCCTATTCTCTTTATTCTTCTTTCAATGCAAACAACAGTAGCAGACACGAGTGGCAGAAAGTTTCAGTTCCAGTCTGATGCTCTGGTCCAGGAGGAGATTAATGAGAGGGGAAGTCCCCCTATCTTCAGACAGATACAAGTGCTTCCTGGATGAGTCAAAAAGCCCCCTTGGAAGTCCAAATATTCCATTTTATTTCTGGCAAACACCAGGTATTAAAATGTTTTTCCTACAGTTTTTTAAATATTGCATTACTTGACCCTTCTAAATTTAACAGGTTTATTAGTACATCATTCTATGTTTTTGAGTTTCAGAGTTTACACATCAGACAGCAGCAACATGTTTTGCTCACTGGTAGTATGAATCACAAGGCATGTGCAGATTCATTCTCCTCCATCCTCTGTCTACCTCCTCATGCAGTCTTCATTACAAACAATAAGCCTATGTCTCCTTATGAAACTACAAATATATTTCAATATCTTTAACTTCAACAGCTGAAGTGTTTCCATGGAGATGCTTAATAAATGTATAAACAGGCACACATTTAATATTCTTTAAGATATGTATTGTTTGTGGCACGAGACTTTCTAACTTCCATGTTCTTCTTATATTCCACTGTAATATTAAGTACATGTGACTGCACTTAACTGTTCAGAGACAGTTTTTACAAATAAAATGTATTTACTTGTCACCTCATTAGACCTGAACAACTGTACAAGGAGAAGCTACTAAACGTGCTGAGAGGGGAAAGGGAACAAGTGAGCCCTCTGCTGTCAGCTCCTGCCCCCAAACCCAGATAACCCAAACACGCTCTACCCTTCTGTGCTAATGTGCTCACAACATGGACGTTTCAGCTTCTCTTTCCTAGCCCTACATGCTACTGGGATGAACCAGGAAGTACTTCTTGTTTGCCAAGCCCATACAGTGAGTTGGTGCTCATTTCACTGCTGTAGGTCACAAGTTAGCTAGGGTTATGAGCGTCTCAATCAATATTGAATAGTTTAATTCAACACAGTTTTCATTTTTCTCTACATTGTAAAATAAGCTTACAACTATTTGACTTTTATTTCAGTATGTGACATGGAAACAATAATAGAACAAAACATGCAATTGCGAGACGGTGAAAAAAATCACTAAGCTGTGTTTCAGTGGAGGCACAGTGACGCATGAGCTGTTATATGAGCACATTTAGCAGATTTCATGATGCAAGATAGGCAGACTACCCTATAAATGGAAAATAAGGCTTGGACATATGATATTCACTGAGATAATAGCAGCTTTTCGCCAGACTGCATCCAAAGTGAGTCAAGCACATCTACAAATTCCTCAAAGTGGCGCCTTTGATGTTGTGTTAACTCTGTATGGTATTCCGTGTTTATTTGTGGTTGGGACACTGAGCAAATGGGTGTCCCTGTATACTCCTTAATTGCAGGTTGCTTATTTCTTTTGCCTGTGATGACATCACTAAACCCAAAATGGTGTCTCCTATGCCCTGTGTAGCTGTTTTGAAGTTATTTGTAATTGTGAAGTACAGATAATACAAGAATGGTGCGGAGGAGAACAAGGTCTAGCATTCACATTGATCTCACCTCGCTGACTGCCCATGAAAACCTTGCTTTCGCCTCCTCAGAATGATAATCATCTTTAATGAATAGTTGTGTGCCACGAGTGCTTACTGATAGCAATCATGTCAAGCAGGGAAGGGTTCAGGTCTCCAAAACATATCAGGGAATTCCATCTCAACCCTCTGGATGTCTTCCATAATGCCACACACTCTGTGATTGCTCTTGGAATGGACCTACACCGTTATAAAACTTGGCACCATGTAAGCATTCTTGCCCAAGTCCAAGCCCGCCGTACAACCCCTGCCACAAACACACACAGACAAACACATACACACAGCACTGCAACTACCTATAGTGCCGGTTGGTGTCCAAGCAGCTCTTTGTTGCTGGGTTTTGATCTCCAGTGGAGATAGAGAGCACCACCGTGCTACCAATCGCCTTATAAAAGACGAGACTGCAAGGACTGCTGGCAACTGCAGGCGAAGGCATTCTCTCCTACGAGTATGTCTGAACGGTACAAATTGAGCCATTTCCCCCATCTCCAGGGACTGCCTTATCATCTAGGGGACTCAGAGACTGTGTGTAGTTTGCTAAATACTTCACTGATAGTGCAAATGAAGTTTAATAGCTGTCGAGGCCCACTTAAGCTTTTTAATGTTACATGTGCTTTCTGCAAGCCGGTAGCAGAAAGGTTTAAAGGACTAATAGACTAGCATAAATCTAACGTTGGCAACTGTCATGCAGTTGAAGGTTGATGTTTGTGGGATGACTCCTCATGTCTTGTCAAAGTAATTTGACATGTTTAACAAAGGGAAAACTGTACTTTCCTCCCCCACGGGTAGATAGGCACTATAATTATCAAACTTCCATTTTGACAAGCTGCCATCTCTATGATTTATGTATCCATAACACTTCTTTGTAACACTTTTGGCATGGCTTGCGAAATTCTTTGTTAAAATGGATGTTGCAAAGTGAGACAAATTAACGAAGGAACCAATTTAGTAATTGTAATCACAGTTACTCTTGTTATTAAAGCATTTGATCATAAGGCAATTTTTTTCATCACAACATACCTTCCACCATAATACATTTCAAAAGTATCCAAACCAAAATCTAAACATTGTCTAACATTTAAATAACCACATTACTTTGCAGCAATACACTCCAGCACATCTGAAGACCCCATCATGGTTTTTAACTCTGACCTCTGAACAGTGGTTTGTATCCGACTTTCCAAATAAAAGGTGAAGATTGGGTCAAACTAAGATTGAGGGAAAGGTAAAAGAATAATAGTTTGACAGGTGCAGACCTGCCCAAAGATTTGCCCTAGATTATCAGTATATAAAAGTGCTATAGCTTGTTAAAATAAATAATTAACTTATTAAATATGTTCAATACAATTTCTATTGTATACAAAAAGCAGGGGATGTACAGTATATATATAATTGTTTTAACTTTGTCCCACAAACACTACAGTGTTGCTGAAAAGGTGACAGGTATAAGTTTATGTACAGACGATAGGCACTTCTCAAGGAGACCTCATCTGTCATCAACCATTGGTGAAAATAGATACCTTGACCTGTCCAGCAACACAAAGGACCTGCCTCACTCTCCAGGAAAGATACCTGTGGGATCTTCCTTCAAGATCTCTTAACTAAATATTGTGAGTTTCCTTCATGAGATCCCAGCCTGGTTGTTTACCTTCACATCCTAAGCATTAGGGGATAACTAAAATCCCATGGAGAAATTCTCAAATTTATTGTGATTTAATATCACATTACAGTAATGAACATTCAAGTATGCGAGAGTTTAATTTTTTTTATTAGATATATATTTATCTAACTTATTAGATACAAATATTAGAATTGTATCTTCATTTGTATGTCTTTATGAATCAAGCAATCTGTGTGAATCCTGTCCTTGCTATTTCAAACAGATTTCCACAGCACATTGTAAAGACAGCATGTGGTCTACAATTAAATCCCAACATTACTGCATCTACAGTTGTGACATGAATTTGGTTGTGTAATGACTCAGCTGAATGGGACTGTGAGTTGCAGACCTAGCCAGAGGAGTCATCACATCCTACTGTGGTGAGACCAGACAAAATGAGAATTAGTATAAACTGGAAGAGTTCTCTGATGTCCTGGATAAATGACCGATTGCTGAAGATTTTTTGAAAACCTTCCTATCCTCCTCTCAGTTTAACATCATTTCACTGGTGTGCTTTGTACAGTTGTACATACAAGAAAAGGATCATAACATGATCCACATGCTTCTGCTACATATAGTATGAAATATAGTGTGAAATGTCCTGCCATAGTTCTATATCAAATCAGTTTGATGGAGTTCATGCATATCATAGAAAAAAACCTTCCAAAATATGCAAGGTATACTTTGTTGCAATGGTTACTCTAATCATCAGCCACTGTAATGCTGAAAAGTGTATTCTTCCCAGTCTTGAGTCATCTGAATGGGCATTGCTCAGACTGATGGACTGATAGAGTGCATGTACAAATGAGGGAACATTGACTGTGTGCACTGGAAAGAGCTATCTTCATCTCTGAAACATCCACATTGGTGGAAAAATGGGAGAATAAATTAAATGGTTTGTGCTGCACCACACATGGATATGAATGAAAGTTGTTGTGTATGTGACTGTATGCATGGGTAAAGTCAGTTTATGGTGTGATATGCACACAGAAAAACTACTGTCGACAGGATATGGAATAAAGATATCTGAAATAGGGTATCTGGATTCCAGAAAAATATCAATTGTCAATGTCAAGCATGGTACCAGTATTTTAAAACACTAGCTGACATTTCTGTACACCACATGCAAACTCCTCTGCTAATTAACTTAGAACTCAAACTAGTTGCATTACACTACCAAACAAGATGTCTGATGGAGTACTTCCCTTCAAGATCCCTCTGACTGATGTCTCTCTCACTGGTGTCTCTCTCACCAGCCTGAGACTGTTCAGCTCTACCTTCGTGCTGACCTTGACATCTGTCTCCTGTGGGGAGGCACAATAGAGGGCCTATTCCTTGGCACTGACCCCTACCGCTCGCCCAATGCAAACGGAAAGTGTTCGCTTCCAACAGCTGCCCTGCAGAAGTAAACACAGACAGAGAGGGCTTGTTCACGCTTATCTTTTTACCTGACATCAGCTTCTTCACTCCCTCCTAAGTATTTAACTCATGCAACAAATCCTTGTAAAAGTAGAGTTTTGTGTCCCACAAAGGCACGAAAGAGAAGGGAAATCCTATAATTGCTATCTAGATTATGGCTATTTGTGAAATTCACCTCTGTAAAACCTTCTTAGACATGGGCATTCTAGGTAGAAAAGGAGACATCATAAAACTGTGTTATAAAGGTTGAAGGATTGTTCCAGTAGGTTTACTAATCTTAGCAAAGAACCGTCTCGTTATTCTTCATCTACGGTGTTGCATGCAAAAGGGGATGACCAAAGCAGTGGGTACATATCCTGGGAAACACGCAAAGCGGCCAGTGTTGTGCCATGAATTTTTTCCTTTACTCTTGTGGCGGGCCCTTTTTTTCCAAGGACGTTTAGCCTAATCCTCTTCAGCTGTCTTCGTTCAGGGTTGGTAAGAGACACCCCAGCACTGAATATGTTGGTGTTACTGGGAGACTGGTTTTCATAAAAGCATAAATATCTGCTAAGAGTCTGGGTATGATCTGCTTTTATGAAACGATGAATAACATTTCCTTGTTGAAGCTCACAGCCCGCTGTGAGAACATGTTGCAACAGATATGACTCTCATTATGTTTCATCACAGAACAGCAGTGGGTATTGAAGTCCTCATGAGAGTCATTTCTTGACTTTAAGAAATAATTTCCATGGTCTTTAAAAAACATCCTGCGCAATATGATCTTCTTGCAGTATGTGAGTTGTTGAACCAATACAGAGCATTAAAACTTTTTTGTATGAAAATGATTCAATTACCATAATATTCACATCTACAGTATATTACTTTGTCCAACAGATTTTTCTATCTACCACTGATGAATGCAGTATGTTTTGCGAAATGTGTGAAAGTCACACATTTTAAAACATATTCACAAAAACAAAGAACTGTGAATACTGACATTTTAATAGAGACTCACATTGAACTAGACTATGACATTCTGATAGAATTCCATGTTTTGAAATTGTGATACAGTGGTGATAATCATACAGGGTTCTTGGTGTTAGGTTTGGAAGTTTGCCAGTCTTCACGCATTACCAGTTGTGCTGCCATTTGTCATTTTTGAAAGTGTTAAATATACACACGTTTTACAAACTAAGACTTCCTTTTGAAAATAAGCGAATACGCGGCATCCTGATCATTCAGGACTTCCACATATGGACAACTTTTTCACATATACTTCCTGAGATTCCACTAACCGCCCTGTGAGCTTTCTCCTGTGGATCCTAACAGCAGTCCACATCGGGTACGACACTGCTGGGTATTCCACCAGATGAATCCTCAGTATGGACTAAGTCTCAGCCAAGGCCTGATTGTGTGTGTTGGACTAGGCAGCACATTTCTGAAGACCACACAGGTTCCACAACATGTCTAAATCTCTCTGCTGCCCTCTATCTTAGTCCGAACATCTCCCTGAGGTACGAAGGTCACAAGTTCAACACCAGCGGGTAACCATTCCACGCAGAGGTGAACACATGTCGCTTAGTACAGCTAATCATTCCCCCCAAAAGTCCTTTGCTTGTAATGATAGGGCATAATGCATTGCAAATACACATTTTTATTTGAGATGGGATAATAGTAATTTTTATTCTTTTCAAATCCAAATGAGCGGATAATTCTCTTAGAGAGTGGTTTGAGCAAAAAATCTAATAGATGTTGAGATGTATATACAGTTTATGACTTAAATGATTTTGACTAATGTCTTTATCTCTATTTGTCATTTTACCCCTCAGGGAAGGTCATAGGGCCAACATTTTGCACCACTACTGTTTCAGACCTATCTCGTTCATCCATGTCAGCAACATGTGTTCCCAACCTGCCACCCATCCCATATTATCTCAATGCTGTTTACCAGCTTGCAGGAGAGGAGCCTCTGCAGAATGTGAAATGACACCCCTGTCGGCAATCCCACAGCAACAACAATGTCCCCAGTCCATCGTATCCCAGCACAAATATACAGAAAAACAGATGATTTCATTACCTATAGAACTGGGTGTCTGGGCAGCAGGAGAGAGGGAGGAAGGCACGTGTGATCTCATCCAACTTGCTGAAGCCTGGCTGTTATAAATGAGTTTGTCATACCACCATGGTCGGCCATAAATGACCTCACCAGACGTGCTGCTGTAATAAACTAAACTAATAGGAATGTGCAGGAAGAAAAACAGTGCCTGTGGTGAGCGCCACTACTAAGGACAGAGAACCCGGCTGCTAAAAACATAAATCCTGCCCTGATAAATCTCGACGGACGGCTGTCACTTGACATGCATGGATATTTGGAGAGTGAAGGGGATGGTAACGGGCGAGCGTTGGGCCTGGGGGGGTCAACAGAAACTCTCACACCCTGGACATCCACAGCCACAGAGGAAAGCCCCCTCCACTGTGAAAAGAAACTTCCATATGTACTTGTACCTTCTTTAGCCCTTTAACCTGGAACAGATGTCCACAATAAATACCCGTGACCCATGAAGGCATGTTCAGTGTGCGATCGAAAGACATATTTTCTGTAGTCTGCTGTACTTTTCTTATTGGATCCTGGATGGTCAACACCTGACCAAACTGTGAGGTCCATGACATGAACATGTAAAGCCTCTTTTGTGCAATCCTGGGCAGTGACATTTGGGGAAACAGCAATACATTAAATTCTAATTGGGTAAAGTAACACCTTTGCTTGCATACACTGCTGGTTCCCATGGGAATCGTGTGTGAGCTGTTACAATCTGCCTCCTGTTACAAAGTCTGCTACTAGATTTTGACCTATCAACTTGCTGTTATAATATTTCCACCAACATATTTTTGTCCTGGATAAATGTATTGTCACATCTCTTTTCAGTCTACTTTGAAGCTTGGGTTGGTCCTACAAAATAAAACATCCAGTCAGATGTGGTCAGGAGGTTAATGTTGATTATCAGGCATATAGGGCATGATAAATAACATCCATTCAGCAGACAGTTTTATTCAAAGCAACGTAAAGGGTGGATTTGAACATGTGATCTTGCTGTGAAATTCTATACCACTGAGCTATACTCACCCTGATCTAAGCCTACAGTATTCTGTTGGGTCATTCTATTGATTTAGGTGTTCCCTGTGGTGACTGTCAATATGATTGAGGAAGTAATGATCAAACGTAATGTGTGCTGTTTTACTAATGTGCGTAAGTCACTTGGCTTCTAAACAAATCCAAGAGTTCAGTGAGACCTTGCTGACTGAGTGAGTGTTCATTTATGGTGCATTTCTAAAGACACAAACAAAGTCTTTTTTAGGGTGGTCTCTTTCCATCAGCCATGCAAGATGACTGTTCACATGCTATCTAACAACATCCAGGTCAGATAAGCATGTTAATTTATTCAATATGTATAATGTTTATGTTGTGAGGAAGCCCAAACAAACTCAAACCAATATTTACAGAAGTACTGTAGCCAAATGTGCCTGCATGTTTCCCAGAAATTATAATGGGCTAATTCATTTTTCTTTTTCAAAGGTACGGCAGTCCACAATATTAAATTCTTATTTTGTAGGAAAAAACGATGTACCATACTTTTTTAAATTTATTTTTTATGAGTGCAGTGTCCAAGGTATAATTTCAGACTGTGTGACTGCTTGCTAATTCTTCTAGTTAAACAGACAAGATGTAAGTTCTCTTGTATTGTGCATTTCCCTTTTTCTAATCAAGTAATAATTTGCTGAATTGCACTTTGTCATTTAGCCATTAAAGCTAGGATGTGTGAATGTTTTAGCATGATGTTAGCATTAACCTACATGTATATAAACTAATGTGAATAAAACTGGAACGCTAAAATGATTAGTCATAACCATTTCAGAGGGTATTCCTGATTCATCTGTTGGAACCTAATCATCACCCTTATCTTCATGTAATAATTACTTACATCTGTTAACCCTACATTGCATGCTAAATAGTGGAAACCTTGGTGGTCCATTGTTGGTCACTATTAAAATTGCATTATTTTTGTTCTCCTTGACCCTCGGAAATATCTACAACAAGATGCCCCTCTTGGAAATCACAGCTGTGTGTAGTTACATAACAGGAAACAGCTGTCAGAGGCGATCTCCATTTGTGACTGAAGAAAGTGCTACAGACTCCTGTGCAGGTTGATCTGTTTGTTTTGAGACCATGCATGGCTCTATCTGAGGCGTTCTGGAGTCAATGGGCTGAAGGAACTTTAGGGTTCACAGACAGATGCTACATGTTCATAAGTCAAGGACAGTCGAACAGATGGCCCACATGCATACTGTGTTCCCGTCTAAGTTATTTTTTGAAAGAGCTAAATTCCGATACTTCATTAAAGGGATGAACTCCCGGCACCTGTTTTCATAAGGATGTTATCAGATATTTAGATAATTGTAGCCTATAGACATACTAATATAGACATGCTAATCAGTCAAGTTCTTTGACACCTGTTGTCACGTCCTCCAGACATGCCAAACGGAGCCTCCTTTCAGAGGAATACTTTATGAATGTGTGTATTGATGTGTTTGGACGAGTTTGTGTAAGGTAGTGTCTCTTTAGGCAAAATTGTCATTGGCATTAACCCATGAAATGGGCATTAGTCTTTGTTGACCAACTTCGCAATATCTCAAATGTGTCAAGTTTTGTACTTTTTTTTACTTACTGTGGATGCCGCAGGTGACAAGTAGCCACACATCATTTTTCTTCCTTCTTCCGTAATCTGCCCTCTCCGTGGATTGATCTATATTAAATAGTGAATGTCTATTGCTTTAATTACAATTTAACCTAAGGTATTGTATCATGTGGACATCCAGTATGTCCAACTTCAGATTTGTGTGATGTTTCCGTTTTTTGCCTGTAATCCTGAGATTACACCATTTCAGACATGACAAAGGCAAACTTCTACCTGTGATGGAGAATTCCTAATGAGAGACGAAAATCTAACCGTTGTGTAATCGGACACTGTACTGTACACAGTAAAGATTCTCTAACTCCCCTTACCCCAAAAACCTTCAGCACCTGATCAAAAGATTGCTGAGGGTCATAAAAATTCCTCACCTACAGTAAAATGTATGGCAGTACTCATTAGCTGAAATAAAACAGATTAATGCAAGTGCAATTAAATGTGACCTAAAGGTTTAATAATCAAGTGGAGTCTACTTAAGCATGTCCCTTCCATTCCATCCTGGACTGCACATGAAAGGGTTTAATAAAGGTATATACTGGTAGAGACGGTTGAAGAGAAGTGTGGAATAGATCTTAACAGCCCTCTGGTTCTGATTGCAACCTCTAAACTTGTGATCCGATGTGTCCAT
Organism: Mallotus villosus; assembly: GCA_903064625.1. NCBI lineage: Eukaryota > Metazoa > Chordata > Actinopteri > Osmeriformes > Salangidae > Mallotus > Mallotus villosus. Next base: position 129,934 of record CAEFZP010000194.1, on the reverse strand, counting down.
CAATAAACATGCAGGCACCTAACCACCTGTGGAGATTTGTTCCTCAGCACATGAGAAGGATTCTCCCTTGTTCCAATACAGATAACAAGGTACAAACACACATGCTTATAGAATTATATAGTCTATATTGATTACAGATTATTTTACACTGTGTCAGCTATTCAGTATTCCTGATTTGTATTTCATTTTAAAATATGCTTACTTCTGTGGCCTGAAGCATGCGTCAGATATTTCTGTTGATTTTTCGTGTTAGTCCACATCATGTGCTCCCACAGGGACAGCGCATTAGTTCAGAGAGAAGGAAGCCACTACCTCATTATGGAGCTAATTTTAGGCACCAAAAGATGTTTGGAGAGTCTTGGCCCAAGACCCAAATGCTGAAGTACCCTCTCTGGTCTCTGTTCCCAGAGGTGAAACAGGGGGTTTTGGTACTTGAGGAAGCTCAAAGAAACTATTTAAAACATATACAGTGGAACTTCAAAAGTGCATTATCGGAAACAGCCATCAAATGTGAATGATTCCACATGAAATAACAACTTAGTATTTACCATAATTAAGGGAATATGTTCTCATTAGTACAAATAAATGAACATCGCTCCGATTCAGAGGCTCTTCCTGGATATTCTGCTTTCCTAAATTTTATTTGAGGATTTAACTGGCCCATTTGCAATATGCATTATCTACTAAACAGTACCAAACAAAGAATCAGAACATTATGTTGTCCTATAAATCTGCAGGATTGTCAAGGATTGTCAACTTGAAAAGCTTGCTGAGTGATCAAAACTCCCTTAAAACCTGAAGTCATCTCTGTGTTGACCATAAACCTGGCAGGAGCTGTAGGGGGTACAAGGGTAAACCTAACATTCTCACATTAAACATGATGGCTGATTAATTGCAGATGAAACAAGTGAAAATGGCACTTGGACAAGTTCCTAGTAAATTATTTTAAGGAGCAGAGTTTGATTGGAGAGATGTGGCGCCAGTCATCTTATAAAACCCTGTGATGTTTATTAAGTATCAACCAGTGAAAAATTAAGTATCTGGAGATGGTATTCTGCAGGTTGATGTGAATTGGACCAAATAAATGTCTTCACAAGGAGCTGCATAGGCAGTGTTTCAAGGGTACTGAGGTGGACAAAAAGAAAGAAATCTTAAAAAATACATAAGAAAAATAAAATTAGTTGAAAGAATATTATTATTTAACTCAAAAACCAGCTGAACCAGTTGAAAAGGGTCAGATGTTAAATCTAAAAGCTTACGTTACAATGGAGGTTTTTGAAAAAATCACAGTGACCTCAGCTCATGTCAAAAACATTGTCTTTGAACTCCAAATATGGAAGCAGAAAGAGCTTTGTATGGGAAATCATCAGGATGGCCCATCTGAAAGGACCTGCAATTTGGGGCCATTGTGTAAATATGCTAACATGACCTCATATGGCTGGTTCAGCAGAAGAGTGAGAAGCTAAATGTTTGTTGTTTTATTCCAACATCAATTTACAGCACACACTGTACACTGTCCATCATAACATGTACCTCAGTCTCTACTTCTCCCCAGTCCCCTGTCCAGCCAGACCACCCACCCAAGCTGTGTTGAAACAGTCTAGAAATGGCCATTAAACTGTTTCCTCAGGTCTCTCCAATCAGACTTGTTAAAGCTGTGAAATGGGGGAAATATTTCTGGAGGTTGTCTAGAAATCTCTGGCCTTAACAGACTGATCCTGATTGATAATATGATTGTTTGTTCCAGCTACAAAGCGTTCAGCCTAGTGCAACATAAGGAGCCGTCATTCTGTCATTTGGCTTATGTTGTGAAGTCTGTATAGACATCACATGTAATGTGTTTGTATGTTTTATGTGGTAATGTCTTTATTGTGTGTGTGTGCATGTGGGAACATGTGTATGTGCATGTGGGAATTGCTGCATTCCACCTCAAAACAATTAACAGAACAGTACACTGACATGCTAGAGGTACGTTGCATCTTTTCAAATTCAACACTTTCCCTCTATCCCCTCTATCCCCAATCCTCTACCTTAAATCACATCCCTGTGAATTCTGTAGCCATACAATTGTGTTGGTTGAGACAGACAAAACAGTACAGCCCTTATGTTGTGGTTGTCCTAACCCTCTCCAACTCTTCAGCTTATTCAGGGTCTGCAGTGTGAGTGGTCAGTAACAAGAATCATAAATCTTCTCAGAGCAAAACAGTGCGATGACTTACAGCAGCTCAGGGACATGGCTTCACTGGAAGGAAATAGCATGTAAAAATAAGCCAAAATAGCTCTCACAGAAACACTTTACATCCATAGCAACTGCAAACAGGTCCCCCAGAACGGCGCTATGCTGTCAAGTTGAGGTAACCTTTACTAGGCAGCAATAATGCATTTTCATGTATTTAAAAACAACAAAAAAGATTCCCACCGCCACACAATGCATATAACTCAATAGCTTTCCAAGACATGAGCATGGGTTGAGAAATAATACGTAATCAAGTATATGGCTGCCAACATCAGACTAAGCATATTTACAGCTGCAACAATGGGCTCCGTGATTAGCTCTGAGAGTCATAAATCACAAGATGGTGCAGGATCATGTAAGGATTCATAACCCTGCCCTGACGTTCAAGGGATTACACACAATGTTTTGGCTGTTGTGCTTCTGAGTAGACTATTGACTTGATTTTGACGATAGAGTGATCGTGTTTGTATACGTTAGCTTAGCTGTTACTGGTAGGTATTAATTAGGATCAAAGCTGGTAGAGTGCGGCCCATCGTGAGTCTCCTCACCGTCTTTACATGTGCAATGGTCCGCAGAGGTGTTTATGACGTCAGCTTTGTGACACACATGCATCATGCCCATTTACTTGGATGTTAGGAAAGATGGCCTACTGAGGCTTTTTCATTTGAGTTTGACTTTGAAATTTGAAGGTACACATGCACGACCCAATTTAATTAGAAGTGTTATACATATTGAAACAGTGGCATTTATCTTGAACTCATTTCAGAAGGAAATTGAAAACAAGCAAGACAGAGATTAAAGTTGGAGTGGAAATCCAAAATGGGTAAGAAGCACAGCCAATCCAAACTAGCGTCTGTTACCAAATCATACCCTTCACAGTTTTGTCATCTAGCCAATGGCTTTGGAATGATGGATGATCCTAGTCAATCGTTTATTTTTTCTTTTTAGGAGGAATTTTTCTCTGGCAGTAGCATTATCCATAAATAGGTATGCCTACTGGTTGCAGTTTGGCCCCCGCCTGCAGTGTGGGTGGCTTTCTGAAACTACTCTTTATTGAAGAATGAAAAATAGCTATGAACAAAACCTCACATGGCTACATTTAGGATCTTCTTTTCATTTTTTTAAAGAGCGGAAGCACTGATTAACTTTTTTGAAATACTTCACAATATTTTTCAATTGTGTTTATCATAAACATGTGGAGGACATTTTGTTTAGAGCCTGAGCACTGTCTTCTAAAGGAACCAGGCTGACAGCGCATCATTGTCGTTGCCTCCTCCTTTAGATTGTTGTACGTTGCATATGAACTTGCATTTATTAAAACGTGTCTTTTAATTGGGCCTCCTATAGTATGTGGTCAGTGGATCTAAACGTAAACATCTAATAAATGGTTAGATTTAGGGGTTATTTGGTAAGAAATTGGAGGAAATGTAATACAGCCAGGTATATGTTTTTTTATTAACTTTATGACCACGAAACTAAATGAAAATGTAAACCGCTTTGGTTATCACTGTGCACATATTACATTTTTACTTGAAATGTAAGATATGATCAGGATTAAAGACATTAAGAACGTGAGCGTTACATATAATTTATTAATATATGTCTAGTTCTAATTATTCAAAATACGAATATTAAATTATTCCGGTGAAACTGTAAGATATCCCCAATTAAAACTGAGATTGCACAGAGATAGCATTGCACCTGTTAAAGTAAGATGCATCTCTAAAGCATCATAAGATACAGCATACTCACATGCTAGCAGGTTTCCTTCTCTGCTGGCCTTATCTGCATGAATTGTGCCTCGGCATGAATACACCTTTGCATAAATTGCAAACGTTTTTCCATTGACCTAATATGTTTTTTATGCAAAACACTGAAAAGATCATATGATTTACAGTATGTTATGTTTCAAAATAATAATTGAGTTTCATTGTGAACCCAGACAAATGGTACTGATAAAGCATGCCTCTGTAAGTCTAGTTATGGCATTCCAAACAGATATGGCATCCAAATTTGCAGTGTTTCATATATTGTATAATACACTGTATATATTATATGGTGCAATATGTGAAACATGTCATTAACTGGCTATAGCAATACTATCACAATAAGCTTGGGTTAGCTAGAATTCTCAAAACGGATCTGTGTAAAAAAAAGGGGGGATGATTTATGGTGACTTTTGAATAAATTCCTTGGGCCTTGCATCCCTATGCAGGTAAATAAAACATTGGCATTGCCCTGTCGAGGCATTCCCTGGGCATCTGCAAGAGACAACCCGCAATATGGGCTTAAGATAAAGTACTATTTTTTTCTCTACTGCTTAAACAGATGGTGAGAAAACCATCCACATCCTTTCTCTCATATTTGTAAGCAGAGTTTGTTTGGGCAGATAGTAGGCCTGTGGAGCTGAGGGTTGTTATAAATTACTTGGCAATGACGGTGATAAACCTTGTCAAAACAGCCTCCGTCCCATGCTGGCATGGGTAGAGTCCAGATCTTTAACCATCTCTCCCCACAGAGCTTTGTCACAATTGATTAGATTGTGATCTGGATTTGGATGACTTAGGGCCAAAAGATTGCAGTCACATACTCTGGAAATTAGTAAGCACATGCAACACCTGACTTTTGTGTCCCTACCAAAGCAGTCCACCCACAAAGTAGGACATAGTGTGCGGGGAAAAGTGAAACGTTTAATAATTACCGTGGTACATAAAAAACTGTTATTATTTCAAAGCCACCAAAAATGTTAATGTGGCATATTGTAGTAAGTTTTGCTTGCAACACACACCACAAATGCCAATGCACTTGCCTATATTCATCCAACCTAAACTAATGACACTTGTCAAATGGACATAAATATCCGTAGAAGCTGTTTATCATTGGCATTGGGAATTATTGTGGATGCACAAGTTGTCTCATAGGGACAAAATGCAACATTTAAAATAATGTAATGTACCCTGTCAGCATTGTTAACTACTGTTCCAAAAACATGAAAGGCAAGGTTGTACTCTGCGAAACATTTCCCAAATCTAAACATTTTTTTCCACAAAGCCAGACAGTTAACCACGTAATGACCATGATAAGGCTTCTTTATCAGGCCATTGAAATGCTTTGAGGATAAGGCCCTTTTGATAATAATTAAGATCATACAGTCACTCAGAGCTTGGAGAGAGCAACTTCATGTTTAATTGCTTAAATCAACATGATAAGATGCTCTTTAAAAGTCTGTAGGGGTCTGACAAAGTCTTCTGACTTAGCAAAGAGGCACCCGTTTTTACTTATTTTCAATCAAGGCCTCCGTTTAAAGGTCCAATCAAGTGCATGTATTACATCAAGATTAAGACAGAAATATAATATACAAAACTAAATATTACAGATTTGGAAGAGCTAGACAACTTTAGAAGCCGTCATGGAGAGAAGGGTTTGCCATAAAATAGGTTGTTACAGATGTTACATGTAGACATTGAGCATTACAGTAAACCAGAGTTATTTGGAGATGTGTTGAACATGCAACCTAAAGGTGGTACCTATAAGTAAGATGTACAGTAGAGAAGAACATCAATTGTTGTTGTAGAACAGTTTTGTTCTTCTAGGCCCAGCTTAATGATTGATACATTACTATACCATAGAAAACACTTTACAAATTGGAAATGAGACCATTTGAACACCTTGGAATGAAATTATGTTGATAGGATAGTTTTGTCCGCACTGGTCTTAAGGACCAGACCCAGAAATGTGGCACATGAAGTACATTCAAAGGAAAACAGTCATCCAATTTATGTAAAATGTCCTCGTACTCATCAACCTAGACTGTTTTGTACAAGCACTATCTTATAATCAGTACCATTACAGATGAAAGCACAGGCTCAATTTCCAGGGGCTCTAATTGCAGCAATTAAATCTGTGTGGTTGATTGATAATATATTTTCCCTCGCAAAATAAAATAAAAGGACTGCAGCAATAAATAATCACACAATCAAAAACAATCATGTCCGACTTGGATGTTGTTGTTCTACTGAATTTTAGGAATACATCTGGGGAATAAATGGTGTTTTGAGACGACAGGCGCCATGAACCACTGTGTTGCAGGCCGTGGGGATGGACATTGTTACCCCGGGACCATGGGTTAGCTGCTTGTTGGCGGAGGAAAGCAGAGTGAGTTCCCACCCACAGAGTAGTACAGCAGACCCACTGAGCCCTCAGCCCTTTCAGAGCCTTCCAAGAACTGTCCCAAGATCCCAGTGCTGCATCAAAACCAGCTGAACACAAGTGTGTCGTGGTGAGCCGTCGTGCTTGGACATAATTTGGAAAGGATTGCTATTCTAGAAAGCAATTGATCTTTTTGTGCGTAAATTAAATGTCTATTTGCAACTCTGTTCTGGGTTTCAGTTCTTTGAGGATAGCTCAGGCATGTCATCTTTAAATATTCGGTCCCTTATTCTTTACATTAAAACCAGGCCATCAAAGTAAAAATGCAAGGTTTCAAAACATTCATATTATTTTTTAGATGTAGTACCATTGGCACTTGCATCTCTTTCATCCTCACAATCATCCTCTTTATCATTTCAATGTCCCATACAGTCTGTCCATTTCACAGCTGAAGACCTTCCCAAAGGACAGTTTTCCAGTTGGGCTGAGCTGCAATGTAGATCCCCTGTGCCCAGAGGAACGCAGAGCACTGATGCATGTCTAACAGAATACACCCTGATTATCCTGAGCTGGCACACATTTCTTCAGTTGTAAGACATTACAGGAGCAAATAAACAAGGCAATGATTGTCCCATCTTAAATCAACAAAATGCAGAGGTCAACCTATCTCGTAGAGTACCCCAAGAATAATTATGATCATTAGGATGTTGAGCAGCTGCAGGAAATGATACAGCAGATTTTTTTGTAGCAGGACTGATGTAGATATATTATTTGTTTGATCACGAAAGTTAATGACTGGCCGTTTTAGGGCACAGACACCGCAAGAACTCTTGGTACAATGAGTTTACTGTAATCTGACTTTGCAGGATAAAAGTTTCATTTGTGTGTCTTGCTGTAGACTGCTGTTCTTTCGATTCCAGTCTGGCAAGGAAATTAAAGGAGAAAATCAGATATACTGAATTTAAAACTGTTGTGGTACAGCACACTGCTGGCGCCAGTTTAAATATGTTTTGTTGTGTAGTCTCTCCTCTACATGTGAGGCGACCTATGTAGAAGCCCACACACCATCTTTGTTCAGCAGTGACAATAGCACAGGCAACAATAACACATTTAATGTGCTGTACATTAGGTTCCCTTATCCTTAAAAAAAACATACTGTGTGGAAAATGTCATGTCTATCTGGGCTTGATGAACATGTTGTTACACTTATGTTTTTTTTTATCTCAATAGTTCAATTGACTTTAGCATGTAAACACTTCTGATAAGGAAACTAACCACAAAGATACTGTTCCACAAGCACCAGCCTGGATTCAAACTATAGGCAACAAAGAATAGTAAGAATGCTTGATTAGATGTAGCTATCCAGAAAAAAGAAGAAGGCATAAAACAAAACTAGACATCAATGAAATTTTTGACTGGACCAAAAGTAACTACATTATGTCAGTCTCTCACACATTTATTAAGATGCTCACAACTAAAACAACAGCTAGACATACACAGGTTGACATGCACACATTTCAATTGTGTCAGATTAGGTAGAGTCGATTACGTTTATCGTATTAAAAGAATCGAACAGAAAGGATTTGCTGCTGTTACTTCTGCTACTGTGAAAAGTTAACTACTATGGGGACTATACACAGTAATTTCACTCGGTTTACATAAACTAGCCAGATACTTGGATAGTTTACTCAAGTGCCAACATATGGGTCACAGTGGTTTAATAATGTGCTCCCCTTAATTGTGTAATTGAGTTATTTAAAAGCTATGTTTATTTTTACTGAGGTCATATCAAACGCTTTAGAAATTGCAATGGTTCAAATCACAGAACACTTAGTTTTAAAGGACACTCTAAGACATAAAAGAAAGGGTAGAAATAGTATAAGAATAGCTTGGGAGTTGAAAGTCAAGTATTCAGAGAGTAACTAGAGATTGTTTTAGATTGAAGTTGTTTGGTGGATGGTTATTAAGACAATTACAATTACTGTGTGAATCAATGTAACCTTTATTTGAAATTTGAAATTAGAATTGGCAGTAAATATTCAAAAACAGGAGTCTTTAAATTGAATTAAGTTGAATCAAGGAGGAAAATGTAGAGGTTTAACTTACTCTTACAAATTACTCACATTGATGAGCAAATGAGAAATTACATTGTTAAGACTTATATAATGGACTTGAATGCATTGACGACCAACACATGCACAAGACTGAGCTGGAAAATTCAGCACAAACCCAATAAGTTGGGTACGATATTCACAGTCAATGCAGGGGATAATCTATCACATATTATGAACTCTGACAGAAGTGTGAAGGAAATACATCAAATTGCCCCTAGGGTACTCACAGCCTACTTAACCACAAACAGACCGTACCATAGTTTTCACAACAGGTATTTGTAGAACCTCAACAGTCAACTGGAAGGTGAAAGTTTAGGTTAAGTTACCTGAAATGAGAAAGTGCTGTTAGAACCCTTTCATGTCCTCAATTCGAACACCCTGTGTGAGTATAGTGATAGCCGTGAAAAACTGTTTTGATGATGATGTCACATAGGCATAATCAAATTGTTCTTTTTACGCCTTGCTACAGGGCACCTCTTCCACATCCTGTTTAAAACACACTCATGTGTTTACACATGCACATACCACCAAAAATGTGAAACAAACATTTAAATACTATAGTTTAATACTTTCTTCGACTCTGGTCTCACAGACCCTGTTTATAACAATCAAGTTGTATTTCAATATCCTTTTTTCTTAAATCAGCTCAAGCAGAGTGAGACAGACAAAGAAAGAGAGACATGCAGGAACAGGTCCTACTACTATGCTTATTGTGCATTTGTCCTTTGTCCTATCACTGAACCATACCCTGGCAACTGTGCTGAGTCTTGTCAATTCCACAGAAACGCTTCTGTGCCAAGAGTATGAGCGATTCTGGATCCCTTTACACACTGTGCTATGCAAAGAGAGACTGTCGTTACACAACGCAACACAATAATTATGTCTCTCTAGTTGAATGTACGTTTAGTTCTCTTTATTCTGGTTAGAAAGAAATCTCAAGGGTCATGGAACAAAATCCCCCTCTGGGGTTTTGTGCTCAACGTCCTGTTTAAAGACTAACAATTTCCTGCCACTTCATAATTGAAACTTAATTTTTGCAATTGTTTATGTATTTTCGTATTATTCGTAGCAAGTTTTTTTTCACAGAGGTATAATGTTCTTCCTTTCATAACCAAAACATAATGTTTCTCTCTCTGTGCGACTGTCTTCAGGGCCATTTCTGAAAGTGCCCTGCACTAATGCAAAAAATTAAATTACGGTCCAGGCAGGGAAAGTTTTGGGGCTGCGTGTCATCTTGACTCAGTTTCTAGATTTTGTGGCAAGAAAGAAACCCAATCTTTCATCTTTAATAGGGGCATATTTCATGGTAGATTCATTTAAACAGTTCACCTCGCTTTATTCAAATCACATTTTATCCCGATTGGGATAACCGATAACCACACATTTCAAAATGATCAATAGGCATTACATGATACATGGTATAAATGGAAATCATAAAATATAGTGATGTTTACAGTGAGCATATCCCGGTATGAGGGTTAAATGTGAATGAATAGGCCTGAGCTGACAGTGCAAATATAATTGAGCAATGATTCTCTCCTGGCTTCATTCCACTTTCATTTAGCTCCTATTTCATGCTAACAAGGTGCGGCAGAATATAGCTGATCTCTTCTATGTCCTTTAGTAGCACATTGAGTGGGAAAGAAATACTCGCATTTAGCACATGATCTGGTATTCATTTGATCGTTTTGAACATGATATGGGAAGCCCACCTGGTTTTCATTTTGCCGCTGGCATGCTGGTCAGAGTGGGTTGTTTTATTGGAAACCTTGTTCTTCTATTCCCGCCCAGTCCTCCCTGACCTCGGACAGCTCCTGTGGGACTCATGGGTACATCCAGAAACTAGGCGACGCTGAGTTACTAAAGATGATGATGGTGATGTGAGAATATGGATGGTGCAAGATCATATTAGTCAACGTCTTGTCTTGTCATTAAGCTATAATGTAAATGGTTACCACAAGTTACTTTCTGTTTCACAGAAGGTATAACTCCTGCTGTTATAACATGCAAAGATCATCTTGAATTGTACGTACAGTAGCTGTAGGCTATACTTTGCATGTATTCCCAAAACAAAAATTGCACATTACCATTTTCCAGGGCAGTTCATTATTATGCAGTACGTTACTGTACATTTGAATATTTTTATCTAAGTAGTGTATAGGCAAAATAAAGTTGGCTTTCTGAAGAAAATTACATCCGATTATTATAAAATTCTAAACAAACATAGCCTAATGAAGCCTGCAGTATGTCTTCTCAAGATATGGTAACAGTGATGACATGGCAAAATGGAATGTTTGAATCTTTGCCATACTTCAGGTTTTAGTTTATTGATCCACTAAAAAAGTGGTTGGAGCTCAGACTTGAGATAGCTCTTTTTAAAAGAATAAAAAACTAAATGCCCCTGAGTTGGTGCATAACAGTAGCTCAGTGATAGTAAACCTGACTGCGGACATATTGAAAATGGCACTGTGTACTTAGGAAGAGGCCTACAAGTCCCAAAGTATTAGGGTGATACTGCACGTCGTAAAGCCTCACAATATCTATGGCCCAGTGATAAGAATTAGTATATGAGCTGTGTACTATAAAATGGACTCAAATGTAATTTTGGTGTGTTGCCAAAGCCTTTAGTGTCAAAATAATTTTGTTAAGTAAAAGTCATACCACTTTACTGTAGCTACCAAGCAGTATGTAGTATAGGTTACTACTGTATTTAAAAGGTTTTAGGTCAAGATCTATTTAAATCTGTGAATGTCTAATACGTAGCATTTTATAGACTAACATTTATAGATTCTATGCAAGATGATGAAAATTAAGTGAAGACTAGGTAACAAAAATTGATTTAAGTATTAGTTTAAATACAAAGATTTAAACTAACCCATACTTTGATTTGCACGGTACTTATGCAAAATGTTGCACACTATATAAAAGGTACTAAAAAGGTCTCAATGTATCTTCAGAAATGTAAAGATTGTTATTTATTAACCTTCATTTATAAACAGTTTAACTAGGCCTTAGACCTTTGAGGATTCCATATTTTCCATTGGATAAAACCCTCTAAATTATGGGTGGCCCTAAGAAACTGTACCGTACAGTGTTCCTTTAGTTTAGAGCCCTGTAGAAAAACAAAATGTCATATAATAAATAATGCAACAGGACTTAGGCAGGATCGACCATGACACTTTGACTTTGGTTTGTTTGAAATGAGAAGGCTATTTTTCTTGACATGGGCTGATAGTCTGATGTAAAGCTGGCATTCTTTTTTGATTTTGACTAATAATTTATTACATCTGGCATGAGGGTCTATACTAGAAGACCAAAGGCATTGCACAAGCTTTACAAAATAACCTGATATTTCTGTCTCTAATCAGTTTAAGATGAACCTCCTCTTTATAATAAGTACTATTTGCTAGATCTATCAGACAAAACATCTTTCTAGACTTACAGAGCCATTAATATAGATGTAATCATAGGTTTTTTCCAGAATACTCTGTCCTCAGAGAGAATTCCTCTCTGGCGAAAGCCTCGCCCCCTTCAAAGCCAAAGTGTGACTTACAAATGGCTTTCTGCAAATGAGTGACGGCAGACATAAAAGATGGCTGACATTTCTCCAGTGCGTGCAATATAAATTATCTTCCAAGACTTTTGTGAGACAAGAGCACACAAAGAACAACACAAGTCACTCCACACATTGTGGACACTAAGCTTTGGTTAGTTCAACAATGTGTATGAAACATTAGTTTAGGAACATGTCTCAAGGCGAGCAGTGAATATCTTGAAAGTCTGTTTTGTATGTTTTTTTTAATTATTATTGTAGCATTTTTATCACAGCATAGATTGTTGGGTAGCTGTGTTGTATTTGTTTTGTATATTTTCTTGTCCTGGCTTCCGCTGTCTTTCATGTTTATATCTTTGAGGTACAGTACAAACATATTCATTCATGTTTATATCTTTGAGGTACAGTGCAAACATATTCATTCAACTTCAGCTGACAACTTTTCAGACATGAATTACTTTCCTTCCTTGGTAGTAAAATAAGACAGGTCAGAATGACACAACAGGCAAACCAGCAGGCTCCTCCCTCCATCAAAGCAAGTTTGGAGCTGCCTCTTGAAAAACAATGGCGCAATAGGTAATGTTGCTCATTTTAAACGCTTGACTGGTGGTGAATGGCCACATTTCCCCATGTTAAAAGACAGCTCCAGTAGGTGAGACTGTGTCACCTCCACTGGCGCCTGAACTCACCTGGGGTGACGTGACAACAACATCTGGCTGACATAGGCCACAGCCAAGCGCAGGCGCCCTTCTATCAACACAAACTTAAGCTGTCCTGTTCATTTCTTAACATCCATTAAATAACCCTGATTACAATTGATCTGTTTACTGACCTTACCCATCCCCCAAAATTACACAGAAAATAATCATTAAATGTGGATTATCACATTTAGTATAATACATGTAATAGAATGTTATGCTTGTGTGAGTTTAGATGTAAGTATTCAGACTGGTGATCTTCGGTGAGTGCATGACATACTGTACGTCTGAGTACTGTATGTTTTTATGTACGTATGTGTGAGTGTGTGAGTGCCGTATGTATCTCCAAGCATGTCTCCATGCATGCATCCATGCATGTATTTGTATCTGTGTTCATTTGTGTGTATATTTGTGAGTGCAAGATACATTTGTTTGTGTGTTTATGTGTGTGTGTGTGAGTGGGAGCATGCACAATAATGTGCGCGTGTATGTATGTGTTTGTGCAGGCAGGATAGCTTGGTTTGTGTGTTTGTGAGGCAGGCAGCATGCTGGCCTTTAGCAACCCACAAAGAGAGGGAGCGGTGGGCCATGGGCCACAGAGTTTGGGCGGCACTCGATCTGAATTATACAGCTTGGTGAGTCCCACTGAGTGTGACTCCACTTGCTGAAAGCAAACACACAAATATGATCTGAGGTCTATGTGCCATTCATAAGGCTGCAAAGGCGCCAAAGTTAACACATATGCAAAACTGATAAGGCATTCAAAAACCTGGAATGAAAACACAGTCACGTTATAGTGTTCTTGGTTCACACAGCTGTTGAGTTCATTTCTCTGGCCCATAGTAGACAAAGTGAAATGTTAAAAAATAAATAAATATATCTATTCTAGAGATGTTACAGATGTACAGCTATCTTTAAAAAATTAAGAAGCCAAATCACATGCATCATTTATAGTTGCGTTGGATTGTTTTCAGCTATTTGTTTTAGGCAAACAATATTGTTTATTATTTCAACTGTTGGACAGTTTGAATCTTACTAATTGCTCTGTTAAAACTACTGCACACAGGATGTAAACCCCTAAATGTCATACTTTTGCAATCATATTATTAGTGTGTTTGTATTTACTTTGCTTCAAATGGAGCATTCAAATTGTTATATTTTCCATTTGAGCCCCACCACAACTTTTAAAAGGGGTAATTAAGCAATGTACTTTATAGACAAAAAATATAGCTACATTGAGTCTTAAAGGAAATATTCAATATTCATGTCTTGTTACACAACAGTGTATTACATGGTGCCTATTCAAATCTTAATAAAAGTTCAGTTTTAAATCGCATAAGTTAAACCAGTTGAAAGGGAAGACAGGGGTGTATTTAAGGCCATGATTAAAGTAATTTACTACCACTCACAACACAACGATACAACCATCAATGCAGAAACATCTGAATGAGAGTGCACAAGAAAAATGCAGTAACTCAGCAGCATCAATACCGCCCCCTACTGTTGGGAGTCTATCAGTGAACCAATGAAGCCTCCAGTATCCCCCCACCCCCCACCCGCCCTCCCATCCCCCACCCCTGTACTTTTTTCTTGCTGAACGAATGGTAAAGTGATCTCCAGGTCCCTAAGTGCTTTTTGCTGTCAGTGGTGTTGACATGAGATGCAATAGAAGCCGAGGTAAAGGCCGCCAGACCACCTCGACAGAGGAGGAGGATAAAGCTGCTGTGGGCTCACTGACTGACTGAGTATCCACACTCATTCACCCCCACACAGTCCAGGTTCACCCTTTATCTTCTCTCTGTCCAGGTAGTGAGGACGGTTCTGTAGCACTACAGGGGCCTTGACACTTAGATGAGTCCCTCATTACATTTCTACTGCAGAGGTATTACAGAGTCTGCTCACAGAGTCTGCTCGCATTTATTTCAAGACATGAAGACAAAATGTTAGAGGAGAAGGGATTTTCCTTCTTCTAAACCACTGTGCTTGTGGAAATACTGTATGTTGTCACATATAAGTGACAGTATCTTCTCATTGTTCATCTGCCAAATCCTTTGCAGACCAACTAACATATGCTTCATACTATCATCATACTACTATCATATACTTTCATAAAGTTAATCCTTACCAACTATCATATTCCTCAGTTTGTGCATATGGACACAATGAAATCTGAAAATGGACAACAACATTTTTAAACAAGGACGCATGATGCATGATTAAACAAATCATATTCTTCAGAATATCATTCATCAAAAACACAGTTCATCGAAAAATGTAAAATACATTTTCACTTTCATTTACAGTAGGCTACATATATTTTGTCCATATTACGCTAAGCTTATAGATGTACAGCTATCATGTACTATATTAGGACCATTTCTAAAACTGTGTTTCCATTTCCAGATAACCCTTCCTAAAAAACAGACATATTCCCTTGCCCCTTCAGTGCAACGGACACTATGGGAAAATTCTGCGTCTGGTGGAGGAAACCATGGACACAAACAGATGAGGGTTAGGGGCTACCTGCTGTTTAAACAGATAGCAGCCTCTACACTCGTGTCTGCTCAACCCCAGATTCTCGCTCCACTTCAGAAGTTTAAGAGTCCCAGGGAGAGCAGCAGTGCTCCCCTGAGGAATAAGCAACTACTTGTCCAGAACAGCCTTTGGATCCCAGAGTGGACTGCCTGCAGCGATGCAGAACCCCCTCTGATTGGCTAACGGACGTAGAGAAGGTCCCCTGGGGAAGCCAATACTTGGGTGGTTCAGGAGATTGCCAGACTCACTGCGCAATTAACTCAAATAAGCTTGTGGAGAATTACTTAATGTGTGTCAGGCTCTTGTGGACGATGTACAGTGGGAGAACCATGGTGGACGCACTGCTGACTGTGGAGGTAGAGGAAACTGAACTCGAAGAAATGAATTCTGAATATAGGGGTTGTTGGGGAGAGAAATCATTGTATTGGGACTCACGGCCTCATACCAAAATAGTCAGGTCTCATAGAGAAGATAATATTTCTGTAGCTTCCATTTGAAAATGTGTCCTTAACATGTATTTTAATCAATTGTTTCACTCTTAAGCATCCCCGAATAAAAGATCCCCTAATCTGGAGTTGGATATGAACAGCATATGTGCCATCGTTCAAAGTGATCGAATGCAGGAAACCATAACAGAGTGAAGGCCCACTAGCAAAACACCTGTTGCCCCAGAGAGTGAAGGCATTGAACTTTGTGTGGGGGCCAGGGCATCGCACCCCACACCACCCCCACCCTAGGCACTTACTGACCAATGACTGGCAAGGGACCCCAACCACATTTGAAAAAATAGATGCAAAAACAATACCTGCATGGTCATGACAGAGGTCTCTACTTGACCGTGTGGCGAGAGAGGACACAAAGACTTGTGTCTGAGAGAAGAATTGAATGAATACCAAGCTGTTAGGGCCATGATTTGGCTGGGGGAAAATACTTACTTTCATGTTGATCTATGCCCATTGTTTTTATTGTACTCATTTCCATTGTAAGTCCAGTCATACGGTTCTTGAACAAAATAGAAGAGAGACTTTGAGGTAAAGCGTTGAGTTCTTCTTTTCTGTTTCTTCTTGTGCACATAACAGATGTTGCTATTGCTCACAACTGGCCCAACAGCGCCCTCTAGCCGTCAAACCCTGAAAAACAGTCAGATCAGAGAGCAACAGAGAGAGAGACAGAGAGAGACAGAGAGAGAGAGAGAGAGAGAGAGAGAGAGAGAGAGAGAGAGAGAGAGAGACAGAGACAGAGAGAGAGAGAGAGAGAGAGAGAGAGAGATAAGACACTGATTGGTATGTAACTGCTTAACGACACTAAGACCACCAAAGATCATTTTATGAAGTCTATTTCTGCTGTGTAGGAAATCTATATTTATTTTGAGACCTGTTAATGTGTCAATAAGTAGGCTAAAAAGGTCTGGAAGGCAGCCCACTGCACTTTTCCAATAAATGTAACTGGTTGTTATTCCACCAGACCCACCCCTCCATTTCCTCTGCTTGACTGGGGTATGAGACTAATCATAAAATAATAACCTGTCATACAGGAAGACGTTGTGCTACTGAATGACTGTTAGGTCATCAATGTCACGTAACTTACAAAAGCATTTCCATGGCCTTTTTTTGCTTGTAGATGCCAAAACCCATTACAGTATGGCAACCTACTGTTCCACTGAACAGTAACTCTTTCATCCTCTAAAGTCCACCAAAAAAACAATTTCATAGAGACATGGTGACATCATTTACACAAATATCTTGTTTAAAATCCACAAACTCCCAGTTGTATATTTGATTTGGCCGTGAACACGTTTGACGACCAATACATCACATGTCCTGGACTATTTAATGTTGAAAATCCAAAACTCACAAACGCTGTATGAGCATATTTTCCAAGGATGTACCAGTATAGTAAACATGCAATATATCTCGCTGCCCTCTCCAAACAGAAATAGATTTGAGTTTGAATTGTTTGATAAATTTGGTCCAGGTTTTTCAGCTGGGCCTTATTGGAGTTCCTACTGTTTTCCTGGCTGTTGGTGGCCCGAGCCCTAATCACCCTCTACTCCCTCAGTGGCCATAAATTACCCAGATGAGATGGCGCTTTGTATTCCTACTGCAGGGGCGCAAGGCGAATTCACAGCACCATATTTTGACAACCCGGACTTTAAATCATTGTTTTATGACAGATGGGAAAACTTCTGCACGTTCACTGCAGTGATTTATGTTCATTTGGGTCTGGAGGACACTATAATTTGCAAGTAATGTGAAAACAGATGGATAGAGAGATACCAAAGGGCAGACTGGCCTATACATTCTCACTCCAGCTTACAAATGGCATCCATATGCTTCAGGTCCTCTTCCAGATATATCTCCATTACGGTGTGCGTGTGTCTCTGTATATCTGTTCAGCTCAAAAAACGAGGGGAAACTGTCTGTGAGTCTTCAGTGTCAATGGAAGAGTAGGTTTGTCTTGGTGGAGTTTCATATGCTTGCAAATAATTTACAACATTTATAAACAGCAAAATCAACATTGTAATATATTGTGTTACATTTACACAGACTTGTTTTACTGGTAACACATTATATTTGTATGCTGCAATGAAGTTGATTGGTTTAGATATTTTTTGGAGGTTGTAAAAATAGTTGATATAGTTAATACAAAGTTCAGCTTCCTATCTCCAATGAGGTATGAAAAATGGAAGTGAAGTCATAAGATCCATACAGGACTGAATTTCCTGTCCGGTCATATGTCAATTTAGAGAAGTTACAAAGTTTGTCTGCTCCATTTCCTGCCCCTCGGGTCTTACACCAAGGTCACACACACCAGCACGTTTTCTGTGTTCTCCCCAAACACCCAGATCACATCAGACACACTTTGTAGGCCTGGTTCAGGTTTCACTGCCAGCCTGAGGCATTACAAGGCAGCAAAATGTAGAGATATTATATCCTTCCTTGTTCAAATGGACATGAGAGATTGTTTCCCTCCGTAAACTTTGTCATGAACTTTACAAAGGATCAAAGGAAGATGAAAAAGGATGGTACTAAACTATGAAAGATTGATGAGAATAATACACGTAAACTGGTTAGATTTTAGTTTTTTTACATTAGATTTATGAATTGAACGTGTACACAGAGTTGGTAAAAATAGAACAGAAAATCAATAATTTAGCAAAACATTTTAAAATCAAAAAGTTCTAACATATATATAGTATATCATCCATACAGTAGAGCATGAGAGCTCCCCCCATCTTTTATGGCTTTTCCAATGAGCATGTTTGACTGAACACTGTCTGGCAGAAGTATTGTATTCCAGCAATGAGGACCACCCACATTGGTCAGTGATGAAGTAAATACTGTTTTTGCATGTACGCACGCCCCTTACTCATAGAGTAAACATCCCTCAGCACAGAAAGCCCTGATAGCTGGGCGTCACTGCAGATCCCAGAAGAGGGCGAACACCATCCACTCCAGCCCTGTCTATGGTGGTCCGTGTCATGGTGGAGACCCTCAGTGTCTCTCAATCTGGGGTATAGTCGCTCTGGGCCAGTGGTTTCTCTAGAGTCAAAGTCAACGTAACATCCCTGGGGACTGGGGGTTCCTCCTGAAGCTACATGTCACACACTGAGCCTCTTGGTTTTCCTCATGCCGTATAAGAACCATCCATGGAACAAAGTGTGACATGGGATATTACATTACACTTAATACATTCATGTGTAGGCTATCTGTCTGAAGACCCTAGACATAAGGCCTTGTGGCACTGGGATCATTTATTGAGGATACAAATACATAGAATGTATCTTGTACATGAGAACGGAATGATAAACAGGCGGCTGATTACTACCATAGAGTGTGTCAGTTGTCAGGGTTATGGCTCCCCATTTGCTGAGAACTAATTCATCATCTTCCTGTCGACTTCCTGTGGGAACACTCAGACTTTCCTTGCCTTGAAACATCCCTGAGAAAACCAGCGGTGATCCGCTGTACCTTAGCACAGAGTTTGAATCAGATTATAGGGGGCCGAGAAGGGTTCTGTTCCTCTCTCTGTCTCTCTCTTGTACTGGCATCGCTTCCAGCCTCATGTTACCTCTTTCCTCGGTCTGGATCATCAGGATCCTGTGAAAGCTGGCCCAAGCAACGGTCACTGACATGACAGTTAGTGACAGTTATATGTGAGAAGTCCGTTCTGAGGACTGGGTGTTTTATTGGTCTTCGATGATTGTATCTACCACACTGACTCTTGCTTTCATAATGATTTACTGCTGCTTGGTGGGATGAGCTCAGTAGAATAAGTGTGGTTGGCTGCCAACAGCGCTTTTTCCTCTCTGTTTCTTTATGCTCAGTTCAGGCCCTGGGGATTTCTTTACTGTTATAAAGCCATTTTGATTGGAAGCCAGGCAGTATAAAGCTGGACGCTAGCTGTATATTGGCAGAAGTCTTCTCAGGGCTTCCAAAAATAAGAAAGATTGTGTGTGTGTGCATGTTTGTCTTTGAGTGTGAGTCTATGGCATAGTGTTCATTGTGTGTGTGTGTGTGTGTGTGTGTGTGTGTGTGTGTGTGTGTGTGTGTGTGTGTGTGTGTGTGTGTGTGTGTGTGTGTGTGTGTGTGTGTGTGTGTGTGTGTGTGTGTGTGTGTGTGGTGTGTGTGTGTGTGTGTGTGTGTGTGTGTGTGTGTGTGTGTGTGTGTGTGTGTGTGTGCACGCTTGCATATGTATATGTTGATGTGTTTCATTTGTAAATGGAAATAAAAGTCCAATGAACCTGGGAAAGTTCAGTATACTGTATGTGAGACAAATAATTCAATTAAAGCCCATACTCTACCATTAGCTTTATTAATAATGCTAGACCTCTCTGGACTGGAACAAGTTGTTCATACAGTTGTTTCTGGCCATACCACACCCTCATTAAGAACCTTCTATTGACCATTAAAACATTAGTTGTATAAATAGCTATTTTGCCATGACTAAATAGCTGAAGGGTAAAAATACTGGAGCCACAAACGCAATACAATGTTCAAAACGTTTTTACAGAAGCACATTTTTGAGCACATTTTTGAGCATCTGGTTTAACCAGCAGCTGCTGCCGACTACAATCCCACTTTTCTTTCTTTTTCTTTCTTTCTTTTTTCCTTTTCCTTTTTCTTTTTTCTTTCTCTTTTACAAAGGCCTGACCCCATTGGCTGTTAATTTAAAGGGAGAAAGGTGAGGACCTGGATCCTCTGGGATCTCTGCCCTGACCAGAGGACCAGGGTCAGGGCTGTGAACCACAATGACCATGCTGGGGGTCTCACATTTATGGAAGGTTCCACCAAACCTGAAGGAGGGGTCAAGGAGGGGTGTGAGTAATAAAAAATGTATTCTCAGAGAAAGATGATGCAGTTACCAGAAACTTAGCAATGTCCAGTATTGTTTCTTGTTTCAGTTGCAGGAAATATATTGTGCACTCCTGCATAATAGAATCAGTAAACACAAGGATTTTTAAATCTCATGTTATGTACTCCATGTCATGACAAGCAGTTTTGTTAGTCGGTAAAGCATATTTTTGCTTTGCCATTTTTTCACTTTCTACCCTTGTATATTCCTGCTGGTTCTATCTGCAGTAAAGAGCTTTTGGGTATGCTGGCGTGTGTGTTGTGACCTCTAGTGGTCAGCCATGTCCTTTCTGGAGCCACAGTAGCATGCCATATGGATTTGCTTACAGCAGGGGTTATCTTAGTAATGCTAATATAGATAATTAGAAGATTGGGGGAAAGATGTGGCAGGACTTTCTCGTTTCCTATGTCTCAAGAGTCCAAAGCTATCGCATTGAATGAACATGCTGGCCTCATTCTCCAATAATGCCTTGATGGTACCATGTTCTAGCAATTCCATTTAAAATGATGTCATTGTTGCAGTCATAATTAAGCTGTTTAGCCATGACAATGATTATGGCTATGGCTTAAATATGCAGATATTACAGGAATGTTCCATTCAGAAGTGTGCATGATGCTAAATGATCACACCATCACAAATACTTAAAAATGGGACTCGATAAATTATAGTCACCTAAAATAATGTATCTCTTCTTCTCTGCAACTCATAATCGGCACCCTCACTTGGCTCACACAGAAAAAACTCTCTAGACTTCCACCACCCGAACCCAGTCCAAATACAGTAAGCTTGCAGCGCTGAGCCAGCCAGTCACTTGGGTCGAGCTGGGCTGGGCCTTGCAGACAAACAGAGCCCTGTTCATCTCTGTTTTCTCTGGCGGCCCTTGAACGCCACACTGTTACATCACCCATAATTTCAACAGGAAAGTGCCAGTTATGCTGCCTTTGCCCCCTTGTGGCAACAACAGATAGCCATCACATCATGTAAAGCCATTTGTTTGGAGACTTTGTGTTGGTGGCCACCCATGTGGCTCTGGCCCAGTTCCTGATGATGAGTTTTCCAATCCCAGGGTCGTCATAGACTGGCAGTCGGATAAGTCACCCGCGGACTCCAGGTCCCAAGACCCAGACCCCCAGACCTCCGAACCCCTGGACCCCCGGACGCCTGGGCCTCCAGACGCAGACCCAGGACCTATACAAGGCCCAACCTCTTATTTTCCGGAATTAATGTTTGTTCTGCCTCACCTTTATACCTGCAGAAGTCAAACATCTGATGCAGGTCAAAGGGAAGGAAATGGCAATCCCAGCTGAGGATTGGGACACAACCTATTAACATCCTCGTCTGTGAGAGGGAAAGAATGGGTTTCTCAGTTATTCCTCCCTTTCTGGGAGGTGGTTTTCTTTTCCAAAGGCAACACAGAAGGAACCAGGGTGGGAATCTGAGGGCTCTGCAACAGTGTGTGTGAGCTCAGTGCTGCTCACACAGCAAAAAATGTTATTCTATGGCAACTGATGAGTGAGGTTATTTGAGGAGCTCTGCACAACCAAATATAGTATAGAGAAATAAACAAAAAATAAAGACAAAATGTTTTCGTATCATTATGAAGTGTGAACAGTAAAAGCTTATTGTTGCATTAAAATTCATAGAATAGATACAGTTTCAGAGGGCAGTGAAGTTCTGAATTTGGTAACCTCCAAATAAAAGCAGGAATTCAGTGAAGATTTATGACTATTTAGACAAGTGGTTAACAGAGATATGTAGGATTATGGAAATATTGCTTTCATATGAAATACACAAAAAACGTCATGTGGACTTTGGTGACCACTTAATCTGTTGGCGGGCTCACCTCTCTGCTCAGTCAGATGCACAGGGCTCCTGTTCACCAGTTACAGCTCCTATTTTATTTCCAAATGAACTTGACAGTTATAGCCAGCCACAAACCAGGGGGTCTGCAATAAATGGCATGACACCCTCTATCTCTGCCTTCAACATAAATATGAATAAATACTGAGACTGTTTATTGTTGTGTCAGTTGCAAAAAGACAGCCATGTTCATTTGCTGACCACGATTATCAATTAATGTCACGAAACTGCAATGTACAGAATTCTTATGAATCACATAAGAGAACAGAAATTATTTCAGAAGCAAAAATAATTATTAGAAGGAAAATAATGAACCTTTTGTACTAATTAATCTGTGTCAAGTTTCCTGTGTAAATGAGAAGTTGTAGTAGGATAATGGCAGCGGCCTTCTTCTCTGATGTGGTGAAGAGGCAGCTGGAGAGTGAACAGGAGGATGTCATTGCCATAGAGAGATGCCCCTAATCTCATCTCTCAACAACACCAGACCTGTTTTCAACTCCCGGAGGTGAGTCAGACAGCCGATGACCAAGGGTCAGACTAACATGCAGGCATGAATTTTTCACCGCCATATTTCCTTTGGGTAAATAATCAAGTCGAGCCTACCCAAGGCAGATGGCAGCCTATTAATCTTAGATTGGAAATAAATACATTGGTTTGGGGTTTTCTCTTTAGAGGTCAAATCTAATTTTCTAGTATTTTAGTTTATGAGTACATTTACAATAACTTAGCCTACCATGCTGTCAAGGGTTCTGCAATTGTAGTGAAGGAAAAATGCATACATATCCAGTATTACCATGATTTCTCTCTCTATTGTATTTGATATGTTTTGTTTATATTTTATCCAGTCATCCAGAAGTATAAAGGAGATCAATGCTAATGCATAGCTTTATGTTTTCAATTGTACATTTCTGGATTTTCTCCATCGTATACCATCTCCAACATACAAGTCAATGGTACAGTACCACTAATTAATTAGATGTTTTATGGTTTCCTGGCTTTGAAGGTAGCCTATATGTGCCCCATGCCAGTGTAGCTTGATGTAGCACCAGGGTCTCAGTGGGTGTGTAGGAAAATTGTGCCACTGGTTCCACTAGCCAGGACAGGAGAGCATCGTAGGACTCCCAAAAGGCCTTTCATATCCAAAGAATCGTGCCCTAAATGTTATCTGTGAATAAATTCTCGATGTGTGCTAGTCATATTGCGTTGAGTTTATAGGCTAACTTTTAAAAACATGTTCAAGACTAATGGTCTTCTAAAATCGTGCCTGAATGATATGTGATGCTTTGGCAGGACATCATACACATTCCTCCTGTGATGGTCTTTACTGGTGTATTTATATATTTCCTGAGATACTGTAAATGTCAAGGTTTTGCAGAGTCCAGTTGGGGGTAGTAATGTACATAAATATTCATGCTGTATATCTAAATATAACTTCTGTATTTTTTGTAATAAAGACAAATACAAAACAGTAATGGTTAACATTTCTGTTTCCATCAGTAGACATTTAGTAGTATGAAGAATAATAAGTTTAGTTGAAATTGTTTTTGTGAAAAAAATTCAAAGAATTTAAGCTGTGGTTGTTTAATTAAATTTGAAGCATGGGTGTTTTATAGCTATTTTATCTTGAAACAACAAGAGACTTATTTTGTTTACTCTACAAGAATAAGCACCATACCCATAAATGTTGATGAGTGAAATGAACTCTGCCTTATTTACAAAGCAGGGAGGCTTAAAAAGCTGGCCAATCCCAATCAGAAGGCAATGTGAGAAGAGCACCTGTCTTCCATCGTTTTTAATAACACATCCCTTTCTTATGGCACTACCCTTTTATTTACTCTCTTTCAAATTATTTTTGGTCGTTGGTTGACAAAGATAAATGAGGGGATTAATATATATTGGACTAATCTGCCAGCTTGCTGGGAGAACGTGGAGAGGCTGGATAGTATTTCCCTCAGGTAACTAAACACAGGCCCACTGGATTAAGAGTCATTTGCAGTAAGGCTTAAATGTGATCCAAAGCCATTAGCGGAACACAGTTTGATAAAGAATAAAGGGAGGCGAACGAAGCAGCTTTTTAATTGCCTGCTGCTGATTAAAGTTCAAGGCTGTTGGTTACTCAACCCATCATTTTAAGTGAAAGATGTTGCGAAGAATATGGTCCAAATGATTTTGTGCGGCTTTAATGTTTGGCTGTTATGTTATTATTTTTTTTATTTTTTACTATTTTTTACTATTTTTTACATGTGAATTTAGATGGCTGTCTTGTGTAAACACAACCCATGATACAGTCATTGATTATAGCTGACTTAACGATCAACATACATAACGTAGCACTCTTTTGAAAACAGGATGTTTCCAGTACATCCTAAGAACAGGATGTCCAGGACCTCAGACAACCTGGTCGTGTTAATTCCCTACAGTGCTATTGGCTGAGACCATCACAAGCACACATGGAGGCAGAGCCGTATAAACAGAAGACTGCAGGCTCAATGACACATACAGTCCGTCATCTAAGCTACAACTCATATGCCATGTGGAATTCACACACCCATTGGACGTCAATGGGCTGTATTGAATCCATATGTCTTATGTTGTCTAAGAGCCAATGCCCAACTAGAGATTAGTTGCACATGCTTGGCAGTGTTTTGGTGCCAGTAACTGTTAACTCTGTGGTACTGGACAGTAACTGTTAACTCTGTGGTACTGGATTTCTGTTCTCCTCAACATACAAATGATATTTCAGGAAACTGTTCCTGTTTATATGGATGTTTGAGGACATTATGAATGACATATTGGACAATCTCATCATTTTATTGGGTGTCTATTAGGCATGCACGTTTGGAAATGAATTTGAAACATACAATAAAAGACAGGCTATCAGACAGACAATAACAGCAGTAAAAAAATATGTCATGTAGGCATGTCACAAACAGTAGGTGGCGATACATAACAAGGTTTTCAAAGATAACAATGTGAAATCCCTTGGTCAAAGTGTCAATTCATGTGAGGAATAAACACAGCACATTACTAAATATATATTTAGCCAGTCCTGACATCATTAACGGCGTAAATATTTTTTTTTATGGATTGAGATTATACATATTATATTTAATATATGGTACATGTTCAAATGCTTGTATATTAGTATTAACGTTTTATGATTTAGGGGGGACAATACTTTTAAAGTAAAGTATACAGTATAAAAAAGAACAGAGACTGACAGGCAAGTCAACAAGCACAAAAGTACTCAGACAAACAACCCAAAGGGAGGACCTGCTGTTCCTCCATCATCAGATCCCCTCCTGCTCTTCATGTTCTCTCCAGTAATCAGTCCAAGTGGCCATCCAGTGTCCTCAGAGAGAGAGAGAGAGAGAGTGAGAGAGAGAGAGGGGGAGAGAGAGAGACAGACAGAGAGAGAGAGAGAGAGAGAGGGGGGGGGGTGTCATAAACCACAGACGATGATAAAGCGTGTCCACAGCACACAGCCTAGCAGCAGGTAGAGCAGCCTGTGTTTAACGTCTGCTTGATAGGCCTGCAGAGTTATGGCTTTATGGTCCTTCATATCCCCTCTGCTGTCTGTCCACCACCCTGATGCAGCCAGGGTAAACCACCTGTCAGAGAAAAGATAAAACTTGTGGAGATCTCTCGTAGACTGATAGTGAAGTGAGGAGCACTGAAGAGAGAATGGTGAAGGTCAATTTGCTCACCATTTATGGCCCGAGTCACTCACTGTGTGTTTGATGTGTTTTACTCATATCCTGTCAGTCCATGTGTTGTGTTTTTACTTTTACTGCTGCCTCTCAATATTCATTTCTGTGCCACCCGTAGCACTTGTGTCCACTGGAGTGCAGTGTTGTTCTCTCCAACAGGGAAACCATTCATTTAAAGAATGTGTTGATGCATGCCCTTTTCTTGGGAGTTGATTCAATCATGGGTCTCTGCAAAACTTACTGTCAGTCATTCAACATTTTTTGAGCATACAGAAAATAGCCTTAAGCATTTTTACATTGTCAGCATGATACTAAATTGGATAGAGAACCAGCCCCATAACACAAGCCTCATCAACATCCAGTACAACTCGGTCAGAGGTGAATCAACTCAATGTTGACCTTGTTGTTAAACAAATAAAGTTTCTCACCATCCATATTGTCGGATTATCTGAAAGACATCACAGCTGAAGTTGTATACGATACTTTTACTTTGTTTGCCAAGGCTTGGTTGGCCCAGCAGTAAAACAAACAGACACATTGCTGATTATTTTTGCACTGACTCACTAACATTAGAGTGAGATCCTGAGATCAACAGCAAGTTCTTTAAGTGCTCTACTTTCAATATATGATAGTAGGTGAGTCTGAAGATCCCTATGCAAACAGATTGGATAACATCAAGCAAGGTGGCTTCAGGCTCTACAATACATACATCTCATCAAACAGACAGTATGTTCAGGGCTGTAGGTGTAGACAACCTCTCAGGAGCTAAATATCTGTTGACATCTGTAAGAACAGTGTAGTTGTTGTATTGCAGTGCATTATGAGAAACACATGTGTAAAGCAACATGAAGTGACGTGTTTGCATTTCAAAATCGTATCTTTTGGCACCTGTCTGAAAAAACTATGTTTTCCTACTGTATGTTCTCTTAACAATGTAATTTCAAGTGCAATTAAACTATAAATGCGAGTCCTCATGTTATGAGATGTAAATATAGTCAATAAAAAAGACAAGCATTTCATATTGATTAAGACCTGAATTATGTATTAAGAAATCACTATGTTTATACATAGGGTGTTGCCACCTTTAAATATTGGGGGTTTAGCACCTTTCAACACCTTTGGCACAAGATATCATGCTCTGGGAGTCGAATACCAACCCCCACCTGTGCATTGCAAAGGTGTGTCTGCTTTTTCCATCATAGCATGGTCTGCCAATACTATTGAAGCTAGCCTTCATTTATTTATCTTACAGTAATTTTCCTGTCCTTTTGACTGTCAAAATATAAACGTTGATGAGCGAAGAATTTTGAGCTGGCCATATCACTCAACATTCAAACATTTTAAAACAGATCACATATCAAACCAACTAATGATACCAGGGCATATGTGTATCCAAATGTTACAGAAGCACTGAAAAAATAAACATTACAATGAAATTCCAGATTCTTTGGCAGACATTAACAAAACGGTAATGTCTGAATTAAAGGTTTACAAGTTGAGTCGGCCTTCCAAGTCCTCAAATTGCTGTCCTAAGACCAGATGTTTCTAAGATAGATTTGACATTCATTTGATGTTTTCCTAGGCTAATTGATGATAGCAATTAACTGCGAGTGCCTTCACACACCACACGACAAGTCATAAATAAATGTAAAAAATAACATTTCACAATTACCACAAACGTTGACACCTTAGCTAGAAGCTTCCTGCTTGGTAACATGGAGTTTTCTCCTCCACCATATGATTCACCCTCCCAGGATGCAACAGCCAATGTAATACTTTGCATTTGTTTTCTTATCCACTGACCCCCGTGTTTGAGATCTGATGGTGGTGTTCATACTTAGTCCGTCTGTCAGTTGTGTCCCTTCAGGCAAACTGTGGGTAGAGATGCTTCCCACTTTATGAAGCAGTGTCATTGTCTCATTAAAGATAAATGAATGTTTCCTTGATGCATTTACATTGCACAAACAAATTAGCATTCAAATGAGCTACAACATCTGTGCAATATGTTGTAAATATGTAGAATCTTTTTTTCTGAAGACAGAAAATATGTGACCGTTGATGTAAATATTTTCTTTTCATTTTCTTGTTTTAAAATGGATTAAAACTAATGATGACTATTGTGATGGATAGGAAAATACCATTCACGGAATCGATATCTATTTCCATATGACATGATTATGATAATACCCCGGTAAGCTCATACAGATGGTGCAAGTGACGGTTACGAAGCGTGCCGTTGAATCGTGTCCTTGAAAAAACACACAATACTATAAAATTGTGAATGAATATTGTGGTCTACTACAGTCCGTGCAAAAGGAGAGACCCAGTAACTGCCATTAACTGCCATTTTCTCCTGATAATGACTGGGCAACCATTTTTCTTTCATATTGCCGCCATTCATTACCTTCAGCTCAATGGCAACATGATGGTACCAAGACATTGATGGCTTTCTTCATTCAGAAGATAGAAACCTTTGCATATGGTGGTTCAAATTATTGCCGTGTCCTCAGTGGTCCTTGAAACAACTATCAATATATACTATGTAAAGAATCTTTGGGTCATTATCCTGTGGTTAGTCTATAGAAAACCATCCTTGCATCTTCCCTGTATATAGCTTGAATGGTTTACAAATGGTTGGTCTAGACAGCACTTTATGAAGAAGGTAAAATAGACGTATTTGCCATGATTCGCTTGGTATTTTTCCATGGAGCCAAAGTGGGCCTGTTTCTCAACCATGTGTGACCAAGGCACTTACTGCCTCACACTAAGGACCCTAATTGGGAAAGTAGACTCCGTTTCGGGGTCACTGCTAGACTGACTGGCATGAATGGAATGTAGTTAGGTGGCTCTCAGTCTATTGTCAGGGTCACTCTATCAATAAGCTGCCTGCTGCAATGGACACACTCACAGTGGACAGACCAGTCTGAGTTGTTATCTAAGTTGGCAGGATAAACCAGAGGCTGTCTCTACTTGTCTTCAGGTGATGATCTTTACTGGTTTGCTTAGGCAAGATTTCAAGTCATATCAGAATGAAGACTGCAGTCAAATGTTTGACCTTATAAAGATTTTAATAATAGAACGATGTTGAATGCCAAATGATGTTCTTCCTGAGGCCACTTCGTCTTTGTGGAGGAAATTGAGAATCATTTCACATGTAAAGTGTCACCAAGGCCCAAATACATGAATGTGTACTTCCCTGTCTTGAAAAACGTAATCAAAACTTACTTGAAGCTTTGACCAAGACATTGCATTTAGAGAACCTGTCTCTTCAAGTTAAAACACAGATATGTTGGTTGCTAAGGGAGTGGTGGACCATTCGTTTGTTGTTTTATTTGGCAACTGGGTTTCCCAATAATGCGTGGGATAAGGTCTGGATGGACAATGCAGAAACTGGTGTTACTGAAAAAGGAGTGCCTCTTCCAGTGTTTCTCACAGCACCACAAGGTCAATTAATCACCTGTTTGAGGTTTACTTCTGTGAGGTCAAATGTGGGACTACTTAGAAATGTCATTTGGAGGGGAAAAAAATGCTCATGTGCAAGAGTTCATTTATCAAAGATTTGACAGTTGTAATAAATAAAGGGTGATGTCAAAATATTATTCAGGAGAACCCTGAGGCAGAAAATTATTTCACTCTATCCAAGTATTCAAATGTTTTTATTTTGGCATCTAGAGATGTGATGCTGAATAACGTTTGTTTGAAGTTGCACAGTTGTGTATGCTAGGTAAGCCAGCGGTCTATCCTCCTATTCAGAAGTTTTCCATACACACAATAACCAGGTCTCTGTAGGAATCTGTGATCTTCAGTGTCTGTAGTACACATTTAGCACTCTTTGTGAGCGAGGCTACTCTCTAGCACCTGCAGACATGCGGTGTGGTTTAGATGTGGCTGATACTAATACCTCTGCCATGGTCCACTCACCAGAAACCCAACTGTGAGTTACATTGCGAGGTGTACAAGATAAAGGGAGGAAGATGAAACACATTAGGTCTTTATGGGGCTCGATTTGGGAACAATACATGGTGTATTCTCTCCACAATTCAGAAAGCAGATGTTCATATTGTAGGCTTCAGCAAAGAAAACGTCTAGATACTACAGTATGGTTGGATGATTCTGTTTGGGGCCTGGAGAAACATGATCTGGTGAAAAGCATTGTGGGAGATATGTTACATTATTACTGAAACAGTGTAATGGTTGAGCTGAGAATATTTTCCAGGAAAATAATAATAATGTAATACTTAAACACTAACTGTGCAAAAACTGTGCCAATTATAAATGTGTGCAGCTTGAAGAAAGAAGCTGAAAGACATGGGTGTGAGCCACGCGCACTCAGGTATGTGTGTCAACACTTTTGGCCTGGTTGTGAACCCTTAGTTGCACCTCGTTTGGATAGAGAAAAAAGGGAAAGGCAGAGTGAGGTAGAGAAAGACGGGTGGGGCCGGCTAAGTAACTCAGCCAGAGCCTGAGCTGGTGAGTGACAAATCAAATGCCCATTGACAGACCTTTCTTTGGCTTCCAATTTACTGGCTCCTTTCTCTGCACAGGTGGTCCTTGTCTGACACACACAAATACACACTCGCACAAACACACAAACACACACTCACACACTGACAGATGCAAACAGACTCATAGACACTGATATACAAAATACACATTTATTGTACATACACACCATAACATTTGAGGTTGGTGGTATTCTAAATAAGTTAATCGGCCCATGATAAACAATACTATTTGTGCTTGACAAACATTTCTGATCAAACACAGTAAAAATCTGCAATTGAAGTGGAGAAGTGAAAAGATAAAACCTCAGAGCTGGGTTCTTTGGCATTACATTACATTGGCCAGTAAATTGGCCATACTGTTTATACAGTCTTCTAGGAAAAGGCATGCTAACTGTTATGGTCAAATGATCATGACACCACCATTATATGTCTGTCTGATTGTACTCTGTGTGATATGGTTATTGCAACAGAACATCTTGGGATATGACCTTTGAACCTATCTATACTCCCAATGACATCAAATGAATGGGCTTTGAGGTGAACCCGGTGTGTGTCCCAAGTCACTCCTTCTGGGTAACCCTTGCATAGAGGAGACAAGTCTTCCTGGTTTAATAGATGGTTTCAGGGCAGAAGGAGAGAAGTTTGCTGCTTGTATGTCTTGTCTCTTTCTCTCTCTCTTTCTCACTGGAACAAAAAGAATCGTGCCCCACTTTCAGGTGTCAGTCACCAGACTCGTTTACCTTGATAATTCTGGCATACAGTCAAACCTAATCTATAAAAGAGGACTGTTTGCACAGCAAAGAATCCTTAAGAATTTACTATTTGCTCTATTCTTATGGGCTTGTTTGATTAAATGCATTACATAAACTCTTTTTGTATTTGTTTGTAAACACCAAATCACACACTGAGTAAATTTGCTCTGTGAAAGCGTGGCCATAGTAGAGGACCGTGGTGCCTCAACCCTTCAGTGATATGCTGCTGTAGCACATTGTTAGTTCACCTTTCATACATTTCATGTATGTAAAGTTCACGATGAGAATTTGGAAAACAAATAGAAGCCACTCACTCTCCAAAGCATCGAATGAGATGAAATATGATAATTAGTCATCAAATCTGGCATGTAGAAAGTCTTGCAACCTGCGCCCTGTCTGCCCACCTGCCTGTCTGTCTGTCTCCTTCACCTCAGGAGACACACAGATTACCGGCCCATGCTCCACTGTATAGAATGGATGGTGTATGAATGCAGTGCAGAGGGATGGCAGACGGGACAGATCCCATCTCATCGCCAGTAAAGCCTGTGGGTCCCCATAGGGGACTGGCACACCACACAGACAGAGAGCAACATAAAGCCCCAGTGCAGACGAAGGCCTGGTCAAGGCCTAAGCTATAGAAGCCCTGACATCTGGCTTTCTCTGTGCCCGACCAACAACCTGCTACTCATATCTGCCAGCCACTCCTCATTATTGCCCCTTAATTCTATCAAACCCTTGTCTTGAATGGGGATCTAAATATAGCCTTAACACGTACTTACCATATTCAATATTCAGCTCCTATGCGCTTATATTTTAGAAGGAGAAATTGTAATAGGAGGTTTGCCAGATGTATTGAGCTAAATAATGAATGTCAACATACAGTCTCTATCACACTGAACGTTCTTAGCTACACTAAGGATAAAAGACTGTAAGGACAAAGGAGTGAGGGACAGTAAAGGGTGTCTCAATTTTGGGTGAATGTATATAGCAGGTGGCATGGAAATCTCTGACAGAACCCCTGATTTGTGCCGAATGGTGTTACTTAAAGGATATGGCCACCAGATGCCCATTTGGAAGACATATAAAGTTGAAATCTCTGTCTAAATTCTGCCGTAGCCAACAGCCAAAGAACGGGGCAGTGCACTGCACCACCCAATATATTATATGCATGCATACAGACACTGTCATCATCTAGAATATTCTAGTTATATTTCCTACTATTGACATTGACTAAAATATGATGATATACCATAATTTTAATGTTGTTCTAGGAGATCTTACTTGTTGATATTTACCATTGCCTGATAAAATTGACAGATAATATTTGACAGTTGACTGGGGTCTGCATTCCAGCATTCCTGATAGATATTCCATAGATGGCAGCATTTTGCTTTATTTTCACGAGTTGATGCTCTCAATTCCTCTTCTTACTTGGAAGACAATTTCACCAGAAAATATATATTTTTCTTTTAAATAAAAATAATACAAATATATTCAATGTAATGGATAAGAATTATAGCTAGATTCAAAATGGAATGATTCATTTATTTCCAATTAAATTGCTGTAACTATAACATTCTTTAGTGTCACTTTAGTGAATTTCCGCCAAATAAAGCCCTGACAATAATTTGCACTGGCATTGTTGTCTAATAGTTAGGCTATAATAGCATATTTAGCCTATTTATAATTGTATATTTTCTATCTCAAGAACCCTATTCATAATAAGGTACATTTTAATGTATTAAAAACAGAAATGGATAATAGGCTACAGAACCGAAATACCAAATCTTATAACTCGATCATCCTGTTAATTTGGAATTAATGTAGACTAATAGTCATTGAAAATAGGCTAACGAGAATATTATCAAACGGTGAACACATTTGGGGTGCATTAAGCATTTCCGGTATTCAAGATCCTGATTTCCTTTTGCTGTTTACTGAATTATAGGGTATTTGTTGACAAGTTCTACTTGAGCAAATTGTGTTTAGACAACAGTACATTTTCTTTGGTCTTTTGCACTAGCCGGGCCAAGGTCGGTTTTATATTGGACTGAAATCATAAAACGACACTCGAGATAAACAGAATGTTTACCCTCCCCGTGTGAGCTGAGGCTGATATGTAAATGCAGCCTTATTCTTTCATCAAATTTGCATCTACCCTCTTAACCAAACACTACAGGACTCCAATTCAAACAGCGCTAATGATGGCTGGGCCTTTATGACCGATTACCGTATCGGCAAAAAAGGGAATGAGCAATTTAAGTGTGGAATGAAAGGAGTAAAGCATAGTAGCTATCTGCTAGTGTCTGAAAATAATTGGATCAACTTTGCTGAGAAATAGATGTGTTTTGCTGCTCTACTGGCTGACTGGCAATCGTCTGGCTTTTCGCCTATTTATCATTCCCCTTTTATCAGCCGCTGCCAGACCTTTCCACGGCTGCCATTCCAGGCCCGACTAATCAAACAACTTTTTAATAAGACTAAAGCATCTTCGCCGCCTGCCAGCCTAAAGCGTGAGCGGCCCGGGAGATCTCACAGTACTAGGCCTAACAGTGCAGGAGAAGCTGTGAAGAATATCAATTAACTCTACTGACACTTTGGTTTTTAACTCATTCACCTGAACGCATCACTCGCCAGCAGAGGATTCTAAACACATTGTCCGTTACTTGTTTACTGTTACTGTTTACGTCCCGATAAAAACACTTGCCGACTTGCAACTTTATTCAATGGACAATTCTCAAGATGTATGTACCACAGACACACAGACAGACGGACAGAGATTCCTGGAATTATAGTTAGGCCTCTATCATAATGAATCTCCTAACATGAATATAATTTTTTGTTGGTTAAGATCGTAAATGTTATTAAAATATATTACCCTCAGCTCTTCACAGCTTCTGTTCATATAGTTATGTTTTCTGTTCTTTACTCATTTCAAACAATAAGGTGTGTGTTTCATCTAAAGCACCAATACCACAATTACCCCAAAAACATTTATACACAGTTATCATACCGCAGTAGCTTTGAACAAACACACACTACAGACATATTAAATGATCTTTACTAGATATGGAGCTGTGTAATTGTGTATAGTCAACTACTGTGGCAGATAAGTTAGAGTTTCCAAGTTTTTGGATAGCGACCTGTTCAAGCCACAGCCAGTGTGACGACTGACCTTTAGTCTCCACGTGCTCGTGATGTCTGGCTTTGACATTGCTCAGCCTTGTGGCACTATCTGGACGCAACAAAAAATTGTCATGACTGCTTGGCGACCTAGAGTGATAGTGTTACAGTGTAGGGGTGCAAGGTTCTGTCACGTCCAAGCCTGGCCTGTTTTCACGCCTTGTCTTTTGAAAAAAATGGATGCCTCACGGCCCTTCACAAACTTGGCAGCTGCTGGTTGTCCGCGCGGCTATTGAAAAGTTAACAAGCTCAAAACAAAACAAGTGACAACATTTCACAAAGGGAGAGACGGAGAGAACGGGGTCCATCGTGACTGTGTTTAAGGAGGATCCCCTTCCTCGGCCCATACTACCAAAGGAGGGGAGACAGAGAGAGAGAAAAAGGGGGTCCTTGATTCCTTCTCCCTCACTAGGTAACTGAGGGTCTGATGTTTGGAATGTGTCTCCATGTCTCTGATATCCCACCCTGCGAGTTCTCACACGCTGACTAGATCACATACATTTCTCGATGTTCTAAACCTCTCCATTTATGAATTTCCTTTTCCCCCAAAAAGGAATTGCTGTCCTTGTGACTGAACAACAAGCGGGCATTTTGAGTGTGCCTGTCAAATTGCTATCTAATTGTTGCAGGGTTGCAGGGGGAGCTGGTATCTGCTCTCCTCCCACTGCCTGCCTTCAGCCCTGCCATTCACAAAGCCAGGGGATGCCACACACATTCTGTTTGTTCTACATGAGCAAACAGATTGTAAACTGGCTGATAATTTTTGTACTGACAATGTCATTTACGGCTGTCAGCCTTTTGTCAGCTCTGTTTGCTTTATTCAAATATGAACCAAGTGGACCTCCCCTCCGCCGCTCACTTCTGCATTAAAATCACATCAATTCACCTCCATTTCGTCTTATCTGAAATTCATTGGAGGCAATCACTTGGTTGAATGCCCCCACGTTGCTATGGTGACCAGAGGTCCTGTGTGGACTTCAGAAGGATTAGGAACTTGTAAGATTTAAGTCTTGAAGTACACAGTTGCTTTGTTGTGTCCTCCTTTGATTTGAAGGAGAAGAATTTGGCTTTTTCTTAACTATGGTTTAGGTGAAATAAATCTGTATATGCATTAACGTCCATCGAGTGGGATTGATAAATATTCATTCAGTCATTCATTCATTGATCTATCTCTACATAGACCAATCTATTTAGCAGACAGTCCTCTAGCTGTTTGTCTGACCCTGATCTGCATTCATATGGCACTGTGAACCCGTGGTGCAGAGCCCTGAAATTGAGGTTTTATTCCTGGGCATCTCTGCATCATTTGTCGAGCGGCCATCTTAGTGCCGAAACTATGACAGTCCAAGTGGCATGCGGTGCTGGGGTGCCCTGGTGGCACCTCACCCAGCGGGGAGGGGAGGCAGGGGGATAATAAATCCAAGCCAGTGAGATGGGAAGGGGCGCTCCTGGGCTGGGGGCACTCGTCTCTCCCAGGGCATCCTTCTCCGCTCCTGAGGCATCTCTCCCACCCCCCACAGACCCCCCCACCCCTTTGTTGTTTGAGGTCAGGGCACAAAGTGCTGAGTTATTCACATCAAACTGTCTGGCTGGAAGCGGCTGCAGATGTTACTGTTTTTGTGTTTGGTTTTGTCTCTTTTCTCAGCCCGCCCTGCCCCCCCACCCCTCCACCCCCTCGCCCCACTGCTTCTTGTCAGCACTGGCTGCCAGGGCGTTTGGCGTGCAAGTTTTTAAAGCGCTGAAAAAACGTGTCCAGTGAAAGGGAAGCTGAGGCCTTGGCTCCTGCTCGTTGTGGACTAGAGCTTTTTTATTTTCTTTGCCTTTACAGCCAAAAGTACAAAGTAAACAGTCTGAAGTAAATTGATTCATTTTTAGTTGTGCCAGGCAGTTTGTGCGCAACCGAGAGCTGATTCTTTTTGTCCTCTTTACCATCGATGCTAACATCTATTACCCCTCATTGTGGTCATGACAGGCGTTTTTCAGAACTTAATGCATTCCAAATATTTTCCCCACTTTTTTACAAAGACAAATAACAAAGGAAATCTTTGAATAGTTTAGACATTTAAGGGAACAAAAGGTTTGTCTACATCAAAACACTGAATAAAGTTCCTAAAATATCCTGTAAATGTATCGACTAATTTGCATATCATTACCATCCTTTTACATAGCGATGCCATACATAGGTCATTTAGTGGTTGTTGAGGCAACCAGAAGAAAACTTTATTGCAAAAAGCCTTGAATGATTCAACTGCAATGTATTATTAGAAATCTTCCTGTTTTATTCATTTCACTGTGTTTGAGGTCATAAATTAACTCCAGTCTATTTACCTTACTTTATTGCATACATACATGTCAGCAATGCTGTTGTAATATTCATAGAGCTTTGTAACAGGTCAACAGTTTTTAATGCCTTCACAACATTTTCTGAAATTTAAGGTGTAAACAAAAGTGCCCTGCACCGACAAACTGTCACCTGGAGCATCTAAACAATCGATGCCCATTTGCAACTTGGTATTTACCCGCTGTTGACATCAATGCCAGCCCTTCAAATTAAGGTCATATTGTCAGATAGTGGATGACATTACACATGGCATTTTTGGAAGGACGACTAGATATATTGAATAGAGTGGAAAGGCAACAATTTCCCTTTCAGATAGCAGACGAGTGCACAAAAAACTTGTTGACCCTGCCGGTAGCTACAGTGCGATCAAATGGCAGGCACATGCCTGTCAGTGTTTTCACTTTAGTTTTCTTTCATTTGCAATAAAATTTGTCAAAAATGTTTATTCTTGAATATAACAGATCTCACAAAGGATCGTATCCCTGGGAAAGGTTTGACAAAATCCTGCCTCAGCCTGTCCAGACAATATTTCATCTATAGGAAGAGGATTATTTCCAAATACCAGTCCCCGGTTGAACAAAAGAACCTGATGATGGCAAATTAGACTGGGGCTTTACTGTGGAGAAAAGCATGGGCTAACTTAAGTCTAGCAAACTTGGTGGTCTCCAATTGATAATAATATTATATTTTGAGTTTACTA
The DNA here is from genome assembly GCA_903064625.1 of Mallotus villosus. NCBI lineage: Eukaryota > Metazoa > Chordata > Actinopteri > Osmeriformes > Salangidae > Mallotus > Mallotus villosus. The sequence goes on along the minus strand of CAEFZP010000194.1, from coordinate 92,243 downwards.
AATTAAAATAATACTGGAACATTTCTATTACACTAGAAACAAATGCTGTTTACATGACTATAATTTCAAGAGTTGCAATAAGGCTTGCTGTATTATCAGTTTTTTGTCAGCATTATCTCATACTGTCTAAAATGAGATAGCAAGAGGAAAAACAGTGTGGGTTGTACTGCGGTCAAGGACATGTCTCTGTGTTTCGTTGACACTCTTCACTGTGCCAAGACTGAAATCAATAGAGCTGACCTATCCAGCACAGCACACCACAGTACCGTAACTGACTCAGGTCACAGTCAGGAGAGGTCAGGATCAGCAGAGTACACAGGAAACTAGAAAATATGCCTGGACCTTTTAACAAAGATGGTTCATCAATATCCAAAAGGGATAGAATTGAGAGTTTCAAATGTTTATGAATTCAGGCATTCCCTGTGGACTAGAAAGCCAAGACTAGAAAGTCTTGAAAATACAGATCGTTCCTTGACTCTGATCACCAACATATTGTTAGCTCCACTTACACTGCTCTTATGCACTCTCTATTTGTATGTCGCTTTGGATAAAAGCATCTGCTAAATAAATCAAATGTAAATCTAATACAAATCTATCAGGGAAAATCCCTGCATCACACACAATCCAGACCACACAGGTTATGTAATACAAGTCTGAATGAATGATACTGATCTTCCAACATGGCAAGGCTCAGCCTTAGCAGCGTTATCTCAGTCTGACTCTGTGTTGGCCCGTGTGACTGCGATCGCAGCACAATCAGCTCCCGGCTATTGATCTCATTGAGGCTAAAGACACTCCATGTACCCTGAATGGACGGTTTACAAAGCAGTGACATTGATATGGGCCACACTGAGGTGGGTCTTTTTGTGCCTAACTGTGTGTGGGAGTGGGGGTAGGCGCTGTGGACTGAGTTGACCCCCACAGGGGCAGAGAACAGACACAAACTAAGTTTGAAGTTAGCCTTAGCTTTGATGCATATTTACAACTTTGCCATTCAATGATTTTGCCAGTAGAATTTAGTATTTGCCAATATTTTATACTAGTCTGGTCTGCAAGACTTCCTTGCCCTTTCATTCTGATTTTGACATTAATAATATTTGCAGGCTTAATTTGATCATTTAAGTTCAAGTGCAGTAATCACACAAAAAGTATGTTGATCAATGGCCATGGATACATTTTGAGCAAAAGAAATAACTGACATTTCATCATTGCTAAAGAGTTAACAGGTCTTTGTGTATTCTGTCTGAAAGGGAAAGTCAGCCTTCACAACAGTGACTGTCAACACAGTGGCAGCCTTTCGCCGTTGCACACAAGTAACTTGCATGTTGCCACACGAGCCACTGCTTGCGCATCTGGTCTTTATTTTGGTAGCTAAGGAGTATCTAAACATGGCGCAGAATTTAGAAACGATTTGTTGTTTTAGGCCCAGGTGGAAAGGATGTCTGCTTACACGCTCAACGTTTTTCATCACACAGTGATTCCTCCTGCCTTCGGCTGCATGCCATGCGTAACATATCACTGTCATTAGCAAGCACTTGCTTTCATTGTTTTTGTGAGGGAGTCCATTTTGATAGGATTAGCCCTCGCTGGAAGCTTGGTTATAGAAGACTTAGTTTACTAAATGCAAAGGTTGTATTGTGTTGTTTTGAAAGAGTTTTGGCCACCCAGGTGCTAGCTGAGCAGGCGCTAACTCTGCAGGCAAGGCATGACAAACGCGCTCCAGGAAGATGAATGATCACGTCAAACAGGCAAGCAGGTTACTGTTTTAGTGCCGGCTGAATAACCCATAGTTAGATCCAATGAGGAAAACAGGAAATACTAAATAAATAAGAAGTACTCAGGTCAGAGTGTGTGTATGTGTGTGAGTGTATGTGTGTGTGTGTGTGTTTGGGGATGGGGTGTAAGAGAAAAACATGAGAGAGGCTGGCCTGTAATGTCTGACCTGTGACTCCTTCATCTTACCTCAAGATCAGGAATGGCCTCTCGCTCCCTCAGACCCACAAGTGAAACCTGTGTCGGCTGGCAGCAGAGAATAGACGGCGTGGGGTCAAGATTGGTGGGTCAGGAGCTTTGAGCACACTGATGCATTGCCACGGAGCTTCCAGAAAGTAACAATATAATAATGGAAAGACTTTTCACAGCAGACGCTTTATTCTACGATGGAGAATTACAGCTCTATTCCTTCGATTTTGTTTGAAGATTTTGAGACCAGACATGCGATATACTAGCAGATTTACAGCCTGTTTTGCTGGAGGATTTAAATGCCATTCTTCTGTTTACAATGCACTGGCATGTCCTCTCAGTGGCACACAGGGTGTCTCTAATTAGATAATAAAGCTGATCTGTTGTCCTGATTAGCATTGAATAGACTTTGATCACCATGTATTATCAGATTACAGTGATAGCCCACCTTTGGATTAAGACGAGGTCCATGCTCATTGTGTTCCCCTGCTGTGAAGAAAGAAAGGGGAGTAGGCTGGGGCTGGGATTAAGCCTGATGCCTTCTTTGTATGCGGAAAACACCACTTTATCAGGGAGGCCTTTGGAGAGCCAGTGGGTCCTGCACGGAGGCAGGAGAGAAAAGGTTCTCCTTTCAGAGTGAGCAGTCTTCCATGCCTTGGGGGTCTTTCCTCCAGGCCCCAGCCCCCCTTTATGGAGGCCCAGGGACCAGTGGGGCGCACCAGGGACGACACACCTCAGTTTATCCAGGAAAATAATCGCTAATTTCTGAATAATAATATCACCCTGACCAAGACTAATTGAATGGCGGCATGCCATAGAAGCGATGGGGAAGCTTTGCGAAGCGTCAGGCCAATGAAGGCTGTGTTTGACCAGGCAGCTCCAGGGTGATTGATCTCCTGGGCCAGTGTACACGATGGTACTCCTGACCACAGGGAGGAGGACGAGTCATATAAAAACATAATTAGTCATGAATATGCCTCTGAGCCTCATGCTGGGTAGCTTCTATGAGTCTTTAGACGTGAGGAATAGGGGATTTGCCTGTCAATGCTATTTGGACACGTTGTCTGCATTGTAGTGCATCAGAATGTGACCTATCCAGCGCTTTAAGAAATCTGAAATTCTTATCTCGAGGGGGGGCTATTCATAACTTATGAATGCACATGAATTTCGTAGTTGTGATGTGATGCTTCGATATTATTGCCAGCTTTACAAATAAATGGCCATCCCTACCCAATAAATGGGTCACCAAGCTTGACATGTCTAACAGCATGATATCTTTTAACAAATGTTAAGATGGGATGCCTGAATATCTATTGAGATCATTCAAAAGAGGATTTAGGTACCATGCTTATTCTTGGCAATAGACAAGTTATTTTACTACCACTAATTCAGTCCAACTCTCAAAAGGAGGCTTTGAATGAAGTAATGGAAAAATTCTAGCTATCTTTTTGCCAACTAGGCCACCTTGTTTTTAGACACAGCTTAACCTGACAAAAGAAGTTGATGCATATGTTTCACGCTTTGTGTTGTATTTTGGAGAGCCTAATCCTGCAGAGAGAGGTTACGGAATAGAGGAGCACAAGTTCAGTTGGTGAAGTAGTCATTTAACAAGTTTGCATGAGTGTTTCTGTTTTAGTGCAGTTTAAGCACAGAATCTTTTATAACATTTTTATGACACATTATTGATGCTGGACAGCCTTCTATTAGAATCTATTCATAATGCATTTTGGGGCAGCTTTATTTGATAGTTTGAGAGAGACAGGAAAGGCAGGGGAGAGAGGAAATTACATAAAGCAAAGAGACCGGGCTGGATTTGAACACGGGCTAAAGCCCCACCCCATGTGACATGCACTCTACAGAGTAAACCACTGGGACACGCCCTCTATTTGTAATTAAAACATTCAATAGTATCAATATACAGTTATACATTATACTATATATAGTATTAACAGTCAAGTATCAATATCAGCAGTATTTCAAATCAAGTTGGATTCCAATGTCACACACCACATTATATTGTTAACAAATCTTAATCATGAAAAATATACAGCCTTCTTCTGTTTATTAAATAAATAATATCCTAATAAAATAAATACATTTATAAACAAACTTGAGACAAATGTCCAAAAACATGCACACACACACACAAACACCAGACAATGCAGACATGGAAATCCTGACTGCCTGATATCAGGCCTCCATCTGCTGTTGGATCAATATTTTGTGCAAGCCTCATAGGCCTGTGTGTTTACCCTAGGCATCTGTGCCTGGCATACCAACCCAGTGCTATGTTTGAGCATGTGACTGTGTAATAATGGCAGATAGGGGAACTAATAGCCACTGCAATATCTGTAGCTTGACCCAATGTGACTCACCCTAATTGATCTATAGATTAACATCGGACACATCAGTCAGGGGTTAACCTTTTCTGTTAGCTGCTCAGTCTTTGCTGTGGATTATCAAGCAATTGGAAGCCTGACAGGGAACTGCAGAGAGAAGAGCAATTGCCTATCTTGTTGGTGAGATTTTAATGCAATTTGTGGATGAGGGGAGCAAGAGAAATGTCATTTGGCATGAAGATAATGACACCAAGATTTGAAAGATGTGTCCTTGTAATTATAAACGGTAAAAATGCAACCACAAATGTGTTTTTATTCACTGTAGCTACAGTATTTGTTTATTCATGCTTTATTCATTTCAATATAATACAATTCATTTTTCAAAACTCTGCCCAAATAGCAATAGGCCATGGGAGTCCTTGGAACAATAGACACAGTGCATAGCCAAACGTCACACCTTCCATGGGAGGACAAAGACATTGTACTCAAAACAAGCTCTTACTCCTCTGAATCCTCCCATAGCATACACATACTGTCTATGTCTCCCTAACTACAAACTTACATTGCCCTAATTCTAACCCTAGCTCTGACCCTGACCCTAGCCTTAGCCCCTTTTTCTCTCTGATCCTATGTAGATTCAGTGTGGTTAAGCAAACTATGGCATGCGGATGTCAATCTTTCCTATATTTACTGTGGGCTTTATCAGGCCGACGTTTAGTGTTCTGAGCAAATTTGGAACAGAACACTGGTTGTGGTAAATAAGCCGGGAGTGTGTGCCACTGTTGGGTAGTACATATTTACATGGGTCCTGCTTACTTGTTTTGCTAAGGCTCTCTGTAGGTGCATATCAGCAGAGGGCTGATGGAAGCATGGGTTTATCAACAGCCAGGGAGGTGCGTCCACAAACAGCGCTCGGACTGCCCCTTTCAGCTCATGTTTGTTAGTCGCACAGCTTCTGTGGTTGTACGGTAAATACTTTAAGAGTGGTGGCTTGTCAACAGCAGGACTTTACTGTGTGTGGGATTCCTTCATGATACCATCAGTAAGTTTGTCCAGGCTTATTTCAATAAAAGGAGGAAAGCTTCAGTTTGAGTACATTTGTGTCAGTGGTATTTACTAAACAAATCTGATTATTTTCACTTACGGCCTTATGACAAAACTGTTTGTTTCCGACATTTGCAAATTGAACTTGATAGGATAATATTTGTGTATTCCGGTCAATGACAGGGAAAGTGCCTCTAAGTGTTTGCCTTAAACAAATGGTGGCCTCTAAGCGCATTTTCAAGCCAGAGTACATTTGATTGTGTAGCATAGGGGGGAGAGGGGATCTGACTGGGCCCGACTAAGAAAAAGAAGCATTTGCTATGACACAGAAACCCTAAATGATGACAGCCCTGGCATGCAAATGCTGGCAGACGCCACAAAGTGGGGTTTGCCAGTATGGGAGCTTCCACTGCAAAATCTGGATCCAAAAGCTTCCCAATGGTGATGATCCCATATGTACAGCACTAACCTTTAATGACAGTTCAAGTATTGGGCAAACGATACAACATTTTCATATACCTTTACAACTTAATCATTTTAAGCTTTTTCCTTTGTGTATCCTTAATCCTTAATATAATGTTACTCAAGGATTCCTTAATACAGAGCAAACAGTCTATATCCAGACATAATATAACCTCCCCAGTCCCAGATATTATTAAAAAAATATCAGTGTTGAATTTTGACTTACTCGTTACTATCCAGCGTGGACCAATCCCTGTTTGCGCTTCCAAGTGTCATGGCAACGGAAGGTCCGCTTGGTCTCTGTTTAATAAATGTGGTTGGACCGCAGTGAGTTTCAGGTATTGACCACTCGCAGAGAGATTAAACGCCGGTGACATTTCCGGTGTGGAATTTGCAATTTCCACAAATATGAGGCTGTCGGTGAGGCCAGCATGACAGCACATAAAATCAATACAAATAACCTGAATCCCTAATACCTTGATCCCTGTTAGTGGAGGGATGCATTACAACTAAGACAGTGAGAGTGGGAGACACAGGCCCCTAGGCTCAGCCCCCTGATTCCTATCGACTGGCTCCAGGCCAAACACAAGCGCAATAACAATTAGGTGGGCCACTGGGCCAATTCTCTCCCTCACACACAGACACACAGACACACACACACACACACACATGCACACATACACACACGCACATCCATGTACACATTTGTGTATGTGACACACACGACACACACTCTCTCGTATGCTCTCAGATTCTGAAGACATATTGAGACCAAACCCAGGTACAAAATTCATGCTCGATGATGTCGAGCAGATGTTGGCTGCAAATTTCCTAACCGTTAACTTGCATTGGTATGCAATGCGAATATTTAAAATTAAAATAAATCAAATGTCTGTTATTAAATGTTATGACAAGACCCTTAACAACACTACTTGTACATTTCACACACACATTACGCTCAGTGATCAAACAACGGGGAGGATTTCATCGTGAGAGCATTCAGCACACCTGCTGTGACTCACCCCAGCATATGAGCTTATCTGGCTTATCCCACACTTTGCCACAGGGAGATGCTGAAAAGAAAAGAGCTTCCGTTCATTACACACTCCCTGTGTCTGTTACAAGAAACGTATCTGGAGGTTTTGGGAGGTGCTGCACGTGACAGTAGCAGGTAGGGAGTAGCTGAGCAGAGAGAGAAGGGTGTTTCCTGCTCTCTACGGCAGGCTGTCTCCACAGGAAAGCAGGTGGGCCATGGCAGGTGGCTCTTTTACTACTTAGAGAGCAATTGGCTGATCTTCAAAGCAGTAGCCTGTAAATGTCACACCACTTTAAGTCTCTTTGGGGAGCTCTTATAAACAAAGGACAACCCCTGGAAGGGACTGAAACATTTAAGAAATATAGACTTCTCATGATACTTTCATGGGATCTCTCTGTTCAAAACTCACTGTTGAACAAGAGTTATTATCCTTTAACGAACAGTTAGGGGTCATAGCGATGGCTCATTTAGCAACACATGGCTTGTTGTGGGGTTTTGTGCAAAAGTTTACCTTTCTAATTTCCTGTTGTTTGGTTCTCCTCATTGCCTTTCCACGGAGGTGATAACGCTGCACCTGCTCCCCACTTCCTGTGTGACCCAGACTCCGCCCCTCCTCAGTTCAGTCTGCCAACAGGTGGTGGTCGTGGTCATACCACAGAGTCCTTGTGTGGAGAGTGAGTCACCACACCCTGTGTTTTAGAGAAAGTGTGACGCACACGCATGTACGGTTGGGAACATGGCAGCCATGAGTCCACACACACAAACGCACTTACATGTGGCGCCCTCCTTTTCCCGTGTTGGGACACTTTCCTTCTCCCTCAGTCCGTTAGGGTGTGTGGCGGATCCACATATTTGTGTGAGTTGTTTCTTTTTCCCCCTTTCCTTGAGCAGGAGATTCACTGATGGATGTGAGAATCTAATACCTGTCTGTAAAGCCATCCTGTCAGAGGGTATTACTGCACCAGGTCTGGATTGAGGACAGTTGGAATGCCGCAGTGCTGATATCTTAAGCTGCGTCTTTCAGGGGCCAATGCCTGACAGAATGGTCACCAGAACATGGGGATGGGGCTGGGGGCGAGAGGGGGAGGGAGCACAGGTGACCCGTGACGGCGGGTGGCAGGTATGTTTGCAGGGACAGGTCTAGACATCTCCTGTCCCCCACAAGGACTCCCTACTCCACCTTCTTACCCCTTCGAAGTTTTGTGTGTGTAGGTTTGTTTAAAGGCAGGACCCAAGTTAAAGCAGCCATCATCATTACGCTGAGAGGCTGAGCTCTGGCAGCGTAATGTGTGTGCTGAGTTACTCCGTCTGTTTGTAAGACCCTCACCGCGAGTGTGTCCGCTGTTGACATTCCCCTTTTAATATTGTTTGAATTTTTCATCAAGATCCCAAGCCCTGTTACAAGAGCCCTTTTGTTTCCAGACTTGTTTGTACATTCTTTCTGTGTGTGTGTGTGTGTGTGCATATGAGTGTGTGTGTGTGTGTTTCCATGAATGTGCGTGTACGCGTGTGTGCATGTTAGTATGCATACAGAAATGTTTGTACATGCCAAGTAACCGTGTTTGTGGGACAAACAAATGATGGCATCTTCATCCAGAGCACATTCCATTTGTTTCTAAACTTCTCAGAAAGTCACCAGTGGCTCATTTTTCCAGACTTGAGTATTGTCCATCCTGGGGGTCTAATGGAGGCCTGCGGTGGTCCAGAGAGTGGTCATCCAGCTGCAGCTCTCCCCCTCTCCAACTGTCTGCCACCTTTTGTGCAGGGGACCCTGACGCAGTCTTGAATGCAGGTCAATGCAGGTTACTGACAAAGCTCTGTGAAAGGGGGGTTTTGTGTGCCTGTCTGAAAGGAGCGATGCGCACGGTTAAAAATAGCCCCCCTCCTGTCAATGCAGCGCCATTAAAAACAGCTGGGCCTGGCTCCTGCCTCCATTCAGCCACGTGAAAGTTGATTCTCTCATTGTGCCACTATCTTGTCACAACTCCCCCTTTACTGCCGCCTTTGTTGGCCGCTTTGTGCAAGCCCTGGCGCGGCGGCAAAGTCAGCCTCATAAAAGGAGTTCATTTTGGATTCACTGCCCTCCGATGAACATTGGGAACTTTCTTGTTTTGTGTCTCTATCCATAAATGGATGCTCACTCATGAGGCCTGTCAGTCTGTCTGTAAAGATTCTTTATTGTGAACTTCCTCCTTCCCCTCCTCACACACGTTTTGACAATTCACATCCATGTAGGTAATCAGCCTAATCACTCACTGTTGTAAAAGGCTGTGGGTGTCTGTTTAGTCACAGGTCAGGTTAATGTAGTCCTATATGGTTAAAAAAAAAGTATCAATGCCCGAAACAATTACTTTTGATGAATCAACTGTGTCTTCCTAGGTGGTCAGATGATCTTGGAAGTCCAAGTGTGTGTTTTCATTAGGCTGTCAGTTATGACACATCGGATGCTTCAGAGACTTTACTCAGAGTCCCAGGGCACACAGGTAAAGGTAAATACACGCTATCCCACCCAGGAGCAGCCGTCAGTGGGTTAATGAATCAGAGCTAAGCAGCCAGGCAGTGAGCCAGCCAACCAGGCACTATGGGGGGTAATGGATGGGGAGGGGAGTTTCTATGCCACAGCCTGTTAGATGTGGTGCTTTAAGGAACCACTCATTTACCACGCTTGTCATTTTCCACCGCCCCCATTGTTCTCTCTTTCCCTCCCTCCATTCGTCTCTCTCTCCTGAGTCCTCTCACTCGAGCGAAGGCCTGCGTTGATGCCAGGAGAACACACTCACGCACACGTCCTCATAAGGACACCAGTGCACAGACACAAACAGGCGGAAAGGTTGGGAGGAGCCTGTCTTATGTTATCTGTTTTGTCTTCTGTTTATTGTCTAAATCTTATCCTGTAATCTAGATAGGGGTCCTCTAGTTCCAGGGCTAAGACACTCATTTCAAATCCCTTAAACTTCACAGCTCAACAAATTGCACTTCTGTCTAGATTTTTATGCCTGTAATATTCTAACCTTCCTCAGGTGATCATTTAGATTTTCTCAGTTGGTTCTTTATTTCTTCCTTTTAACAGTTGGTTTATTGAGCTTAATGAGTAACATTTCATTTGCACACAATGTTTTCTAAAGCAGAGAAAAGGGACAGTTAAAAGCGTTGTCTCGCTACTCTCTCCTTTGTTCCATCTCTCTCTCTGTGTTTTAGTCCAGGCTTCTCCTTCTTTGCTCTTGCTGATGGAGGGGATCGACCAGGTTCATCCATACGACAGGTGAGCCGGCCCAGCTGCTACCTGCGTGAGCTCTCATAGCAGCTGTCAAGCACACACACACTTGTCCAACAAATGAACATACACACACACTTACTCACACAAGTCGCTCAATCTAGGTGTATGAAATGTTTTAGACAAACAAACGCACACACAGAGACACACGTACACACACTTCTTTGTGCTAATACATATCCGACGATCCTTGTATTGCATCCATCTCTTTGTCTGTTACCTTTCTGAACTAGTCTGGGTGATGAATCATAATTGTAATTTTCCACACTTTATTGAGACAGCCACAACATCCGTCTCCTCATATATACTTTATGAGGACCTCATAACACATGACAAATACATGTGTTATTTATATTTACCTTGCTATTAGAATTGAAGAAGGACTGGTTTTGTACATACAAGAGATAATGGGTAGTGCTTGAATAGGAGGTTATTGCGAGACCGAGGAGTCATTTGCGCTCTGGTTTGGGCAGCCTGTGTTCTCAACTAGGCGTCTGGCTGTACACCCGTCATTGGCTGGAGTTCAGGCGTGACGATGACTGTGGGGAGTCATGGTAGCTGTAGCCCCACGGTAGCTCGTGCCCCCCCAACCCCACTCCATTACCTGGGCAGACGCCCTTTGTCTTATGACATGTGGAAAATGAATACTCGCTAATGGGTTGAGAGGTTTGTCAGTGGGGGTGGGGGCGGTGATGGGGGCGGTGATGGGGGCTGTGAGGTGAAGAGGGGAGTGGAGGTTACGGGCTGCATCTAGCTCGAGGTGGTAAAGGCTACACCTGTCGTGAACTCACCCAACCCTTTGGGCCAGAATGAGAACGGATCACATCAAAAAAGAGGGTGCCGAAGGGCAGATGTATGGAAGCCAATACAACTGCCATCTTTCAAAATCATCAAATCTTTTCTGTTAGAAGCTATGGTGCCAGCCATTGTTATCAATAAAACCGTTCCTCTTTTTAAGAGTGTTTCCTGATGGAAAGGTGCCCAGTGACCACTTTAACCAAATGTTTTCAACTAAAGAAGTATGCTTTATGGCCACTCTCAGGAGGAAAACAATTGCTGTGCAGAGGACCTGATGCGAAGAGATAGTGACGTGGCACTTATTTAACAGCAGTTGTGGATGGAGTAGTCCCCTCAGTGACCCGTGTCCACACAACACTGTTGTTTAATCATGTCTCTTTTTTTTCTTTGTACTTTTCTTATGTGGGGGGATTTCTTTTTAATTTGTACCAGTGCATATGTAAGTATGAATTTGTTTTGTAAAATGTTAAGCATTTTAAGCTTTCAGGAATAGTGTGTTACAGTTCTACTTTATATTCTATTTCTTAAAGAAAATACACTGCATAATAAAATTACATTTTGCACATAAACAGAAAGTTTCTTTTTAATTGGAAGAATGCTCTAAAGACATGCCTATGTCAATCTGAATACATGCCAAAACTGTGAATAAAGACCTATCCGACTCTTTCTCAGCCATGACATGAAAGTATTACATTCAATTGGCTGTAACCACCGCTTTAAAAGAGGGAATCATCCATGAATTACATTTTCCAGAGAATGGAATATTACGTCGTTGTAGGTGCAGACCTGACAAAAGACTAAGGGGTTAATGCAGAGCATTGGAGCTTAGGACACACTTTTCTCTTTTCAAATTTGGTATTGTGCCAGGGACATCAAAAGAGCCTTTCAACGCATCGCTACCTTCAATGAGCTTTCATGTCTTACCTCATTACCGGAAAACTTTTCTTTGATTGGGGCAGAGTTTCATCCGACAATGGACGAGACGACTTTCACAGCAGCACAATGACATGGCAACAGAGCTGTTGTCTTAAATCCCTCTCAAGATGTTGGGTCCTAGTGCTCTACTCAGCCCTTGTGAATTACAGTAGGATCCCTAAAAGTGAGGATTTGTAATGCCCCAGATAAGACTGCGCTCACGGTTATCCCACAGTAAATCCATGCAGGGGTCCAGTCACACATGAGATGAGCTGCTCATTGATGGTTCCACAATGATCTGAAACTCACTTGATATGTTGCTGGTACTGTGGTACCCTTCAAGTGTTCTTCAAAATTGGTTGAACAATAAACATGTAAAAATGATGTATAACTGTTGAAGTTTTTGTGGGCATTTTACTAATAGTCGTTTTTTTTCCAAACAGTCAGTAAACTGCAGAGAAAACTAGTTATGACCTCTCTCTCTCTCTCTCTCTCTCTCTCTCTCATTCTCTCAATCTCTCTCTCTCAATCTCTATCTCTCATTCTTTCTCATTCTCTTTCTTTCACTTCCAGTTAATTCTCTAGGATTTGTAACTTAATTTCTTTCTTTCTCATATAAAGTGTCGGTTTGAAATCATTTTTATCATCTCAACAATGATGAACACTGCTTTACAGGCCACGTAATGGCAGGCTAGGACACACCCTGAACTAGACCCGCTGAACACCGATATCAATATTTGAGTCATACAAAGGGACTCCTTTTGACCTTGGCCGGATATAAATTAAACAAGGACATGAACTGCTGTCCCTGTTCAGAGTTTCCATTTGGTTGGGTGTTCAATTCAGAGGCCAGCCAATCATAATAGAGCTTTTGTTCCTGTTATCACACTGTTCACTTGTCTTCCTGTCGGAAGGCCGTATTAAGATAACAGCATCCTATCATCTGATTGTGTTATCAAAGTTGTGCTACAGAGCACCTCAGACAATTTTTGCAAAAGAAAACACGTTGAGGAGAAAACGGTTAAGTGCTCAGCTTTATTCCATTATGGGAAGAAAACTGACATTCCAAATAAACATTATCAACAAACAATCACTTTTATCAATTATCATCAAATAAACGGTTTCACTACGAACAAAAATGCATTACAATGTATTGATTGGTTGTGAAATCACAAACTAGAGAAACAATGCAATAAAAAAAGATGAAAACACATTTTACTGACTAATTTAAACCCCTAACACTAACCTATATTTTTACTTACCTTGAAAGCCTTAATATAACAATTGATCGATGTTCAGGGTTGTTGAGAGCCAGAGTGTTTGCAACCTTTACAATGTTTGACACCAAGGTCACTGCAATTGCCCCACTTAGCAAAAAGACATTTGGTTTTGAAAGTGAAAACTTGAACACCGTTAATTTGTTTGCTCTCCCACTACTCACAACCTCTGCAAATGCCAGCACCTAAAAGAAGTGGTTCTCCAGTCCTCACTTTTATTTGTTTGTTTCTGTGGAGAGTGTGAGAAGTCGTGGAGCACGGCCGGGGGACATTGGATTGGGGTGGGGAGTTTGGAGGGGTCTCAGTCACCGCATTGTGTATAAGATAGTGAGCTAACATGCTAACTAGCCAGATAGCCAACGAGGGGGGCTTGGGGTCTCTTTTAGCCAAGCATAGCTGCCCTTGTTTGTGGTTGTCCCTGACAGCATAGGCAGCAACGCCAGTCCAAGGCACCTGTGTTTGCTCACTAGCTTTCCCCCAATCTGCTCGAAAAACGCTGCGAGCTTGTCACATGGCCTCCAGATAGCCCGGGCACCATGGGAATACAAAAGCCGGGGCTTTTAGAACAGTTAATCATTAACGGAGCCCTCTCTTTTGTCCGTGTTCGACTCTACATAGGCTGACCAACACTTTGATATTTAATATGTGGATCGAGTCCTACATAGTTCAGGCCAGGTACAGAGAAGAGAGGATCTTTGGGTCTGGGGTTCTTTTCACAGAGAACCGCAGTGATGTTCTCCTGAAGAAAGGTCTATAGAGAAGCTGCCACATCTGAGGAGGATGACACAAGAGCATGAAAGGGTTAATCTTACACACAACCTTTGGCATTGGATACACAATACATCTTTCAGGATAAGCATGCCAAGTTGTCTTCTACATCATCAAAACTGACTACACAATCAAAGCACAGAAATAAATTCAAAAGTTACATAATTTGTCATGTGTGGTAGAAATAAACATTGGGTGGGAAATTTCCTGGAATTAAAAGGACAATACTAGATACACATTTTTGAGTTTTCAACATGGCACCTCGTCTGAGACAGTGATGAAGAGTGCTAGTAATTCATGGCTTGGTGGTCCCACTTTACTCTCCCATAATTAATTAACAGACCCAACACTTGGTTTGTTCTCCAGCTCCAAAAGTCAAAAAGAACTCTGGGGCTTATTTCAAGGCCGTCAAAGTGGGCTTTGACACAGAAAAGGGAAGCATGAACTGGCTTTCAGACAGCGGGCCACATTTATCTTAAGAGGGAATTAAGTCCACACAGCCTCATTCTTAGAACCCACTAAAGGAGACCGAAACTGCTCTTATCTCCCATTTGCCTCAACTTGCCAACAATTCCCTTACGAGAGGTTTTCTCAACTCACCCTCCCCAAGCCTCAATGCTAATCGCACTATATGAGTGGCTGATAGTTTTGTGGAAACTGAAGAGTTTAATTTGACAAAAAAGGAAAATGATATCAGATAACAAAGTGTGTCACCAGTTGGGAGGCTTTGAAGCTACGGGTCAATTATTAACATGGAACATTCAGGTATATCTGCTCTTTCACAAAGAAGTAGACGACCAAGATAAAGCAAGGTTGTGTTTCAGGAAAGAAGGTGAAGCAGTAACCAAATAATTGTGACAAACATCAAGACAGGAAAATCGTTTTTTTATCGTGTTTTCATGCCGTATTCTTACTCAGGCCTTCAAACATTTTTTTGTTTCAATGATAACGTCACGGTGACTCATTTGAGTTAGAGTGAGTGCTTGTATTAAGAGGGATTTATCATGGCACTCCTTTGAACTGAGTGGCTTGCTACCTTCAATTAAATATGTATTTAACATCCCGTCACATCAGGTTTTTTGCTACTTGCCAATGTTTTCCTTCTGAAATGATATGAAATGTTGTGAATTTGAAATACGTAGAAGATAATGTTACACCAGACCACAGTTTTCACTCCTTTAGGTAATGTTTGAAATAACTTTAATTGTTTAGGGAATATGATGCTTGCTACGTATGTTAACACAACACTGGCTTTAATCCACCCACTGTCTGTGCTGTCTTCAACCGTATTTATTTACTAAACCTGCTCACCAGTGATAAGGCCTACTGGTGACCCAAATCTGTAACTCACCATTTCTTCTGGTGACAGTACAATTACACTTCACATCATCTGAAGCAGCTGAATACATTAGCACTGTCTGCTTCACAGAAAAGGTAACAAAAAAAAAGAACATGCCATGGGTCATGATAAATACTTTACTTAAGCTATAGGGAAATAAATAGTGTTAGGCAGAGTCAAAGGATGGGTTTAACGACTGTATGGCCCAAACAAAGGTTCCTGTTTCAGGAGGGCAGGTAGGTGATGGATGGCTTGGCAAACATAGTTGACATACCTGGCCTGTGCCATGGGACGGTCACAACCCTGGACAGAAGGGTGCGGGGAGGTGGGGGCGTGAGCATGCAGGTGTGTTTTTATGCGTTCATCTGCATGTGTTTTCACGTGAATTTTGGATTCATCAGCCTGTGTTATCCAAACCTTCACATTTGGCTATACCTCCACTCCCTGTGGCCTCCTCTCCTACACTGCAGATTCAGCTGAGCAGGCAGAGCCCTGTGAGACACAGCTTGCTTCAAACCCATTCTCTTGTTTATTTGATGTGTGGTTATACCATGATGCCTGCAATCCGTCCTCAGGGAACGCGGTTCTCAAAAACACTCAAACAGACTGGAGTGTGCCGATAAACACACGACTGGAATTATAATCCCAAAACCGCAAATCATTCAGTCCCCTTTTGCATCACATATAGTGTGAAATGGGATTCATTGGGTCTCTACATGACATTTTAGTTTAGAATGAGCTTTTTAGGATGTAATAGCACTTTCTTTTACATTAAACTGTACACAAATTGCCCCTACGTGTTGTGTATGTTTACACCTTGTTGTAAAACAATAATAAATAAAAAAAACATAAATAAATAAATGACCATGATTAAACTGAAGTTTTAGGTATAGTAGGATGATCTTTACCCATTGAGAGAGGGAGCTTTGGACCGTGGGAGACAGGTCAAAGCCGTTCTGTGTGTGAGTGGTAGAGTTGGAGGAGGAACACCCAGGAATGTTTAGTTAGCTCGCCCGTCACATTCAAGCATGTGTGTCAAAGGTGTTTACAGGGTGTTGACACTCACACATTGGGAGAGAGGTAATGTGAATGGTATAGCCAGCACTGTTTGTCCCGAGTGCTGAGTGTGTTTAACAGACCCAAGGTAAAGAGGGACAACAAAACACCAATATTGTCATTCAAGGAGAAAACTGAATGTTATTGAGCTTGAAAGTGCAAATGCCGTCCAATAATATTGAGATGATAGGATATTCCTTTTTGTTTCATAACATTACATTTGCAAGTTTGCACCACCAGTTTATAGTTTTAAAACTATCACGATGTTGCTGAAAAATGTGTCTTCAGGGAATCTGAATCTCACTTCAGAGTGAAATTTGTCCACTAGATTTTAACTGTTTGCATTCATTACATTGAAATAATGTATCATTAACAACGTAATTGTAATTATATAGTAAGTAGATATAATATATAATCAAAACAATCGTTTCATTCATTCATCCAGACTTTTGTTTGAATGCCTTAAGGAAAATTATAGCTGCTGTTCGAAATAAAGGAATTTGATTATACTGTTGTTGGCCTTTGTTGTTTGAGATTAGAATTATATTTGAGCTTCAAAAAATGTATGCTCAATATTAGTCAATATTTTTTTACTCCCAAAATAATTTAAACAATAACCATTTATTTTTATTTCAATTCATTTCTACAATGCTAACAAATATATAATTGTAGAAACTGTACATTCAATAATCAAATTCTATCAAATTTTATTTGTACAATCCTTTTTACAAGCTGAGTGCTTCACATATGCCCATAAAACTGTACCTAAACCAACCTAAACCCTTAAAGAAGAGGAAGGAAGAAAAACTCCTGGAAAACTTGAGAGAAACTTGAATGTAATATACCTTGGGAGGAGCAATTCAGTGAGGGATCGCTTGCTTATTTCATTGAACCTATCATTTGTTTTGTTATTATTATGAATTCTCTCCACCATTCAAATACAAACAAATATTTGGTATCATATTTATACTGATTAAATATTGTATGCAAATGAAAGCTGAAATCCCGATAAATACATGGCATACAGTCTATGTAGAATACAAAAAAAAACGCATTTAGAAAATAAATGCATAAAAGTATCTGAATACTTTAGAAAATTAAAAACCTTAAAACAGTCTGAAAAATGTTTGGCTTGGTTGATTTCATTTTACTTTATGTAATAAGGCTTGCAGCCAAATTGTAGCCAAAAACAGAAATAGCTTTATTCTTAAGCTAATTAAGCATTTTACCTTCAGAAAACTTAACACGTTTTTGTGATTTATTTGTGATTAATGTGTCATTTTAAACATAATAAATGTATATTACAAATGTTCACATGTTGCATGGAAATATGTAGCTACTAAAAGAATTTCCCATATTTAACATTTAAAGAAACAAAGAAATTCCTTGCCTTGAGTTGTCAATTACATAAACAGCCAATAGATGTTAACCAATCATCTCTGTGACCACCCACTTAGAGCTACCAGACTTAGTGATGGCTGTGACTGTGGGCTGGCCATGCACTACCATACAGGTGACAAAGGACAAACATGGCCATGGCTGAAACTTATGGCAGATGACCTGAGAGCCAGGAAACATAAACACTGTGTGAGTGCTCTCTGACACATATTACAATACCACGGTTAGCCCAAGGTTGACACTGCCTGGCGTAATTTGAGGAGCCTTGTACGTTTCAGCTTGGATGACTCACTTGGTCTTTCTCCACCCTTGAATGCTGGGAAAATTGTAGGTTGTACAGAACCCTAAACTGAAGTCCTTAGAAGTCATAAATTACACGGCTGCCGACAACCTTAAGCGGTGTTGAAATGCCTTGAACGAAGCTTTATTTCAGCATCAGTGGAGCGTGAAGCCGAGAGAGATGCCAAACCCAGCACCACCCCACAAGTAGCCTGGCTCACACAGTCCCACATAAGACATCTATTTATACCCTCAATACCCGAAGGCGGACATGCTTGCTGAACAATTGTGAAAGACTATTTGGGCTATTACATATAAAACACTTACTAAACTGTTTCTTAATTAGCCTCTCCTGTTGAGAGAGACAGATAGAGAGAGAGAGAGAGAGAGAGAGAGGGGGGAGAGAGAGAGAGAGAGAGAGAGAGAGAGAGAGATACACATTTACACCATCAATTACAAATATATTGTTCATTTTCTCAACTGAGAAGTCCTGGTCCTCCAGTTCCTGCCAATCAGACTTTGGAAGCATTGCGTCTGAATACACATTCAACCTAGAACTGGCCAATGTAAATGCAAACACAAACCAACAAACCAAAACAATAGAGCACAACATGGATCCTCATCTCAGTCAGGACTGCCATTTGGATTATTTACTCTGCCGTCAACTAACTCAAGTTGGCATAAGGTCATACGGCCGCATCTCATCTCTCACTCAAGGGCCGCCTGCAGCTCTCAGAGGTGGGCTAGACAACGATCTCATCTTTCTCAACTTCTAGAAAGTGATTCCTGGGTGTATATTCCTGTATTTCAGTCTTTAAGAGCCCATATCCCTTTTTTAATCATGTTAGGATATGTTCTACTTCAAAATTAAGTCCTGTTTTTGGCGAGACATCGTGTTCCATTTGTCCATGTTCTCAGAGCACTTGTGTGTTGTTATTGCACCCCACGCTTGACTTGTGCTGCCTTCTTTATGGAGAGAAGAGGGGTCAGGCGTTATCCCCCTCCCCAACCAGTTCCCTGCTGTTTATCGCAGAAAGAGGGATTCAGCTCTTAAACGACTGCACATGCTAAGGTGAGCCGTTAGCCACGCAGATACATGGTTGATAACCCATTCAATTAGGCAACAATGTCATGGCAGGCAGTATGAGGACAGATAAATGACCATACAGTACTAGCCTACAATAGGAATTCAAAGTATAGGGCAGCTGGGCCCTTATCTGGCTATGGAGAAGAAACCAAGCAACAAAGGGAAGCCTAGGACTAAGAGGCTTGATGCATGGGAAAGCCATGGGCCGGCCATTGTGGCTGCCCTTCTGCTGAGCAAATAGTCCAAACTGTTCATTCCCCATCTCCCATTCTCTCGGCGGTACATTGTTTGTGTCCTTGCATTTCATTCTGACTGGGGAAGATTGCTCTCAGGGCCAGTGAGCAAACAGTCCAGAAAAGAGCCGGCTATCTCCTGCCGTTCCCAGGAGAACTAGCATTTTTATTTCAGCTCCAAGCTGTCAAAGGATTGGAGAGTTTATGTCAGGATCCTGAATTAATTGCTTTAAGCCTTGGGGCCGACGAGCGTTTTTATCACCAAATGTTCGGTAAAATGTTTCCTAGCAAATTATGCAGCCCCCTCCCCTATGCCATGCTGCACATAGGCTTTTAGAGGCCAAACATTTGTTATTGGATACATACTGGATGGTTTTCGGCAACACAAATGATGCATTTAGTTGTGACGGTACAATGGTATGAATAGTGATGGGTCATGGCGTCTGTCGAGGATTTTGTGGACTGCTCATGAATAGAAAACTTTTGTGCTGCTTTTTAAAATCTGTGATAGGTGATGCACAACCCACTCTTGGCAGTAAATTGAGCAAGATTGCAGATGCCTCCATAAAACATAGCCGGTCGGTCATGCTGAAAACCTCAGTCCAAACATTAAAATGATTCTAGAACCTTCTGTCAGTCTAAGTAAAAACAAAATCACAGTTTAGTTAGTCATTAATTAATGTATTTTCGTATTCTCATGTGCAAAAATTGCATTGAAAAATCTGTCTTATTATGACAATTAAAAATGTCATGCTCCTGGGTTATTTTTTATAAATATCTAATCAACAATTCGTTCAATATAAAGATTTTATATCACACAGTAGATTTATAAGAGGCTTTTTAAGTTCTAACTTAGTTCTTGTTTGAAATTATAAACAGAAAGGAGATGAGACCATGGAATAGCTGTAGGTTACATCTACAATGTCAACAGCAGCCAACTATAGTTTCAGCTTCCATCCAGAACCAGTTCTTTGAATAAACCGGAGTGTTTGTCTACGTTTCACTTGATTTGCATTAGTAATATTTCACAACAGCGAGTGACGCAGTAGCCTTTGTATGGATTCATTTTCTTATACAGCTCTCCTTTATGAACCCATCATACATGTAATCAATCATTGCAGATGTCTTCCATTTTAACTAATACTTTGTTTTGCATGTGAAGGTGACTCCACCTAAAATTTGCATCAGCATAGTAACACAACTGTTAAAGAAAGGATGACCTCAAAGATGGGTTGGTTTTGGTCTAAGAGCACAGTTACAGTATAACTGTAACCAAATTGATTATATAGAATATGGAAATATATGGACAATGTAAATAAATATCATTTATTTAACAGACATATAACCATATATGTCTCAAATCATAAAATGGATTTATGACTGATAAATCTGCTGTCAGATTTCTCAGTCTGACAGGGTGTTAGATGATACAACACATACTGGTACTGTCAGAGTTGAACAGGCGAGGGTTAAATTGTGTGTATCAGGGGACTACTCTGTATGGGGAAACATACACCCCTTTAGTAATCTGCTCAGATGCTCTGCAGACACCATCCAGCTTCTCCAGACCCTTCAACTGAGCATCCCTCTCCTACGTGATGAACGACAGAGGCCATTTATATGGGATTAAATTGGGGATTCATTTAATTCAAGTCAGGGTATGTGAATTAATTAAGTGGTTGACAGTGGTGCTATACATGGGGGGAATTTAATTTGGATCCCCAGGGGAGAGGATGATGGGGCATGGGGGCTGTTAAAAAGATGGAAGTCAAGAGAAAGCGGGGGGAGGGGGGGGACATGACAGAACATGATTGTTCTATGTTCAGTTTCAACAATGACACTGGGTTACAAGCACAGCATTAGCACTTTATCAATTTTGATTGGTTGTTAATAAATGAGAGTGGAAATAGTTTAAGGTAAGGGCCTCACTTTGAAGAGAGAGACAGAGAGAAACACACCATAGGAGGAAAGAGCTTGTCCTTAATGTACCGGTAGTCTATCTTCATAGATCAAAACAGCTCTCCACCCTGTCATGCCTGTGAGGATGAACAAATAGAGGTTTTCACACATATTTACCTCTCACTCATACCGTATTGAAATGAGCACATTATTTGAATGTCAGTGATTCTCATGAATGTTGAAATGGCATATCTGTCTGCCAGCCTTACCGACAAGCAAAGCTGTGTAAAGCAAAGGTATTAAATTCAACATGGAAGCAGATTACAGAATTCACCTCTGCAGAACAGTCTTGGCGTGTCGCAAATTGGAGTCCCATCGTAGGACAGCCTATCGCAAGGCACGTCTGCATAGAAGAACATATGCAAGGACAAAATATTACGTAGTTTGTTATTCCGAGAGCCGCATTGGGGGCACACAGGCTTGTTTGCCTTTGCTGGAATCGGAGATTGGCTTGGGGGTTTAAATGAATCGCTGGCGCACCGCTTTTATAGGTTTCATTAACTTTTAATGAGTTGGGTGTCCTTCGCTGTGACTGGCTAGGGAGGCCCTGTCTCTCTACTTCCAGGGATAGGAGACAGGGAAAGGTTGGCATCCATGTGATGGACATGTGCATGTGAATGTCTTTGTTGGGGTGAAAAAGTGAGGGGGGGAAAAGGCATTAATAAGATGATAAGATTCCATGGCAGGGAAGCTACAGATATCCTTCAACACTGCCGAGAACTGTGACAAGCCTACTCTGAGGTCTGCAGGCCTCGGGGGGAATAAAGAAAGCGTGTCCGATCAATCCCAACCAGAGCTGGTTACCTTTACCACTGCTGAGTGGCATATTATTTGATGTCGGCTTTGAGGACAAAGCTTGATCTCTGTGGCTCACGTAAAACCCCACTGGGATACGTGGCTGTGGATTTCCCTACATGTTATAAAAAATGGCAATGCAGGAGTAGAAACATGGCACTTATATACACACACACACACATTTCGTTTTTCTATTCCAACCTAGGTTAGTGTCATACTTTTTACCCCCGCTAATCTTGATCTATTAAAGTGTCTTGCTGCATGGTTGATCACACATGTATTATCCTGCCGCAGCTCTCCTGTGCTTCGTATACAGTATCGCCTGGAGAAGATAATCTTCCTTCCTAGAATGCTGGAGCCTCCCTTAACCCCTCTCAAGATTACAGCCTTGTCTGTCATCATCACCACACACTATCCTTTTGTTTTACACAATGTGCAGGGAGAAACTACTGCATATAAACATGGTTTCAAATGTCTGTGAAAATCTTTGGATGTCCAATATCAAATATACATTTTCATGACACATTTGGAGTAGACAATAGCTGGTCTTCAGTCAGTATTAGTGAACAGAAGGGCGTCTGGTTTCTCTTTTGGCAACGACGGAGCACCTACAGTGCAGTACTTTACATGGACAAACATTGACCATCCATCCACTTTCCAGTATACAAAAGCAGAGGGGTAGTGAGAGGCACCCCGTCCTGCCCTGAATAGGTTGCCTGTAGGTCACTGCTTGTCCCACCAGCTGCTGCCTCTGTAGTCAATGGACATTGTTGACTAGACCCTCTCTCCCTCTCTCTCTCTCAGTCCTTCCATCTCTCTCTCTTTCCTTTGCATTTTCTCTCTCCTTACTTCTCTCATTCTATCCTCTCTCTCTCTCTCTCTCTCTCTGTTAGTCTTCTTTCTCTCCCTCTCATGCGGACATTCCCTTTTCCTCATGCTCCCCATCTTCCTAACTCTATACATGCTTCCACTCATCTCTTTCTCTTCTCTTCTCCGTTTCCCACTGACTCCCAGGCAATTCCTGTCAGGACGGAGGGACCTCCAGGTCTGGCCTGGCCCAAGGTAAGAGGAATCTCTGGTCAGGAATGTATCACACCAGTGCCAGAGGAGAACAGACACATCAGAGCCACCGGTCATACCCTCCAACCCACATCCATCCTCCGTCCATCTCACACACGTGTCTTTTTTCCCAGCGTAACAGTCCTGCGGGCTGACTCACTGGCCTTCACCCATCCCTCTCTACTAGACAAACATGGAAGTCTGGCTTGCTGAAAAAGGAATGGAAAGTTGGTTGAATGGAGAAAAGTGAATATGAATCAGATTCTCCTCCGAAAGCAAGAGCCAATAGGACATAGATTAATCCCTGGTACTCCCCAGTGTCAAGTGGAGAGGTATGGTTGGGACAGTATGGGACACACAACAAGACTCTGTTAATCCCTGATGGTTATCTTCGTGGATGGGATATTTCCCCCAGTATCAGAAGCTTACCACAGATCTTTGTCAGGAGGAGAGAAAAGTTGGGCTCTTTTTTTACCCTGAGAAGTAGGTAGCATATGTGTCTACTTCGATAGCCTATTACCAGGATAAGGTGACATTTGTAAATGGCCTATAACCCTGCAACTAAACTATATTACGAAGAACAAGATGAAGAAAATAAGAAAATAAACGTTTGTTGATGAATAATCACAGTTCATTGTAAGAAAACGAAGCTATTAAGATTATAACCGCCATGGCACTCCTGGCCTGTAGCAACGTTTTATTATTTTGCCTCATTTCGTGTACATTTATATTATGCTGTTATTAAATAAGCTTCTCACAATGCACATTGTTTACACGTTTTCTTTCTCAAAAATGCGCTAAGAATATCTCTCAAAATCACAAATAGGCCTATAGGCCATTTTCAAATAATTGTCTTTACGAATATAGTGAATGTTTTGCACTCGGTCTGTCACTAGCCTATTTATGAAGGGAGGGATCTATTTTCTACGAAATGTATTTCGTGAAACAAAACAACACAAGCAATATTCCGACAACAAAAAATATCAACAATTTACGAATAGCCTACCATAGCAATACCTTATAGGCTAATAATACCATGGTGACATCAAAACAGTAGTGATGAAATACTAGGCTTCAAACAGGCTAACACTAGGATACTACTAATATTAATAATAAGCTATTGTTAGGCTATGTTTTACAACAACAATAATGATGAAATAACGCGGCCTAGCAACATTTCGGAAAGGCATTTAACGATCATAAATATCTTAAATAGCATCGGCCGGTTCCTCTACATTCACAGTTAAAGGCTTGCATTTCACTGTTTTGAAATTCATATTATTCACTCAGAATAATTCAGGCCGTTGTCAATTAACTGAGAGAAATTGACAAAGATAGAACAATAGCATTAACCTAATTGGAGAACGATTGGTGGACATGATGGCCGTAAATCATTATGAGAAACTGACTGCTGAGAAGCCATGGGTGGCTTTGAGTTTTGACTTTGTTGTGCTTTAATATACTGTGGGATAGCAGTTTCCCTTGCTAAGATATGGGATTAGGAGTATTTTTCGTGAAAGGGGAGTTAAGTCGCGGTAGTGTGGACGGTCCCACCCCTGCAATAGGCTAAAACAGAATTACAGCTTGTTAGACTGGTGTCGCGCGGTCACCCTGGAGACCATTCTACTTGGGTGTTCCAGAGCCCTGACAGTTCAACCAAAACTGGTGGCGTGGAAGCCCTCTAGCCAGGACAGACTGGCCCACAAGATCTGTGGACCACAGGCCAAGTCCCATATTTGTCTCACATTTTATAGGCAGATTTTATGAACCGCTGTGGAAAGTTAGTAGATTGATCAACTTTAGATAGCCAAATAAAATACAGCATTCAAAGGCTGTAATAATTATATGTCATCATTGTCGAGGCTATAGGGCCCTAAGGCCTAATAAGCTCTCCCACAAGCAAAACAGTTTAGCCTATATTTTAGTTGGGTTTCCAAAGGTCAGCGCATCAAATATATTTGGAAAGAAAATGCAGTTTTGAATGATCATTTCCTAAAGCCTATAATGATTTACTATAAATGTCATTGTACTACAAAACTATAGACCATTCAGCATTGATGACATGGGAGAGAAAAGTTATTCAAGAGAGACCAGACTCGAGATGGATGAAGGAAGAAATCCTGACAGGTAGCCTATATGGCTATGCGAAGGAATTTCGACCAAGTTTGACGACAACCCTACCCAATGCCAGCAAAGCTGTATAAACGCCATTGTGGCCCTGTGAGAGTCAGAACTTAATCAAGAAATATGCAAATGGTATGACTGGTAAGAAATGTAAAGCAATGTAATTAAATTGAGCTTCCAGAGTAAACGGATCAACAAGCAGCACCATTTCTGATCTTGTTGCTATAACAACTAAAGCTGTTGCATGTGATGGTGAGGACCATTGCAGAGGCATCTTTCTGTGTTGCTGACATTTGAATCCCCATGTGTTTGTGTTAGCGTGTGTAACATAGACATATATAGGCCTATGTCTATGGTGTGTAACGTCTACTTTATTTTTCACAAAAGATAAGGTTAGGTAGTCCGTAGAAGGCACCATATCTCAATACCATGGCAACCTGAAATTAGACCATGTCTTTTGCAGGTAAGAAATTAAAAAGATAAACGCCAATTGTAGTGACGCGCAATCCCCAAGCACCTTTGGTGAGGGTGATCTCGTGCAGATTGCGACCAGTTACCTTTGAACCAGGGCTCTAAAAGGGCATTCTCATTTCAGTCCGCACTGAAGAAGGCTTGACTGGGGTCATCCCCTCCATCAAAGGATCCACGGAGAACAGCGGCGGCATACGCTAGTTTAATAATGGGTAATAGGTATTTTAAGGGCTCTATATCTATGTAAGATAGGAGCGAATTAATTATTCAAAAAGGTCCTGCATGGGGGCATCCGCTCAGTTTGGACTACCTTGTTGTATCTAACTGTTTAGGTAGCCCATATCAGTGCTGTTTTATGGTAGGCTAGGGCTAATAAAACATTTGTTTTATTATTATTGAAGGCGTGGTTTGATAATAAACATTCGAAGTTATAAGCTTTAGCCTATTCTTCAACTCTATCGGCTTCGATATTATTGTTTTAATTAATAAGAATAAAAAATACAAAAGTAGGCTATAGCCTACTCTGCTGATTCAGACACTATTGTAGCAGCAATTTACACAATTGTCCCTTGAAACATCAACGAATTGTGTAAAATATTCGCTTGACAATCATTATTAAAAACAGAGTAGGCTATTGGAAATCGATTCTCTGCTGCTCGACTAAAATATCAGAATTATAGTATAATGCAATTTATTAAACAAAGAGCTAAAGCCTTCCAGAACTGACGCATTGGCTTAAAGTTCACTGAAATAATGTGTTTCATGCACAATGGGCCGGTGCAGTCGTGATCTGAGACCTATCCATCAATTGCGATATATTTCTGACAAGTCATTGAAAGACACCGAAATCTAAATCAACCTGTTAGAGAACTTGCAAATCATCTCAGCCTTTTAAATCCTTTGACCTTTTGTCATGAAATACAATACGGCCTATACGCAAGAACCCTTTCTCGTTTTTGAGCCTACTCTCAATCCACAGCTCCAAAGTTTGGAAAGATAAAATTGAAAGCCCATACCTGTAACACAGACGTTGCATATTGTCAAGCTACCGCAGCCCATGGTACAACCTCGCCTTCATCCTTCTGCACAAGGCTAGAGACATCACGGCATTTATTTGAGCTCAAACTCTGTCACTGTTGACTTTAGCACAAAGCAAAGATTTCACTGCCCCGCTAGTTAAAAAAAAAGAAGATTATTTTACAGAGATATCGATCAGTGAGCTATAAAAAAAATCTGCTTACTTATGTCTAAAATGAATTGAACGAAATGTAATGTCTGTGCAAATTTACAGAGCTGTGACGTCCTCCAAAGTTTGCACTCCTGCAATTTGGTTGTGCGTGTACACTTCGTATATGTGGCGGCATATACTTTGTTTACTGTCTTTGTTTATTTGCAGATCATGGGTGTTTAAAGTACGATTTGAGAGTGAGACTGGAGAGTAAACGCATGCTTTAGGCCTTTACTGTACGTGATCAGAAGGAGAAGACTATCATTTTCCCAGGCACAACACAAACCCTCTGCCATTTGAGTTGAGATCACCCCGACGATTCAACATTGATGGGGGAAAAAGCCCTTGTGATTGGATGTGAGTATTTGGATGCTTTTCAGCATATCTTATCTTTAGATTCAATGAGAGGCGAGATTCAGAGCAGTTTAAAAGTAACCCCGGACAATACTCCAACAGAGACAGGACAATGAAGGCATCGCAGCCGACACTGTTCCCAAATCTGCTACTCCATTCTCTAACGCCACGGGAGATCCACAACCGTCCATGTGTGAGTGTGTGTGTGTTTGTGAGACGGTATAGACAGAAAGAGAGAGAGAGATTGAGAGAGATTATCGAGGCACCTAACCAGTCTCTTTGTCTTAAGTTTGACACCTGTAGTAGCCTATGATATCAGTTGGCCTACTATTCTACGAATGTATACATTTGAGACGGGACAGGCCATAACTAATCATGGCATTACACAAACCGGATGTGCAATGAATGCATGGCTATTGTCAAGGGACTTGCACTTATGTAATTGTGCACTTGGGATGTTGTTATTTATGCCAGTATCTTGACCCTAGAGATGATCTCCATGAATCCAAGAAAGCAGGTAATGATGTGGGCTATACATTGTGTGCCCCAAACTGAGGAATTATCGGTGTGGAATCCCTCTGCCTCTCTCAAGATCATATTTGTGACTATTTAGACTTCATGTTATATATGTGGGTGTATATTGAATGGGTTTGCAACGTGTAAGGGCCGATATGTCGATTCTGTCACCAGGTAATAAATCATTTAAAGTTAAGTCAATCCAAGACTTAAAGAGTCTCGTCGTCAGGTAATGGAATAGGTATATCAGTAGCCTATTAAAACGACACAATACATTCATCCACGTGAGCATGTTTTATTTATTTAAATATATTTCGTCATCTCTCTATTTAATTATCTAAATGATGTTGTGTTGCAAATACTCATATAGGCCTACATACTGAGGATTGTGCAGTGCATGCATGATATCATACCCCCTTCATAGATGACCATTTTGGAAATAGAAAACGACTGTTGCTTTTCTGAACTTTCAAGTAAAATTGGAAGTATATAAATATTCATATTATTAATTGAATTATCTATATTATTGTTTTTATTATTTTATTATAATAATGTTACGATAAGGGATCTTTCGAAGGGGGAACCATATGTTATAATATTATGTTCATTATTGTAATTAGTTAGCCTACATAAACCAACTGCGTAGGCTAACCCATGTAAGAAGATTCACATATGTTCAGATAAAATTCAAATAACACTTTAATATAGATTCTGTTCTTGTTGTCAACTACAAGAATACACATATACAAGCCATAAATAGGAATTACACAAATTATTGAAGAAATCCTGCAATCCATTTAAATTCATTTAGCAATCGGGTTATACAGATGTATTTTACAGAAATTGTCTTTTGGTCCTTTCTCGAAGCCGCCTTTTTGAACAGATTTTGTCACATTATTAACATTCCCTTTAGAAATAATCAGGCTACTAAACAAAATTGACAACTAAATCAAAGGGAAACGTCAAAATATCTGAATACATCAGCACAAACTATAATTTTACAAATGTACAAATCGCTTTCAAAAGTCCGTAGATGGCACAAGGATTTATGAGGAGTTCATGATTGGCCTTGAATATACGCCTTGATAGTACGATGTGTCAGTAGGTATTGATGAGGAATCTAGACCCGCTTTCCCCGCCATGGAACCCATGGACAGAGCCCCAGCCATGGGGGAGCCGTAACCGGAGTAATGCATCACCTGCTCGTACGTCTTTAGGTCCATTTTGTGATGCTGTTGCTCCGACGACATGAGGTTGTTGATGGAGAACGGGTGATTAAAGGAGTAGTGGTGCTCGGGCTTCAGGTGTGCATCGTGCGCCAGAACCGAGTGATGCTGGGACATGAGATGTTGCGCCTGGGACACTGGCGAGGCTGCGTGTTCAGGACTCATAGCCTGGCTGGACTTCATATCTGACAGTGACCGTTTATGGTCGTTGGAGGACGAGTTGGAATGGGGAGACTCGTTCCCGTTGCAACTCTCCGAGCTGCTGTTGGATCCACCTTCCGAACTTTTACGGCCGGACTCCTTGCACATCTTTTTGTCACACTTAAACCGCTTTTGCCTTCTCAGATAGCATCCGTTCTCGAACATGTTTCCCGAATCAGGATGAAGGGTCCAAAACGAACCCTTGCCCGGCTTATCCGGAGATCTAGGCACTTTGAGGAAACAATCATTGAATGACAGAGAATGCCGAATAGAGTTCTGCCACCGTTGCTGGTTCTGCCGGTAAAACGGGAAAAGGTCCATTATCCACTGATATATTTCGGCCAGCGTTAGCATCTTGCTGGGGGACTGTTGGATAGCCATAGTGATGAGAGAAATATAAGAATAGGGAGGCTTTGCATGTGTGTAGCTCCTGCGGTATGTTTTGGGATCCCTTGATCTGTTGATACTGGACTGTCCATACATTGGGCTCATGGCGTTCATGTTTGTGTATGAAGTTAGGGCGTTCATTGAGGGGGGTTGCGCTGTCATAGGGCTCATGCTAGGACTGAGAGCGGCACTCATGGCGGTCATACCCGCGCCCATTCCATTCATGGCTCCGGCTCCGGGTGACATGCCAGTCATGGAGGGGCTCATGCCAGTGTTGACGTAAGACATGTTCATGGTGTTGGCCGTCATGTTGGCAGCTGAGCTCATTCCCGACATACTCATGTAGGTGTTCATGGAGTTCATTCCCAGGCCAGTATTCATGTTGCCTACCGAGGTGTAACACTGAAAATGTCAGAAAAAAACACGTGATTTAATTAACGTGAATTTCATTCGTATTGGGAATAATTATTTTAATTGCAATAGCATAGGCCTATAGCCTATATACACTAAAATTAATAAAGCATTAGAGTGGAGGGTTCGCAGGCCTGTGACCTAAAATGTGCCTGAATCCGTGCGCACAGTGCGGTTGGTTTGATTCTTGTCATCTGCGGACATTTCTGAATAACTGTTAAGCTTAGACTATAAAGCTAAATATAAAATAGGTCATCCTATGATATTAAGTCGTGAATAAGATAGATAAGACACAGAAATTAAACTAAACATAGCCACGTAGCCTACTATGTCGTTGTAAATAGGAAGACAAAATCGATACAGTTTTTCTTGAGAGTTTGAAGTGACTGTGTGACTGCACCGTCGTTTAAAGTTAAAATATTTGAATATCGTCTTCTCTAAATTGTTTAAATGTTTGTTTAATAGAAACATTGGAAAATATTAGTCCGTATGGATGTAGTCTTAATTATAATCCAAGTTAAAAGTTTCTCCTACATGTCAAGCACAACTTTGTTAGGATAGTGCAGTGCTAGAGATGGGGGAGGATTTGGAGGCGCCTCAAGTCAATATTTGATCACAAAGTTAATATTATCTCAGGGCTAATATTGAGTTGTATAAAATGGGATCGGCTTTAGACGAAAAAATATATTTAAGGTACCCACCTCAGGCTCTCCGTAGTAGGTGCTCCAGTCTGTATGCTCGTGTCCTTCCATTTTAACTGCTCCTAGCATCATGGAAGTTCCGAATAGTTTACAAACCGTCTCCCGCAGAAGAAATGGCAAAACGTTCTCCAACAGACGGTGACTTGGGACCACAGGGTATTGGGTCGTTGGTGTGTTCCTTAGTAAAGGACTGGCGCATGTGTGTCTTTGAGCCAGCCGTGCCCACGGGCGCTGAAAAGCGTCTGATGATGACTGGAGTTCAAATGACGCTCAGTGGTGGCTGTAAACGCGATGATATAGCTCTCTGCGCCAGGCGAGCCTCCAATCCCTACTTCTTCGCTTACCCTATTTGAATAATCTCCTCACACCTAGACGTGAGACTCCTCGATTTGCCCCCCAATTGTATCTTACACCTGCATCGTGTAAAAAGAAAAGTAATTTATGAAAAGATTCATTATTGACTAATCTTGGCTGGAAACAGAATAGGAATTCCAAGAACTTTCTTTTCTCTCTTTTTTCGTCCTTTTTGTCTCTTTGTTTTGTTGTTGCGCCAGTTATTCGATGTTCTTATGTTGTTTGGACTATTTCACTTGTGGCCACTAATAAGGTTGTCTGAGGTTGAATAACCCTTTTTAAAACAATTTTTTATGAAATAGTTATGTAATTCTTTCTCTGTACATTATATCATATTTCATACATCCTACAACCGATTTACGGCTGTTATAGGCTTCAAAATAATATTGATTTTGTGAAAGTGATAGATTGTGAAAATAGGTCTGACACAAAATTCTACCAATGTGGCATAACAAAAGAAAGCAATTGGTTAACAAAAAATAATTCGCATTGTTCTTTACACGGTTGGTTTTCACAACATTAGTCTACCAAAAGATAGGTTTTGGCCTTTAATATTATTAAACTGATTTCGTTTGATTATTATTTAGGTTTGAAGACAGAAATAGTCTATTTACATGCTGCAAGATGTTTTGTGTGTGAGGGTTAATGTGTGGACTATTGATTATGGTCGCGTATACGCACATTGAACAGAGAGAAATGTATTTGATCACAAGTAATTTAAATGGTCTAGACACGGGAAATATTATTGCCATAATGTTAAATGAGCTTTGATATCAAGCTGAATTGTGCACAGTGGATTGGTATCCAGTGAAATATCTGAAGGTTTGATCAAAACTTTCCAGTTCCATGGCTTTTGTTATAGGACCAATTAAATGTGCTGGTATTGTATTTAACTTATCTTTAAATTCAAGGCCATTGTTATACGTAGGTGTTTCAAAATAGTTTATTTATATATGGTTTATGATCTTTGGACAAGAATAATTCACACTTAAATTCAAGTTTCATAGCGCCCTCTTATGGTTGTTTTACATGTTCTTAATATGATTACGGTGACGCAGCACGTGACCAAGCCCATACCTTCTTCCCTCATAATATTATTTTTTTCTGTTTACATTTTAAAATAGACTATACTAAGTGTCATACTTAGCATATAAGAGCTCAAACACAATAAAGCATTTGGCAACTGCAGACAGACAGAGAGCGGGGTTAAAACATTGTTGATCTACAACACCGCACCAACATCAAGGTGAGTGTGCAGAGCGGTGCCAGCCACGTGCCGTTGATTGTACATCTATTTGACAGCATATTTACGTAAGAACATAACTATGAGTGGAGCCCATTATTTAGGCCGAGTAAACCGTGGTGTGTTGACGAGGGGCTAACAGAAAGTCTGCTTAACTTGGAAATTAGATCATGGGAACCTCCGAGCGTGCATGTGTTTGAGGTTTGTGGATTCCATCGTCTGGATACATTACAGTCGGTCCTAGAAGGCGGAATGGCCTACATATACATATATTTATGTGACGACAATTTTGTTAGATCTGGGAGAGGCACCATGAAGAAGTAACGATCTAACCGTTTAAAACTGTATTAGGATAGGTAAGGGTTACACATCCATTAAGGTAGAAAGCCTACCTGTCAGTTTCATCCCTATGCATCCAAGTTGACCTGCACCGTGGGTTGGCATAGTTGATGGCACAATGTGTTTCTATGTAGGCCTAGCTGATATTGTAGTCAATCAGTTACATAGGACAGCAGTAGTAGCCTGGCATTGCCAGACCAATTCGCAAATTAGTATTAGTCTCTCAGTACATTTTTTATATCCAACGTCAAAGGTCGCAGCCCAAAAATGCATCTGGATGGCGACGCAGTTGCATAGAAATTTACATTTTGGATCTATAGATTATTTTCTTTTTTTACGAAAATGCCTTGATGGCGCTTCTCTGTTTAGTCATAGTTTTAAACCAGCCCCATATCAAAAACGTTTGTGATTGGACCGGCGCTTTGCTTTTGCTTCCATGCAGAACAAATAAACCATGAGCTTGCATATTGGTCAGGTTCCCAAGCTACTTCCTCTTTTGATTGTGCAGGTGATGAACACACTGTTAAGGACACAGGATCACAATAATGTGTTTATGATTAGTCAGTCAGCTCCAGATATAGGTAACCAGAAGGTTTATGCATTCACATATATTCTGAATGTATATAACTTTTTAGGACCTCTCCGCAAGCAGGAAGGTATCTCCAAAAAGGATTGATCCAGTTGAGATGGCAGAAAATGTTTTCATTGTTTGAGCTTTTATAAAATCTTCCTGTGATTATATGCAGTTATGATAACCATTCTTTAGGCTGCTTGACAAGTCTCTGATTGTTCCTTGTGTTGCTCAATGGAGGTTGTGCAGAGTGTGAAGGCTTTGCCATTGCAGTGCCACTTCCCAGGATCTAGTTCTCACCTGTCTGCTAGCATGTATGAGGAATGCTGGCTACATGTCATCCACACTATGTTGCATTGAATAATACATATTTGCATCAAATCTGGATGGTTTTGAAATGTTCCGTGATCCCATAGGCTGATATGGATCTTTCTATATGACAGTAGTTAGGATACACTTTACATTTACATTTAGTCATTTAGCAGACGCTCTTATCCAGAGCGACTTACAGTAAGGACAGGGACATTCCCCCGAGGCAAGTAGGGTTAAGTGCCTCGCCCAAGGACACAACATCACCTGTTTATAAGATGACACAATAGTAAGGGCCCTCCGGCCCTGCCATACCAGACATGGGTTTGAGAAGTGATGGAAGAGTTTCACTTGACTATGTATGTGTGAACACGTCTCAGTACGAGTGTCAAAAAGACAAACATACAATGACAACAGTAAAGACTATGGCATCTTGGGAATATTCCAAGTTTCTCTGAAGCCAGTGCATGGGGGTGCAAACTGGTGGTTCTCTCTTCTCTCTGGTGTGTGTGTATGTGTCTGTGTGTGTCTGAGTGCGAGGTGGAACAGGTTGACATTACTTCAAACACCAAGTAGTTGTTGGCAAGAATGTGTTACTTAAAAGCTTCATTTTAAAAGTAGGTATTTCTTCCCTGTGAGCTTCTGAAACAAACTCTTAAGATTCACTTCAGCTTCACCTCCTTTTTAGTTTCTGTTTCCGAGTTTCCCTCCTCACACAAAACATTACAGGTCAAAGGGTTAAGCTTGCGGTTTGTCAAAATAAAATAATTAATGAGAGCCCCTTTCTTTTGGAAAGTGCCAAAAAATGTTTGCTGCCTAGGGAGACAGTAAACATTCCAGAGCTGGGGCTGGAGTTTGGACTCGCCATTATCTGACACAGCTGTGACAACGCCTATTGGCTGCAGGTTTGCGGCTTGCCACAGTATGTTTACCTGGAAATGAATCTGAAAGCAACTGGACTAGGAAGGCACACACACCCAGCTAAATAAAAACGAAGGGCGGCCATTACTGTGGGTGCAGAGGGAGGAGACCTGGGTCTGCAGTTATTGGGCCCACCCCACTGGGTTTGGCTGCAAACACTAGCGTAAATGGTCTAAGGATTTCCTCAAATACGCACCTTTTGATATTGAGAAGGATGGGGCTCAGGAATGCCACGCAGTGTGAGCTGTATCTAGGGCCTGCCATACACATTTTATTTGTCGTACTGTTCTCTTGTCTTGGAAAAGGGCATGACTGACAAGTCTCCTGGATGTATCAAACAAGGCAACCGTCCAAAGGACCACAGGAGGAGAGTCTGGGATCCCAGGTTTTCAGGGGTACTAGAATCAGTTGATAGTAAACAATGTACGGTGTGAATCATGGTTTTAGGAAGTGGTAGCTGAAGCATGGCCCTGTATTGCTAAACCGAAGCATTATGCTGGCCACACAGGTTGTAGGTGCGTCTCTTCCCACAGTGAAAATAAATACTTGTTTATTGTTAGTGATTTTAGCTGGCATTTGAAATATAACATTGTGTTGATATGTAAGCTGGTGAGAAGTGTGTGTATGACTACAACTGGTTTTCAGAACTTTGAGGTGATACAATGGTATGTGGATTGGAACTGCTGTAATGCAACAAACTGCCACATGGTTCCCTAAAGTCATGTAAAGCCATCTGAATGGGATGTGTATTGGAGCATAAGGGTTTAATATCACAGAATCAGCACATTGTTATTCATTAGCAGGCCAACTGCAGAGTCAATACACATTTAATCACAGACTGAAGGCAATTAAACTTGGCTGGGGCCAAGTAGTGGTATGTTAATTAAAGTCCTGAGCTCCCATGGGAAGAACTGTGTCTAAATATCACTACAATCAGCCACCACCATAATCCATGATGAGCTACTGTCGTTTGCGCCCAGACGTCATGCTCCCACATCCCACTGCTGTCAAGCCCAGACGAGAAGGCAAACTTGGACTTTGAATTAGGCAGATTGGAAATTGAACCAGGGCCTATCTACTCATTAATACAATTACTGAAACTTTACGTTAATTTTGGCATCCTTGCTGTGTTAAAGGAAGTTACTGGCTGTACTAAGTAACTTTCAAACTAGTTTTTTTACAGCTTAGTACATTCAACGGTATCTTTACAACTGAATAATTCTACAAAATGTCAGTGAATGCCGTTACTCCTTACATTGAATCATACGTGCATTTGCTACGTATTTCTGATCCCCACAATGACAGCATGTCTTTCACACATTCACTGAGTTGAATCCTGGAAACAATCTTTCTCTCTTTAGAAAACAAACACGTTTAAGTTCTACATCAGTTCTACATTCCCTTTTCCATCAAGCACACTTTTCCATTTAACCTGCTGGCACCTGACTACCTTATCTGTATTCCAGTGTGTTGGCAAGTTTGGGATTACCTCTGACATTGTGACAGCTGCGCGCCCTTAGAGCTCTCCACCATATCTCTGAGGAGGAAATAACTTTCAGCCATCTCTGGACTTACCTTTTTAGTGATTCTATTAAACACAAGGAGGTAATATTTAAAAGTTGATATGGTTGAGAAGAATTGGTACAGTTTGGACGACTGTCTCCTCACTGTATCCAGGGTTGGTTTCTATGCATATGTAGATGACTCATTTGTAGTGTTTACTAAAGACTTTTGTGGGGGCTGACAGCCCATGAAGAGGGCTCAAAGGGAGTTGCCTACGTGTCACCCCAGGGGTAGAGCCCTGGCCCTCCCATCCAGAGCCACAACATAAGTGTCCAATCTGTGTTTGCTTACCCGTGAACACCCTTGGCAGAGTCTTGGGGAGGGCCCGTAAATTGTGCCTTTTTACAGGCCCTGACAGCTAACAGGCTATTGGCAACCGAGGCCCAATGACACAGCCACTCAACAGATTAGCACCTCATCAGCCTCCTGCAGCTTCGAACAAATATGGCCCCCGGTTCACATAAAACACAATAGGGCCGCCAGCGCTAAACAGCCCCCCGACAGGGGAGCCCCCCCACAAAACTTCCTGGCCCGGCCTTTCTCTGGGCCACAGCTGGTCAAGGGGACCAAATCAGGCCAGCACTTCCCACCAGCCCACCCCAGCCCCAATTGGCAAGATGTGTGTATTTCAGGTGAGCAAATATTGCCACTTGCCTGAGAGTTCAATGGCCAGCCCTTTTCAGGGGTGCGTATTGCCCCTGGTTGCGGGAGTACGAGTGGTGGCCCCACACAGTAACCTAACCAGGAAAGGGGGATGCTCAAGGCACAGCTGGGGTCAGCAAACCAAACATGTCGATATATAGCTCATCTGCATTTCCCAGATGAGGAAACCATTCCAGGTTCCCGACAACAACAACAATGGACTGATATAATGCCACCCACCTCAGTCATAATCACAAAAAAATGAGTGAAGTAAGATACGAAACCAACAGTGGATTATGTTACACTGTTTAAATGGCATTCATGTAAACATGGCTCATGTGACCCATGTAGAAATCCTAATTGATCATTTATCCACTAACGTACATCTAATTGTATTTGCCTAAGTTTTGTTTAAATGCAAGTCCTGAAACTGCTGGTTTAGGTTGGGGGTGATGATTGGTAAACAGTGCAGAGAACAGAAAGTTGATCTTGTCAGTGACTTGCCATTTTTTTGGGCATCTTTGTCTCTAATACACATTGGCTATGGTGTAAATGTATCTGCTATTGCCTTCAGTTGTCACCTGGGCCTAAATGTGGAAAACATCTGATAGGAAATATAATAATAATATGAGCAGAGAGATTTTATTAAAGATAGGAGTTTCTTATGCCATGTGTCCTCCGAGAAAACCAGACACACGCACAACCAGTGGAATGCGATGTGTTGAAACTTAATATAACCACTTTATTCAACCACCATCTAGGTGGTTCTCTTTTGTACATTGATTTATAAAATGTGATCCATCCTCATGTTAGTCACAGGATTGTCACCCATGGTATGCATTTAATCCTATGATGGGATAATTGGAATTCACCAGCAACTCTGGAGTGGAAGAGTCCTATTGATAACTTCTACACATTTTTGATCGGGCTTAAATGCCACCCAAAAGTTAAGGCCAGATGCCTACTAAACCGTGTATAGAGCTGGAGGTGCACCGTGATATGTGAACTGGGGTGGGGGGACTATATCCCCGTTGAAGTCAAATAGAGTTCCGTCTGAGCAGAGCTGTCCTCAGAGGCCTCTTATACCATCACGATGAAATAGAACTGACCCAGAGAGTCAACAAGATCTCTGCCCATCTCTCCCCAAGCCCTGATGAATCTCGTCTGGTGAACCGCTTTCACTGTTGTTGTGTTTGTTTGCTTGTTTGGTCTGGAGCAGCATGGGAACCCAGCATGGAACAGGAAGAAGGGGAGAGGAGAGGAGGTGGAGGAATGAGAATACATCACACAGACCTCCCCAAGAGGTGACAAGAGAGCTGCGGTCAATGTTCTGAGCAAAGCTGCTTCACAAATATACACTGACAGGGATCTGCCCCGCCTTGATAGATCATGTCTGTGTGATCCAGAGAGAAAGGGGTCTCACTGTAAATGATGAGGCATTAGACAGTGAATTGTGCATTGAAAATAACAACAATATTCATTGTATTAGACAGCAGTGCGTTTGAGAGATTTTACTGTGCAGTCATCATCATGTGATAGTCATAAAATTATTATTATGTGATCATGACCTTTCACAACATTTCTGTAGGATACAGCTTTATGAATTATATTCTATTACTTTCTATATTCAATTTGATTAGATTTTCCATTCTCAAACTGACATGGTAAGGGAAATTATTTAACTGACAGTTTTCTATTCAAAACGCTTATTTCTGATGATGGATTTTGTTTTGTAGATCATATAATCCTCTTGTATATAGTGACACTAGGTGGTCATACAGTGAACTGTTCTCCAACAGACCTGAATAAATCATGGGGTTGCATGTCGGTCGTTGTTCAGTATCTAGCCTGTGGAGGGAGATGGTGTACTTTCATAACACACACAGCTAACTGATTGGACCCACATTAGGACCTTGTCTGTAGGCCACAGACTGAACCCTGAACCCTATGGACCTGTCTCTCATCCATGTGTTACACAGTCGACTAGAGTAAAGAGGAGGACTTTTCAAGCTCACACCATTGCGACTACTAGCACCACTACTTCTACACCTATTACAACTGCATCTTTTAGGACTTCTGCATCTATCTGCTCTGGTCTATCTATACTGATAAGGTGTGTGAAACCACTACCGGTCCCTCCCTCCCTCGCTCCCTGCCTCCCTCCCTCCCAGAAGGTCACCGGGGTCAGTAGACCTTGCGGTGCAGCCAACATCTTGAAACAATTTCAGAGGAGGAGACCGGCTAGAGATCACTTGAAGATCCCCCCCTGCTCCCATCAGCAGTTATTAGCAGATGAATAATACAATGAAGCAGTCGTTATGATCAACCCTGGTAAGGCTGGATCTGGCTGATGAGTGCCTTCAGAGATGAACCCATCAAAAGATCTGCTAAACTAATGACAGCTGACCTTTCTATGAAACGGAGGTATTGAGAATTTAACTGTGCACAATGGGCCTGTTGAGGGTAGCCCTATTGGAATACTTTGAATGTACGACTCGAGGTCGAACATTTGCTACTTTAAGGCTGATAGCATCTACCATGATTCATATCAAAGTCGTCCTAAATCCCCCCACCTTCTTTAACGATGTCATTACTTGCTTGTGGTGAGGCAGGCTGCTCAGCCCTCCGGGACAACAATCACATCCAGCTGCTCAATCTGGGATTTGACTTGGGTAACCACTACGTGCAGACTCACATACGTCCACACACACATTGTACATAAACACACATACGCACACACAGCATAGACCCACAAACACTAGCATGTGCACTTACATAGTGCACACCCAGTCTCTGGTCAATTTGCATTTACGCTTGTATATAACTTTGTTCTTTTCTTCCCGTTGGTACAAACTGTAGCTTCAAACTCGAGCCAGCAAGATCTCCAACTGTTGATACTGTTTGGGAAGAGTCCAAAGCAAACTTGAATTATATGCATAGTTGTAGAGTAGAGGGCATTTCAGAATAATAACCCCCCCTCCACCCCAAAAAGAAAAGTTAATTCAAGAAGTAAAGTTTTTATTCAATTTGTATGTACTAAAATATACAAAACACACCTGCCAATCCAGCGGCAACACAAACAGTAAAGGGATAATGGTGAGAGTATCCTCTCCTTCCTTTCAAAGTACTACACTTATGCTAGAGCTCCAACCTGGAACTACACAGTATTTGCCCTGGGAAGAGCCTACTCTTACTCACTACTGCACTGTATGTCTATTCACTGCGTGATATGGGCCATGGCTTGAAATGTAGTGGGTGGCCACTAGAAGAAAGAAAAGAAAACTGTACTGTTCTGTTTTACAGCTACTTTGGAAATCTCAGAGGAGACTAACAACATTATCAACAGAACACCACACAACATTTGATTCCAGACCTGGAGTCAGTGAAGTGGACACACTCAAGACCAGCGTACAAAGATAATAAAAACATGGAAAATTGTAAAAAGATCAGATCAGTACATTTAAACATCTTTGTAATCTATATCTCTCAGCCAATGCATTCTGAAAAAGTTGCTTAGGTTTTATAAAGTATTTGACTGTAAACCTAAACTCGTATTAGTTTGTGAACCATGAAGGGTTTCCATAGTTATTAACTATGTCCCCTCAGATCCTTTCACACAAATGCACTAGAACGCCACAGTGAGCCTTTAAAGATATACCGTAGGCACTGTGCATGCTTGTGCAATGTCAAACTAAAAGCTTTTCTGTTTGGAATGTAGGAAGTATAACATTGTAAATTCAAGTGGATTGAGAGGCAATCTTAAATATAGTTTATGTTTTGCTATGGTACAATTTCAGACACATTGCCATCTTTTGAATACCTTTATATCCTTTTACAGTAATTCTCCTATGTGAAGTACTGTAGCAGCTACAAAAATGTCAGCATGTCTTAAAATTGTTAGGCTCAATGATAGTATAGTGCAAAAAATCTACCCAATTAGTCAAATACATGTTTAACACTGACATACAAATGATAGTTCCAGTTTCATGCCATCAAAAGAAGAAAACAGTATTGGGAGGGAAACAAAAGTTAATTAATAGCTAATAGTTGTAAATAACCCACACATTCTTCTCTCTATGGATCTAAATCCCTTGTAATAAGTGCCCTTTACTCCCCCGGGTCCAGCTCACTATTTCAGCCCCTCACAGATAA
Source organism: Mallotus villosus (assembly GCA_903064625.1). Taxonomy (NCBI): domain Eukaryota; kingdom Metazoa; phylum Chordata; class Actinopteri; order Osmeriformes; family Salangidae; genus Mallotus; species Mallotus villosus. The sequence continues at coordinate 51,450 of CAEFZP010000194.1, read as the reverse complement.
ACAACATACAAATGATGACTACAACAGCTATGTTGTTTGATTTGAGAGCTGTTGTATTCCCCCATAATGAGCAACAAACGTGACCTTCAAGAAATCCACTGAAAGGTTTGAACTACTAAAACAAGAATGACGTCATCTCAAATGTCCATGTCTCCCATGGTTTGCCGCTGTGTTCCTTTGTGTGCACGTACAGTGCCACCTGTCTGCCCCCTCGAGCAGTACACCTCACTGCTGGGTTCTGGCTGCGTGTCCATATCTCCCAGTAGGGCTCAGCGACAGGTATCTGGTGTCTGACTGTTCCCACGGCAACTTGTTTTGGAGGCAAGCTATTTTCTACCTCCCCATGTCTATACAATCAACCAGCAGAAAGTCCTGGAGAAATGTCCCTCTTATTAGCACACACGCGGTGCACGGCATCCTCCAGCCCACTAGGGGTCCTCCTCCATGTCGTCCAGGTTGGGGGCCATGATGAAGTGCTTAGGGTAGGTCAGGTAGTGCTCGTCGGCGTACTCCTCCCAACGCGCGTCGTCGCTCTCGTGGGTGATGTAGCGCTCGCCGCGCCGCGTCTCAAACTCCCTGAGGTCCAGCCAGGTCTGGTAGTCCTGGAGACGAGGGGATCGAGAGCCTCAGTACAGGCAGAATACTACCTCTGCTCTAGTCTGGAGAACATCCTGACGTACGCTGGTATCAACCATCTTGTATTCCAGTTAACGAGTAGATATGGCAAACACTTTTTAATATCAAGTTGATATTAAAAGTAACATTCTAGAATCAATACTACCTTAAAGCTGACAGTGACAGTGGACATAGGATAATCAAGGTGATCAGACCCACTGAGAAGTAAAACGTGGTCCTGCATGTATTACACTGTAACGTTTGCTGTGCTTGTCATGCTGGGTGTGTGTTACCTGAAGCCAGGGATGGCTGAGAGATTTGTCCACGCTGTACCGCTTCCTCATCTTCACTTGGAGCAGGTTGTTGATGAGATCTGTCGCTGTGGAACACACCGAAAATAGCTATCAGTGACCTGACTACTATAGAAGTCAATCAATATCTTGTTGAATTAACTATGACCAGTCAAGGGCAGTAGGGGAGATTTGTCAGTGTTTTCATGTAGGCTGAACCACACAGCAGAAAGGTCAGAGAGGGGGTTTCCCCCCCTAAGCACTTCAGGAGGTGAAACCACACTGGCAGGCCCAGACGTGTGGGTGGGCAATGAGGCACTGAGGCTGCATGTCTGAAGCTGCAGTGTCAGACTTACTTTTCCTCCACAATGCAGCACTAGTGTCTGATATTTCAGTACTGGTCTACCACAGATACATTTTAAACCATCCTCGTCAATATTTGGACACACTTCTTTCACTATGTTACATAGAAAAGTACAAGGTGGACTAAAGATTGAAAAAAGGAGAGAAAGAACACTTAAAGGAATGAATGACGATGGGAGAGGAGTGACGAGAGAAAAGGAAACATGGGCAATGGGAAAACATTCTGGAGAAAATGGAACTGGTCCTGCCTCCATACCTTCAGTTGAGATCTCCTTCCAGGGCGCAGGAGGGTACATGAAGGCAGCGTTCTGGATCTGGTCATTGATGTCCTCGTCCTCGTTGAAGGGGAAGGTGCCGCTCAGGCTGACGTACACGATGACGCCCACCGACCACATGTCCAGCGAGCGGTTGTAGCCTTTGCTCCTGAGCACCTCGGGCGCCAGGTAGGCCGGCGTTCCGACCACCGACCGCCGAAACGACTTCTCGCCAATGATGCGGGCGAAGCCAAAGTCACAGAGTTTTACCTGTCGCACAAACACATTGACAACGCACGCGTTAGCACAGATAAGCTGTAGGAGAACAGACACACACAAACGCACTCACACAGTTTACCTGAGGGAAGGGTTCAGCTGAGGCCAGCAGCACGTTCTCAGGCTTCAGGTCACAGTGGACAATGTTCTTGAAATGTAGATGTCTCAGAGCCACCAGAATCTACACAACAAAACAACAACCCAAACCCCTGTTAACCCACTCAAACAGTGTTCTGTTACATAACTCTTTAATTAGATCGAATGTTAAGGATAGCGAGAGTTGCATGAATATCTTAAAACCCTTTTCAAGTTAACCAGTCTTTTTCCATTTGGATGTCTCATCTCAACATCTCATCTTCCCAAACCATATGTATAGCAGGCTAATGCCAGAATTATGTTTAGCAAGGGCGCCCGGCTTCTGGCTATGACAGAATTCTGAAGGAGACCACATCAGAGATGGGCCTACTGCTGCTAATTGTTAAGTACAGGGTCGTGCCTAATAGACCTGCTCCTGTTTGCCCCCTGGGCCCCTCTCTCTCTTCTGTAATCAGGCCACAGAGCCACCAGAGCACTTCAGGCTGTAACACAGGGTGGGACGCCACCACAAAACCATCAAGACCTGGTCCGTCTCATAAACAGTCTCCCCCACCCCCCGATTCTTGCACCACAAGAATCAACAGACTGGGCTGAGACTGAGGCTCTTATGTAGATAAATGTACCACACAATGGACAAAGTGAGGAGAGGGAGAGAGGGAGAAAAGGTGAAAGAAAACATATACAAAGGGAAAGTCAGAAAAGAGGAATAAAGAATTGAGAAGTAACTAGAGGAAGATTGAGAAAATAAAAAAGCCCAGAATTGAGAACTGGTACAAAGAGAAATAAAAACAGTAAAAAATAAAAATAAAGACACAAACACAAAGAGAGACAGGGAGAGATTCATCTAGAAGGAGATGGATACAGACCTGTGTGACCAGAAACTTGGTGGTGCGTTCTGGAAGTTTGCTTTTCTCACTGGACAAGATCATCTCCAGCATATCTCCATGGAGCTTCTCCATGACGACAAACACCCTCTCTGGGGTCTCAAACATACACTCCAGATTGACGATGCCTGGATGGTGTAGGTTCTAAAAGCAAACCAAATTAGCCCTCTTTGAGAAAAAAATTATAACCGAACTGATCGTAAATTTACATTTCTGACTATTCTACGTAAGTACCTGTAAAATGGCCACCTCGTTCCTCAACTGACTCTCCTGCTTGGTGGGGAACCTCATCTTATCAATCACCTTGATGGCCACATCCCTGCCAGTCTTCCTGTGTTTTCCTACACATCAACATATAATATAAGGTTTTATTAATGTATCATTAATGCAGATAGAAGTGAGGTCATTGTTTAATAGTGCCCTACAGTAAGTGATCCCACCAAGGCTAGATACATACCTCCATACACAATTCCAAACTGGCCTGACCCCAGCACCTCATCTGAAAATATCTGGTAGACGGAACTGATATCCTGTAGGGAACCAATACAAACCAGTTAGTTTGGTATGACTTCATGTTTATGTGCAAAGGTTGGCATGCAGACAGCAAAAACAGTCAAGGCTACTGCTGTAGTTGGTTTCAGTCTGGTTTATTTCAAGAAATGCAGAAGTATAGCAGTCAAAAAAAGAATTATGAATAAGTACCCCAAACTTCCAAGATTTTGTATAGAAATGCAATTTGGTATCTGTATTTGGTATCTGTATTTTATGCTCAAATGGGCATTGGAAAACACATACACACAAAACATAGAACACATTCACACAGTGTACAGTACTGGTAAATTGTTGAATATTGTCAGAGAAACGTTGTACTTACCACATTCTCCTGTATCTGGCAGTTGGATACAGATATGCTGATTGACAACTCTTCTAGAAAGGAGAAATATGAACACTAATTTATTTCCTTAACTAGTTGCAATAAGAGATGCATAGCTAACATACATTTTCCAGCTTATGCAGGTGTTAGCAAAGACAACCAGTAGCCCAAAAAACACATGTTCCTATGCAATAACTAACTTTTTGCCAAAACTATTAGGGAAGATATGTGTAATTGAATGGCCAAAATATGTGTCATGAGGGCATCTGTATCATGAGATAAGTTATAATGTATTCAGTTTTATTATTATGATCATTCAAAGATCAAGTACATTCACTTGACAGAATCTTGCCCTGAACATAAATATAAAATGGGAATGAAGACAAAAATCCAATAATCTTTGCATCTCTCCTAATAGTCTAGTTAAAATGCATGGATATTTAAAGACCAGTCAGTGGTTGAGTCATGTTACATGTAGAATGGCATTAGGTATGAACCTCTACATTCAATAAGAGTATGTCACTGAGGAACCAAATGGTCTCCAGTTCAAAACAATACATGTTTTCCTCTCCTTCTCTTCTCCTGTCACCGGTCTCCACAATCCCATCATCTAAAAAAAGGTTCACTCCACTAATGAATGTTTTCATGAAAAAAATGCCTATGAAATCCTCTTTGGCTCTCAGAAGAATTAAACTGAAGTGTTTTATGGTACTATATAAACTGTTTAATCATTCAACAGATAATACTCCTTAATAGTCACGCTTCAGGAGTTGGTCTAAACATCTGACCTCTGCAAGAGAGAGTGAAAGCTGTGATAAACTGCTCATCATCATCATCACCGTCATCATTGTCATCAGCTTCAGACAACAGCACCACCATCATCATCATCAACACCATCATCATCATCATCCCCGTCACCATCATCACCATCATCACCATCATCAACACCTTCCAGAGACGACAAAATACCTGACTTGTCTCACTCCAAACCTGCATTGTTTACTGCTTACTCACTGCAGGCTCTCACCTTACTTGACCTACACTTGTAAAAATCACCTAGGACTAAAGGGGGAAACACTGCTTACTGACAGCAACTTTCAAGAGGGACTCAAACGGGCCAAATCCATGTCTTGCTCACACATAGTGGTCTAAATTCCATGACTCACTTGACCTCATTTTGTGCCCAGTGCTTGCTTCAGTGGTTAGTTACATTTTCATGACAAAATCACCCCCTACTTTTTGTCTGATGTTACTGACACATGACTCCATTCCATTAGCAGATTCATCCTACTGTATGTCTTATGTACTGTAGGACTATGTAAATACAGGCTTGAATAAAGGTCTACGTGGACCCTAAATAGAAGTCACAGTATTGATTTAATACTGGGGAATCACATAAACAAGAAGCGAAGCGACACATGAAGTGACCAACCAATAGGACTAGAAACAGAACTATCCTACTCACTGTGATCCTTGCCTTGCCCAGTGGCAGTTGCCACGCTGGGCTGGGGCGTGACGGGCATTAGGGCCTGTCGGATGGCCTTCTCCCAGCCCTGCGCCACCTCCACACCCACGCCGGAGGCTGCCAGCGCCGGGCTGTGGTACAGGCCACTGTTGTTCTCCCCTACATAGTAGACCATGGTGGAGGTGAGGATCTCAAAGCAGTGCAGGTTGCTGCCCTGGGCCAGGCTGTTAGAGTCTCTGGCCTGCTCCACCTGGAGGATCTCTGATAGGGGGATCTCCTGAGGGGACGGAGAAAGAGAGGGGAGGAAGGGAGAGGGTGGAAAGTTAAACACAAGGCAGGTGGGTAGGTTCTAGGTCCTCTTACTGCAGAGAGAGAGAGAGAGAGAGTGAGAGACAGAGAGAGACAGAGAGATAGAGAGAGAGTGTAAAGAAAAACAAAGAAAGTACGAAAGGAGAGGAAGAGAAGATGCAACATCATATCAGAGATAACCAGAGATTGAGACAACCAGATCTACAGAGGTATGTAGAGTAACAGGAACAAGAGACAGACAGAGCACGAAACCACTAGCCATGATAAAGACGTCCAACAGAACAAGAAGCCCTTAACCACGAACAAAACCTGAATATGATGTTCCCCTACCTCGACTAAGAATCAACCACGAGTCAGCAAAGACTCAAACTGAGACTCTGTTTCAAACAGAAAGCAAGCTGAATCAGTCGTAATGTCACAACAGAACAAGGCAAGCATACACAGACTAGCAAAACAAGCAGGAATCATTTGTTATTATTACCTATAGAAATGAAGCTTTTAAACAGGTAGTAGTTTGAAAGTATAGCCCCTCTTCAGAGTAGCACCCATCCAGACAAAGTCTGAGATAGATCCCAGGTTGAGTGCAGTCTACACCTCTGTATCTCTCTCTCACACACATACACACACACACAATCTGAAAGAACGCTCTGAGAACACTTTAAAAGTCCCCCCTTCTCCTCAAACTCACTCTGTCAAATAAAAGAGGGAAGGACATAGAGGAGGGAAGTCTCAAAGTCCCCAACCAATAGAAGCCTCTCCTTTTCTCCACCCCACTCCCTCTACCACCCCTCTCTTTTTCTTTCCTTGTAGCTCAAACACAGGGTATCAAATGAAGTGATTGTGGTTAGCGGAGCCCAGGTCACATGACCAGGGGCTCTGTGCCGCTCTAAAGCTCCAGCACCATAGCCACAGTGATTAGAAGGCAGGGAGAACTGGAGGCCTCATCTGAACACAAGCAGCCAAGGCTCTCATCAGCCGCAAGACCCCGCGCACACAGCAACAAGACACGGCAACCATACTCTTACACAGTCCCTCAAGAGAGGAGAGTGTGTGTGTGTGTTTGTGTGTGCTGGGGCGATAATCACCCAGAGACAGAAGCAAGCCCCCAAACCCCTATTAGAGGGTCTTGGAAAGAAACCACAAGTACAGGGGTCTCATCTTCAAAAGGATTCGCCCTTATGGCTTCCAAATGGAGAAAATGGCTGCCATGCCTGGCGACTTTGTGACTATACTGCCACAGCCAATCAAATTAAAGATAGAGAAGAGTAGATGGGAGCCACTCGCCAGTCACTAGAGATAACAGTGAAGAGACCCTATATGCATTCTAGTAGAAGTTCATGACAGATAATCTACCATTGTCAGTCCAACTGAATGTGGATGACATTCAGCTAGCAACAAACTAAAAGCCCATAAGATTTTGAACATTTACAAAGAAAGGTCTAGTCTTCAATTAGCCTTGTCAACGTCTTACGCAGTGCCGAGCGCCAAGTTGATAATAAAATACCCTATTACAGTGCCTTTAAAAACACCCTGGAGCTGAGCAAGAGTGCTTCACAGGAGGGTGTGTCACCATGGTAACACTGGGAGACTAATTGAGTTCCCTATGTGACTGTATGAGTACATTCCAGAACATTCAAAGTAGAATATTGCTAGCGGTAGTTCACAGACAGGTTCAGTTTCAGACAATTGAATATGTATACCTGTAACTACAAAAACATTTAAATAAATGCTAAGTGTTCATTGTCTGGATGACTGTGTGGTAGTTTTACGCCTACGGAACTTGCTATGCATCTACCACAACACCATCGATAAGACTGTATCACATCTCTGTGCTCTGTGGAGGTGTAAAAGTCAAAAAGCCACACACACAAACACATACACACACACAGTAAAACAAATACAGATATAGAGAAAATACCCAACTAGAGCAACGGCACACACACACACACACACACACACACTTGAGCACATGTGGAAGCATTTACCTAGCAGGAGTGAGGTCTGCTGTCTCCCTCTGTCCCCTGGCGTCTAATTACTCAGGCTATGAAGTCCCTGTGGCAGGATAATGACTAGTTTGGCCACTGGCACAGAGAGGGAAGTGTCACACACTCTCAAGTTGAAGTTACAGCCTTGCAAATACCAAATGACACTGCTTTACATTGTGCCCTGATGAAACACACACATAGTAAAATGTATGTAAGACATTTTGGGCTTGACAAGAATTTGAACCTGTCTTATGTGGGCCATTTTGTGTTGATGCACATGACAGTTTCTAGAACTTGGATTCAGATAACCAAGTCCTCATGTAGGGATTTGGATTTATATTTTATAAAAGGAAGCACTAGACTTTGTAACACATCTGACATCGATGTCCTCAAAACATCCACCAAAGTGACAATTGAAGGTCTGGGGATCCCTTAATATCCAAAATCAGTCAAGACTTTCACCCGGGTAACCCCCCTTTGGACTTGTTAATGAGACAGATACTGGGTAACTATGGCAGCAAAACTCCTTTGACTTAGTGAGCTGTTGACTGTGACAGGGCTGTTAAGAGAAACCGCAAGGTTCAGACTGGGGGGGTTTTCATGGCGTGTATCACTGTACTCAGAGTGGTTTACAGCTGCTACACTCTAGCCTCGCCTAGTCACCTCAGCACGGCCACACTTGGTAGCCCTACGTGCACACCCTTACAGTGACTAACACTGTTCAGACCTCCTCACTCAAATGTTGGTTTATTTTGGCACAAAGTATGGTACTTTACAGTAATTGCATAAAAATATTAGGTTTTAGGTCTCTTAATAAGCACACCAGATGGTTACATTAATTTAAGATAAATAAAATTGACTATGTATTTGTACAGCATTTTGAACCTCCAGGGTTTGGCATAGAGTCTGGACTCTATAGAGTCCATACTATAGAGTCTATAGAGTCTATACTCTCAGACAGGGTGATGGAAGGTACTTGTAGTTACCTTGTAGAACTTGGCCCCGGTGTCGTTCTGGAACAGACTCAAGCTCTTGCTGTCCAGCCTCCAGTAATGTCTCTTCCTCTGTGGACCACCAGCAGATAGAGTTAAATGTTCAAATGCTTGTTATGACTCGTCAATAGTTCTCCATTACTCACACCTGGACTTACTTATTGACACTAACACAGTGCCTCACTAACACACTTCAAAGTGGACACAAACACCACACAAATACTGGTTTAAAAGCCAAGTAAGGCTGTGTTAAATGGATGTGCTGCTTATATAATCATAATAATAACAATGTATTCATTTAGTATTCATCCAAAGCAACAGACAGAAAGGGATTTGAATGTACGACTGGATCTATAGTCAAATCCTCTACCACTAAGCTATACCCATCTCCTTGTTATAACACATCTGATATATTCATCTCATGTCTTGGTGTGCCAGAGTACAGCAGTCCTACCAGGTTGTCTCTGCAGGTGTAGTGGACCATCCAGCCCTCCCTCACCACCGTGGAGCTGCGTCTCTTGCAGTGTTTGATGGACTGGACCACCCGCATCAGGGGGATGTTGCTGCTGGTGGAGGGGCTGGAGAACACAAACACACACATGTGGTATGAACGCACACATTAAATAATATGCTAAATGATTGCAACGAACTGTACATTTGACTGAATGTAAGAGTGATTGTGTGACCGGTCCCTCGATGTCACCTATACAGCCTGGACAGACTTACCTGATGGTCTTGATGGGTTCTTCGTCCTTCTCCTTGTCCAGGAACGGAGGGTCCATGTAGAACATCTTCTCATCTGGAGTGGAAGGTTCCTCTGAGTCATCCAGACCGCGCCCACTGTCCACATCACTGCTGTCCACCTCCATGGTGCTGTCTGAGTCTGGCCCTGGGCTGGCGGGCTCTGAGGACACACACACGTACACACACACATAAACACACACACATATGCACTGACACACACATTCACCCATACAAAAACACACGGATGCAGCTTACCTCCATTGAAGAAAACTTCACCCAAGCACTCTTTAGGTACCTTTGATGCACACCGCTTATGGCAGTTGAATCTACAATCTGGAAAGAAGAGACTCTACTGTCAGTGAAAGAGATGACAACAATGAATCCTATCACATTCATTTAAGCGCTGGGTCTAGACGGAAGATAATACAGATTTATATTAAACACACTGCACACACACACACCAACCTTTGCACTGCATGCCTTGTCTGAAGAGGCCTTTGAGCAGGCGTTTGCAGTACTGGCAGATTGTGGGGCGTGTGTAGGTGTGGATGGCGAAGGTGTGTGGCACCTTGACCCTGCCCAGGACCAGCTTCTCCATCCAGATAGGCCGGCCACTCCAGGACAGGATCCGCTTCCCTGCCTCTTGGTGGGAACGTTGCTGTGGGGCGACGGGAGAGGGAAGGAGAGGAGGTGAGGAGGAAGAGGAAGAGAAGCAATAGGATGAAGGAGGGAAGTCACACAGACAGCCATATTAACCGGACTGCACTGTAAAAGAACTGAGTGGTTCTGTTTCGGATGCTAAATCACTGTAGATGGTATTAATAAATCATCCAGAGGTCTGAAAACCATTAACAGCCTGGAGAGCACAGAAGCCTCCACTGTACAGTCCACTGTACATAAACATAATCCAGGTTGACCCAGGCCTTAATGCCATCAGACTAATTACTTTTCCTAATGACCTTTTTATAAGCCAAGGACACAAAGGAAAATATTCCATATCAAACCAGAGCTTATGCAAAAACCATTTCATAAGCCATTAGTACTTAGTACTACATGTGATGTTCATTTGGCTAAATTAAATACTTTGCATCGTTGTGGTATTTCAGAAGATATTCTAAGAGATTTGAGAAGAAAAAAAAGTCAGTTACTATTTTGCCTTGGCTTTCTTCAAAATGTGTGGTTTCAAGGGCTGGAAATTAGATTTTGTGCAGTCTCAGTCGAATTACAGATATCAGGTCAAAGTAAATCCTCAGTCAATTGTAATCAACATTTGGTGGACATAAAGAAGGTTCTGCTGGAACAGTGTACTTCATTCACAGTAAAATTACGAATTAGGGATAAAAAGCTTGCCTGAATCTATAGATTATTTTATACAATCATACCAAATTCACAAGTAAAATTGACACAGAAAATTGACCATCGGAACTCACCTCCTCCAGGACGACAACAGCATTCTCAGTGGGGATAGGCCGAGGAATGGAGAGGGCGGGTCCTGGTAGAGACACATTGGACAGACGTCTCTTCCTCACCCCGCTACAGTTGTTTGGGATCTTGAAGGCACAGCGCTTATGGTAGTTCAGGCCACATCCTAGGAGCACAGAGAGGTGGTCATGCAGCTCATTTTAGCGCTGTTCATTATCATTACAATCATATATTCTCCAGTATCATTATCCTAAATGGCCACAAGGGGGCCTAATTGATGAGACCTCATCATAAAAAGAGCGTTACTGTTAAGTAATAACACACACAGTCAGAGAGCAAACAGTCCTGAAGTTATGGTCAACATTAAAACTTTCAAAAGTCTTCATTCTATCGTTCCCACGTGAATATGTAGTTCCTTGGGTGCTGTGCCATACAGAGCCTTCTCTTCTTTTCTATCTGAGGGCTCGCTGCATTCCAGTTCACCTCCCCTGAGGAAGGTCGAGTTGTGTGTGTGTGTGTGTGTGTGTGAGACAAGCTGAATCCACCAGGGCCTGAGTAGCAGCACATGGTCTCTGAGGACTCTTGGAAGGATGAGACCTAGGCTTGGCATAACCACACTAAGCTTCCCCCAACAAGACCATCTTGGGTTTGCACTTCAAAAGGCCTGCCTCAACAACGTGAGGAAGTCACACATCTTCTACTAAGAAATGTGCGATCCAGTTTCCCTCAAGTGCCCTTAACAGCGTCTGTCTCTGCACATGCATCTGTCTATGTTTATGTGTGAGTGGTGTGTGTCTGTCTGTGTGTGAGCATTGGTGTGTGTGTGTGTGTGTGTGTGTGTGTGTGTGTGTGTGTGTGTGGTGTGTGTGTGTGTGTGTGTGTGTGTGTGTGTGTGTGTGTGTGTGTGTGTTTGCGTGTGTGTGTGTGTGTGTGTGTGTGTGTGTGTGTGTGTGTGTGTGTGCTTGCGTGAGCACTCACCTTCACATTTGAGGCCCTGCCTGACGAGACCCCAGAGCATCTCACCACAGTAGTCGCAGAAGGTGGGGGGCCTTGTAGGAGTGGACGTAGAGGGCGTGGGGACGGATCTGGAAGTCTTCAACGGTGGCTAGAGCTGAGAAGCACAGACAAGTCAGACCCCAAACATGACCCAACTGAAGGAAAAGAAAATTAACCCCCAAATCAAATACAGAGACCCCAACCCAATGAGGGATAATTGAGAGAAAGAAATCGCACAGACGAGAAAAGAACAAACATAGCTATTAGAAGGCAATGCAGTGCTTTCTGTTGAAACAGAAAATGAATTTGCACGGAATTCAAATATTTTTATCGTGAAATTACAATCTTCATCTTACATTTAATAATAATAAAATGGGGGACCTTTTCAAACATTGCACATGGTTTCCATTCACGGGTCTGAGTGTTATTGCACGATTTTTCAGTAGAGGGCGCCACCACAACAACGGTACACACATGTCATCCTCGTCACCTGTTCCTCCAAGTGATCGGGCACAAGGACACAGTCGAGACCAAGAAACACACATGGAGACAGCGGCGGTGGTCCGTCACACATTCAACGATCCCTAGGATCCATTTAAAGTCACAGCCGAAATTCAGCCTTAATACACAGAAGCACATTTCATTTTCCACCCAGAGGAGCACAGAAGAGGCCTGGGGAGCAGGAGAGCTGTGCTCCATCTGCTAGTTTGGTTTGGGTCTGGAAGCCCTCTGAGGTCATCCTTGGACGGGACTGTTAGTTCATAACGGGTGTGACTCATGTGAGATGGGCCTGTGAGTCAGACGTCTCAAGCAGACCTCTGTGATTGCAGTCTCCATAGAGAGCCGGGCTGGACGTGTGATGCAGGTCGTCGTTCTCACAGTCCTCAGCAATCATTTATTTGGCTGTGGGATTCGGTTGACCAACAAGGGAACCATTAACTTTCAAACTTGAGAGTTTAGTTGGAAGTTTTGTTTAACCGCCCTGCTGTGATGCTATAATTGTTTGTTTATTTGCTTGTGGTTGTATGTGTGATTGTGAGTGTGTGTGTGTGTGTATGGCTGTACTACATGTGCATAAATGTTGGGTGGGTTGTTCATTTGTCTTCTTCTTCTTGTGACCTCCATCCAATTCGATAGTATAATTGACGTTTGTGAAAAGCTCTGTATACCTGTGAACTCATCATCTTCAGTAGAGAGCATGAAGACTGAGCAGAGACAACGAGAGACCCTGAGAATGCCCAGTTCCCACTCCTTAGTTGCAGGACCAATGCAGATAGTCAATTGTGAGGTCAATACAATATTAAATCAATCCTGTAGTTACAAATGAGAAGTTGCAACTACATATAATAAACAATAATACAATTTACGGAGGCAGCTACACTATGTAAGTAAATAAAATACAAAATTCTACTCATCTTCATCCTGTATGACAGCTTGTGTTAACAGTAATGTTCTTTTCAAAGCAACCTTCTGTTCCATTTACCAACTGTAAACAAGTTAACACGCACATACACCCATCCAAACATGAGAAAACAAAAAGCAGAGAAACAGATTTTCTCAATTCAGGAAAATATGAAGGCTGTTGGGCACATTTTGGGTCCGACTTCAAAGTAGGGAAAAGCTAAAGAAAGTCACATGCGATCAAGCTGAGCATAGCTCCATGGCACAGGGACCTGAAAGAGGGCATTCATGTTCCATCCCAAACACAACTGTGAAACAACTGGTCGACTATTTACAGTCTGTACTGCGTGAAACGCCTCAGGAGCTAGTTTGCATCAAACACAGAAAATTGAATGAATTAGGTGTTTTTCCATAAGCTGTAAGGCTAATATGAATGTTTTTAGTTTGAGGGCTAGCCATAACTTTCCACGCGCTGTAAAATATGAGTTAGTTGAGCTAGTACTGCTGTCGTCTTTAAGAAAGATCGGGTGGGGATTCTGGGATCGTGAGTATAAAAACAGGACACACAGACCCCCCAGCAGGGCCAGGGCTATTCAGTGTCTGCTCTGCCTCCAGATCTGGCCCCTGCTTCTGAGCCTGTTTACACTCAGTGGGTCCTCCACAATCACTTACTGCAGCAAAAACAAGCTCTCGCCTTTGAGGCCTGTGCCAAAAACAAGCCTCTCTTTCTCCTCCTTCTCTCAGGGATGGAGGTTTCAGATCCAGACTAAGACTGGTTCTCCTCTCACACACCAGGCCACAGAAATAAACAACAGGTTCCCTCAGCCAAGCTAATCCCACGATGACAGAAGACAAAGTGTTGGATAAGATGGTTGATGTTTGCTGGAAGATGTTTTCGGTTGTTTAAGAGCAGAGAGATTCAGGGTCTGCTGTAGCGCTGCACAGTTTGGCACACCGTTAAACCCACTACCACGCATAGGAAAGCAAGCCCCACATACTAAACCCACATAGGAAAGCAAGAAGGCTACAGGAGGGAGGGTGAGATGAGAAAATACTTTGTTGTGACTACTGCGCTGTACATGTAAAATCCCACAATGCCTCATGTGCAAAAGTGAGTCTAACACCTGTTGAAAGGAGTGGGAGAGAGAGATGACCAGAGGGAGAGAGAGAGAGAGAGAGAGCAAGAGAGAGAGATAGAGAGAAAGAAAGAGATAGACAGACAGAAATACACAGAAAACCAAAGGAAAAGCACAAAAAGAAAGAGGAAACCAATGGTCTCCTGACTACATCCTCTACTTTATGGGATCCAACAGTCATAGTCCCTCCCCGTCTGAATCCAACACAATGCTCCAGTCCCCCAGAGAGAGGGGGATATCCAGAACAGGTGCGGTCAGGTGCCTCCCAATGGAAACCGGAGCAGACCAGACTGAGCTAACAGCCACAACGGGTTAGAAGCTGTCTCTAACAGGAAGCTGAATCACTGGTGACAGGAAGTGACTAACTGTCACTAACAGCGAGGAGAACAGGAGACAAGCTGTCAAAGCCTTCAGCTGTGAGGTGAGATAGCTCCGCACCACAGGTTGATGTGAACCACACAAAGCACAAAAATTCCAAAGCACAAAAATACAGTACAGAGAATTGAATGAAGAACCGAGACCGGATTGAGGAAACGCAGGAATACTGTGAAATTCGCAGCATCATTGCTACGTACGTGAACAGTAATGGTACAGTAAGAACATATTAGACACAGCCAACGGTCCTGACAGGTTGCAGAACTCACCCGAGAGGACCACCTCTATCAAATCCCCCTCATGGATCTCCTCCACTGACATCAGCCTCTGGAGGATGTTCTCAGAGTTCAGGTCATGGCGGAAGAACAGGATCTTGTCGTACATGCCAAAGAAGCCGCACTCTGGAAACTGGGGAGAAAAAGGATGAAGATTGCATTACATATGACGTTATTTTCTCCAAATCGATGGTCAAATAGTGCATCTAGAAAGTACAGCAGAAAATCAAGGATCTAGAGGTAGCCGTAGTGATGCAATGAAGTCATTGTGTGCAAATAAGCAGCAGGTAGTACTGTCAGGCAACTAGGAATGATAGTTTGAGTCATCATCACCACAATGACTACCACACACATGCACAAACACACGCACACTCTCGCTCCCATTATGAACCTCTTCCTGGTTTACGTCATGAGTCAACGTGGTCGATGGAGAATTCAAAACACACTCAGTCAGGAAAAGAGCTCATGTCCAAAACCTTGTACACCCTTTAGAGGAATGCACAGACCCAAGCTGCAGGAAAGACCATGAAAATGGTCATTCAATACAGGATCACACTTTTTCCGACACACAGCCAAAGCAGTTAGCTGACAGACTGCATTCATTTGATCTTTTCCCAGACCCCAAGCTGCCTATTAAACAGCAGTTACTTAACAGTCAACATCTAAGAAGAGTTGTCTTAACATCTCTCAGAGATCCTCTATCCCGAGGTCACGTGACCCTCTATCACGAGGTCACCTGCTTCTCCTCTGCCAGATGGATCTGCTGGAGATGTTGACGTTTGAAGTGTTTAAACTCCAGAGAAAGCCCAGAGGGTCCCAGCCCTCTATCTGTTGTGTAACGACAGTGACTAGTGTTCTGATTATGAGCTGAGCATGTGAGGCCAGTCTAGCCAGCCCCAATTCAGTGGTCTGGAGTGCGGCTGGGCTGCTTGGCTCACAGCACCCATTCTGAGATCACATAAAGAGCTCTGTCCAGTAGCTCTGATGTAACCAGCGGGCCGGGCCAGGCCAGGCCAGGCCATGGTCGGGTCGGGTCACTCTGCAACTCTGGCTGGGTATGAGGTAATGGCCCAGTTGACAGACACTAGTGTGTTAGAGAGAATATGAAAGAGTGGGAGAGAGAGAGATAGAGATATCTAACTATGAAAGGCAGGAATCTGTGTTTGTGTGATTGTGGCTCAATTATCTTGAGAACGGGGCACTGTATGAAGTTTAAATTTGCCAGGTATTGCTCAGAATGTGAGCAATAAAGAGAGATTTAGATCATGAGAAAAAGTATATAAATGTAGTAGTGTGTGTGTGTGTGGTGGGGGGGGGGACATAAACATCCTGATAGATGTGAAGGAGAATCAGTAGCCAGGAAGGGAAGAGAGTCAATACTGAGTCACTTCCTGCTCCCGAGACCCACTGATCATGTCAAGATGCAAGAGTTTTTACACATGTGCCGCACACACTACAGTATTTGATAACCCTTTAGATCCAGTCTTGTAATGAGTGTTAGTTAATAGGTAATAAGGCAAGACAAGTATACCACAAAATATGTTAATTGCTAACAATACCACAAAAACCCAAAGTGTTTGTGTAGTACTTCATATTACACCAAACGGTGTCCTAACTGCTGGACACAGGCTGGAAAATCCTACCCACAACTCTGTGCCAAGCATAGCATCACCTGTCTTCAGTCCTCCTCCCCCCCCCCTCGTGGAAGGATAGTGACATTCCTTGACCCACTGTCTGCCAGTCGAGGGGAGGCATGGCTCATCATCATGATCTCCAGCTTGGGGCTCAGATGAAGAGAGAGGAAGCGGAGGGATTAGATGGATGTTTGGATGTTAGGAGGCTATCCTGGGGCTGAGCTTCAAAGGGGTCTTGGCTGCATGGCTACACACACACATACTGTACACTGTAATTAGGGCACACACCCACTGGCACACAATAACATCACCCTCACATAAGACATGATCCTCTCTGTATCTCTGCCAAGCTAGGATAATGGAAGGTCCACCTTGTGCAGCTGTTTCCCTTGCCAGGGTCACACACACAATGACCACTGAACAATGCCAGCGGCACCATCATGGCCAATGAGGCCCCAGGGCACAGGGGTTGGCACCAGGACTCGGCACGGGTGATAGGGACACCTGGAGCCCCTAACATGCTGAACCCTGGACACAGACTTTGACAGCAGGAAAGGGGGGTGGTGTGTGTGTGTGTGAGTGTGTGGTTGGGTGTGAGGGGGGAGGGGGGGGGTTGGGGGTTACGTCCATTATTTGACAACATCATATAGATCATACGCTGTCTCTCAGCTACTGATAGAACAAATCGAACCTCCTTTTCTAAGCACCGTGCCATATTAACACTTTAAAACCCTCTATGCCAAAACCTCGAATAAGGCTGCGTCAATAGCCGTCAATAGATCAAAATTGTGTTGGTTCTCTCACCAACACATGGCCAGGAGTCAGCAGGACTGTGTGAATCTGCAGTAATTGACCCATTCCAATAAAAACAACACTTAGGTCTAAAAAGCCTCCCTTGTCCCTGATACATAACGAACATGAAAGAGCCTGTTGTGAGTTCTTATGTAACTGTATCCATCACCCTGCACACGGCTCCCCAGGGGCCTGCTGTGTGAGGCCAGGCTGACCGGCCCGACTGCCAGGCCTGACTGCCAGGCCCAGGTGACTCGGGGACTGGAGTTGTACACTGTGTGAGTGTAGGACTTTGGGGGTCAAAGGGTCGAGGCCAGCGGAAGGCAAGGACACGGACCCACACACCCACACAAACACACAATTACAACAATGTCCCTATTGTTAAGTTCTCTGCGCCCATGTTCGTGAGATAAGACATGGTTATGCAGATGTCGTCGTAGGGCAAGGAGTGTTGAGAACTACATAGATAAGATTCCAGAAACAGAGAAGCCACTGTGTGTGTGTTTGAGAGAGCGAGAGGGAAAGTTGCTTTCTTGTGCTCGCTTCTCCTAAAAGGTCTTTTCTTTACAACTTTATTGAAAAGGACACTGGATGGCACACACACATACACACACACATCAACAAGGACACGCGCCTCAGAATGGAACATTTCCAAAACCAACCCCTGCTGCCCTACACACACACATCCTAACACCCTGTCACACTTTGAAGTGATTAATGGTATATGAGTCTCTCCACCGCGGTGAGGGGACATCCTTCCTGACACCAGTCAAAACTCATAACAAGGCTTTCCTCTACACATCTGACATGCTTGCTCTCCAAACACACACACACACATACGTACTGTACATGCACGCACATTCTCTCACGCAAGCACACACACAGACGAGCACATGCATGCACACAAGCACAAACACACACAAAGACACTCGCGGAAGCACACACGTGCGTACACACACACGCATACAATATACACACACACACACACTTCCCCACTCGTGCACCAGCAACCCTGGCCCAGGCCTGTCCAGATGGAGTCACCTCCTGTTGGCTCCCTACTGCAACACTTTCCACCCTACATGGTTCCTCTTCCAGCAGGGGAGCAGCTGCAGGCCAGACAAGAAGACTGAGTTTTGGAGAGGACTTTACAGAGGACTACCTCAGCAAGCTAGCAAGCACAAGCTATTACACTGCACAACTATGCGCTATACAAACATAACAGTAGCAGAGAGATGTGCTTCATTGATATGGTTTGAGGTAGATACTGCAGAACAAAGCAAGATCTCAGGATTGGTCAAAAGATGAGAGGAGTGTATAGTGTGGATGGTCTGAGGCTGGCTTCCTGGTCAATTAAGGCTGGGCGGGGTTTATGGTGAAAAGAGTGTTTTACTGGAAGTTTTTTATAAAGCCTCGTAACATGTTGTGTTTATAAACAATGGAGTATTGCCCTGCTAGAAAAAAAATATTGGTGAGCTGTTGGCTATGTGGACACAAAACAAAGTTGACATTTGAAAGTCAGACTTCCAGACAGCTCACACACACACACACACACACACAGACCATAAACACATCCAGACACATGCTTTCTTTAGGTCTTCTTTTCACACACACACACACACACACACACACACACACACACATACACACAAACAAACACAAATACATACACACACATACAAGCACACTCACACACACACATACGCACGCGTACACAAATACACACACTCACACACACATTGCTCAAGACCAAGTACCATTGTGAGTGAGCAGCACTTAAGTCTTCCCATTTTCAAACCGTAGGTCTAAAGCTCCACACACAACCATTGAGTCCCGCAGCAGCACAAAAGAGACCCGGCGCGACCACACACACGCCAAAGACATCGGCATGGCCCGTCAGTGTGTGAGGTCCGGGCATCAGGCTGGAGAGCAGAGTGGAAAAAAGCTTTGCAGCGGTAAGCTTTTCTTAAACGGACTAATCTGCCATTGATATGCTAAATCCTGTTAGTGGAAGAGGAGAGAGAGGGTGGGGGCACATGTGAAATATGGGGCCATTTCATTGAGAGCCAAAAACAAATAGGCTTGACAACAGACATGGAAAATCGACTTCTCCCCGACAAAACTGATCTTCCGTGAATGAAAAACGTCGAGATTTCATTCCTCTTTTTCGATCGTGAAAAGGAAAACGGAGACTGTGTGTCTGTGAGCGAGACTGCCTCTGTGTGCCGTGTGCGCCATGTGTGACTGCCGATCTGCGCTCATTGTGTGTGTGTGTGTTTGTGTGTACATGCGTGCGTGCGGCGAGGGAGAGGTCAGAAGGTGTCAGCTATCACAGAGAGAGGGTGGGTGGTAACAGAGTAGCTCAGCTTGAGGGCTGTGGTGCGCTTTGACCACACACACACACACACACAAACGATTAGAGGGAGGAAGGGATGCTGCCTGACCCCAGCAGGCTGACACCTTTATGAGCCTGGAGTCTAGCCAGCTCCACAGTGACGGACAGACACTGACTGCAACACAAGCTATGTTAACACCATCAAACCAAGACTTGTAACCAGAGTGTGCGTGTTACACTAGGATCACAGGAGTAGGGAATATAGAGAAAATGCCCTATGACATCCTGGTTTCTAGACATTTGTATTTATTTATTAGTGAATGAATACAATGCATTGGAAGTAAGTATGCGAGAATGCAAGTTGCACCATTACTTGCATACAATAAAATGTCTGCATTCCTATCTGACTTCAATACCAGCAGAGGTCTGGGTTCATCCATGTAGTGCCCACACTGCCAGAGGATGGGGAGAAACAGACGGTGTCATAAGACCCGGGTGTTACACAAAGTGTCTCTATCTCCTGTACAAAGCACCCATTCATAGATGTGTTGTGTAATTGTTTCTCAGGGCTAGGTAACCAGAGCACACGGAGCTAGAAGCAGGAGGTATGAGATGGGGACTCCTGCTACTACCCTTCTTGACTGGAGTGATAAGGAAGTCATGGTTTAGGACTACCTGTAAGCATACATACTGGATACATGTACCAGGCAGTGAGATCATTCTTGAATTGATGAGGGTTTTAAAAATACTCAACAATCTCACCGACTACAGATCTTGCAGTTATGTTTCAGTGGTCTTTGAAAGTGTTTTTGCACTAGAAACAAAATGATGGCCATCAATGAAAAAAGAGCATTAAAAAAATAGGACAATGGTTTTAATGTGGACTAAAATGTGAAACTTGGCACCAGATCTG
Source organism: Mallotus villosus (assembly GCA_903064625.1). Lineage (NCBI taxonomy): Eukaryota > Metazoa > Chordata > Actinopteri > Osmeriformes > Salangidae > Mallotus > Mallotus villosus. The sequence continues at coordinate 31,027 of CAEFZP010000194.1, read as the reverse complement.
TGGACAATTTATTGAACTTGTCCAAACTATGCACTGGAAAAGCTGTTTGAGCATAGGTGAATCACAGGGAAAGTAGGCCTAATTGGTTTGTGTATGTCACATTAACCACATCCAGCTGAATTAACTGTAGTTTAATTTCTAATGTTTCCCTGTCTCCAGGGCGGTTTGCTTTATTCTTCATTAGAATATTAATAAAACTGGAAACAATTGGAAGCAATTGGAAACAGCTTTTCCCTTTGACTTGACATTAACATAAACCCAAAACATATTCTTTTCTGGATGTTTGATTTTTTTTAAATAAACTATAGGCACTTTGTGATTGACAAGTGCAGTATGTTCAGTATTGTATATCTCTCGCACATCTTACACTCAGTTTTAGAAGGAATATAAGGAGGCAGGAAGAATGGAAAAACAATTTGAAACGTAAACTTATGGTTTGCCCACAAGCAACAAAAATGACTAGTACACAAACTGAAAATATAACATCTCAATTGGCTGTCTGGTTGCCTTGGTCTCATTTCAGATTTGTTATGCTGCACAAAACCACACCATACAGCAGTCTCTCTACAGTGTTCTGTTGACTGGGCATTTCTGTCAACCAGAGAGCAAAATGTTTCCATATCATTCATTTAAGTGCAACAAGAACGATTACAGAAAAAGATATGTGCACATTTCCTAACATGCACACACACCCGACATACGCACACAAACTCAGTTATCCTTTGTGAATGACGGCAAAATTCATCCATTCTTTCAACACCATTGTTGACAGGGTACGATGGGGCTCCATTGTTTGAGATGGGAGAATGTTCCACAATGCACCCCAACACTGGGTGTGGTAGTCGGCGTCCTGAACACACAGCTATCAAAACAACAACAGTCACGACTTTCAAAATCACTCATCTTCCAGAGATTGCTGTCCATTCTCCAAGATAGGTGCCTCGATGTAACGTATACGCATCCCGCTTCCCTATGGCAAGGACGTATTGTGTAACACAGAGATTATCTCCAGAGGCACATCTCTCACTTTTAACTTTAACTTAACCTTCCTTAGCTTACTCCATAAGGAACCAGGCATGTTGCAAACCCATATCATCTGCTATAGGCCTGCCCCTCTTCCCCCTGAGTCCATGGGTGGAAAGACAGAAAGGCAGGCAGGCTTCATTTGGACACTGCATTACATAAAACGATTTGCTCCCTGTTTGCAGACCTGGGCCAGGGCAAACACTGTGCAGCTGGAGCAGAGAGGCAGGTTGTGGAGTGCACACATGCCCATCTGTGATATACTGTGATACAGGCCCATATGGTTCCTATTTGGTTCGCAAGCTGTAGTAACACTCTCTGGACCTATCTTTTCTCTTCTCTACTTCCAATGTCATCTGTGTTTACTACTCTATGTTGCTGTATGGATTTGACCCTTTGTGTAGTCTCTCCCTCTTCCTCCGTCTCACTTACACAGACACTCTCGCAGAAAGACTAGGCCTAAGCAGCTACTTTTCCCCACCAGTGGAAGAAACAACAGAGAGAACATCCATCATGATACCAGACTGGGTCCAGTGAGGAGATGTGGTGGAAAAGAAACTAGTGTGCTGAGAGACCATAAGGGAACATGTCTTCGACGTGGTGTGGTGAATCAGACACTCAGCTCATATGACCATCTTATTCGAGAGTGAACTGGTGCTCAAAATGTTCAAATCAAAGGGAAAAGACACAAGTACAATATTTGGAGTTATATTGGACACAATAATGCCTCTGTGTTGCTGGGTATCCAAATGTAAGCCTTTGTAAAAAAATAAAAGAAGTATTTTTAGAAAAGCCCATCAATTTAGTCAGATAGCACGAGTGCTAGCTCTATTCAGCTGTAACGCTTCCCATTTATCTACTCCTGACAGGACTTGGGGAAACACAACGGGCCGCATTTGCACATTCCTGTCCTCGGCGGATCAAGGGTCAACATAATGACAGAGTAACTTATTGTCCGACCGACTATCTCTGGCCGCTCTCTCGTCTTCTCATTTTGTCCCCTGGTCCGAGAACAGTGTGATCACCACAACTCCAGCAGGCTCCTCCTGCCCCGCGTGATGGGAAAAGCAGCCGCACATCTTGAAATCTCGCCAGGATTTCATATGTAACTCATTTGTTGCTGGTGTGCCGCTCTATACGTTGCAAACTCTAAAAGGTATTAGTACACCAAGCGCTGACAAGGTGAAAGCCCAGCGCTAACCGCTGAGCTTATAGGCCTAGGCCTTCCTCCAAACCACAAACCAGTGTTGTCATAAGGAGAGGCCATACACCTGCCAGAGTGGACCTGCTTCAGCTATCAGGAGAAACCATTTGGCCACATATCCCTTACCTCATTTCCATGAGTAAGAATGATACTTTTCATCCTGTTAAGGACCCAATTCCAGTATGTGGGGGTCTCATAGTGTAACCTTGTGAAGTACACTTTTAAAAAGTAAAACCACAGCGCATTTCACCCACATGGATTTCAACTTCTAGCCTTACAGCATGGATATAGACAAAGAGCTCCATACTACTACTGTGGTCTATGGGCTTCCAGCGCAATAACACAGCTCTTGGCAACTGCTATGCACTTGTGATGAGGTCGCCACTAGGTCTTCAGACACTCTGTCTTTACACAAGCAAAGACCTCCCCTCTTTGGAGTTTGTGTGTGTGCGTGTGTCTGCATGTGTGTGTGTCTAAGCATGCGTGTGTCCATGAATGTGTGGATGTGCGTGCATGTGCGAGTGAGAGTGTGTCCGGAGGCTGGGAGGAAAAGAGGAAGGATGAGTCACAGGATCTAAACAATTGGCAGAGTGACGGCCATGTGATCTCCGTCACTGCTCCAGCACAGGCCCTGAGCGCTGTGACTTAGAGGCCCTTAGTGACCCTCCTATAGACTCCCACCAAGATGATAGAGCACTTCTTCATCAGGCCCCTCTGGCTGCAGCAGAGCCAGGGGATCCCAGTCAGGTGGCTGGTCTTCACACAGAGGACATAATCAGAGGAAGGCAGTTTTAGATTTATGCGCCGATGACTGGCGTATAGGGAGATTTTCCTCCTCGTTTGACTAAGCTTCAGGTCATGGGGTTTATGGTGAAGTGTTAAGGCCCAAATTGAACACAGGAGTTGGTTTCATTTGTGGGAAGTGACTCCTAGCCAATGATGTATTGCTGCTCGTGTGCTGAACTACCTGTGACAGCTAAACAGTGCAGCATATCCAAGGCATGTGGATGTGGGGTTTGAGGCTCCGTGTGTTGAGCGTGAGCGTCAGCCGTTTGCTTTTGTTCGTTCACTCACTCACTCAAAGAGGCAGAGGGCAGTTCCTCCTGGCGCTTTGAAAACACTCGACCGAAAAGTGGTCGGCAGAGAAGCCATGTGGACCAAGCCACACAGACAACTAAATACCCTACTGAACACACTGTTCTCTTCTACTGACCACAGAGGGAATATTGTGGAAACTGGGAGAGGTCCTACTCTTAAGTGTGACTGAACTGAAAAATCGTAATGAAGGAAAACAAAAAGTAAACTCAGACAATACTCCACTGGTACTCAACATATTCTATATTTCACCTTGCTTCTTGTTGAGAGATCGCATCAGCAGTTTCTTGGTGGCAGGTCCCAGCCGTTCCAGGCCCCCTCACTCTGTTTAGACACAGCAGGGTTTCTGCTAGCAGGGTACCGAGGCATTTCCTCTGCCGTCTCGTTATCGGCGTGACAGATCACTCAGTGAGCCCACAGACAGGAAGAAGCAGGCAGGGCTGAGAAAACACCTCAGGGGCACTGCACGTTCAACCTGCTGCTGACGCAGGGATCGATCATACCAGCACAGCTGCCGAAGGCTCGCAGAAGCCCCAGGCTCTGTATGGCTCTCATTGGGGGAACCTGTCCCTAGTAACATAATGCGTGTGTCTGTGTGTGTGTGTGTGTGTGGGGTAACAGCTCCTCCATTGTCGTGAATCTATGACACTATGACGTCTGTGGATTCCCTTCACCTCTTTAGTGAGTTTTAGGGGTATAATATAGTTACCGTGTGTTTCCACTGTAAAGAGATATGGGCATTTAAGGTCAGACTCCTGACTTTGGTCTGACAGGACAGCTAGAAGAGCAGACAGGGCGCCACAGTTAAGTACAATAAGTGTCCTCAGCATTAGTCACAGGCTGCATTCCTGTAAGTGAAAAACCGTAACTCCAGACATAAGGAAATGTCTGTCTTTGCAGAAGATAAACTGTCCAATCTCTAGGTTTGACAAATGTATTGTCATCAATCACTGACCGTAAAACTCAGGTCACCATGTTTTAGTCCAAAACAATGCAGTTTGATGTTGATTATGTAGCCGCTACATCAGTGTAATTACATTATTGACAGATTTAATCAGAAATAATGGAGATTTTAGTCATGCTAGATTATCTCCTTCTCTAGCCACCATTGTTCAATTTTATAGGCTGGTGAAGGGCGTTCCTGCAGCCCCCAGATGCTCCCCATGTGTAGGGAACCCACACTGGTGGTGGGGTGAATTCCACGGCTGGTTTTGGAACCAGCCACACTCCAAGGCACCAGCGGGTGCATGCCCACAAACCAGGCCTCAATGCCTTGCCTGCCGCCAGGCTGTCCTCCCTCTCCAGGGAGAACCTCTCCTCTCCGGCCTGTCATTCTCAGCGAGTCTTGTGGCTGAACGTTCTGCTCTGCCATGCCAATCTGCACTTGAAGAGAATGAGTCTCCAGACATGTGAACCGCAGATGGGACAAATGACTCAAATGGTTCATTTTAAAGCTGCACTAGGTAATATTTTAAAATAAATTCAAATGAGAGAAACGGCGCCCTGCAATTTTTGTTTCAACTACTGCACTTAGCTCGAGTTTGATTGACAGTGGTTTCACAAAGTAAGCCAAGGAGGAAAGCCCGCCTCACCGAAGGCGGTAGGCTGAAACAGGATTGCTGAAACATAATTGGCTAGAAAGTAGAGGGCAGCTACAAAAGATGAGAAAGATGAGAAGAAAAATATATATTCCACTTCAGCACTGACCTATCTGTGTTGCTAAACAACTCTCACAGTGCCTCATTTAGCTTATACGACATGGATAGTAGTAGTATTTTCTTTTCTGAAAAGATCTTACCTATTGTCCCTTTAAAAGTAGAGTTTTTTGCTATATTCCTCCTCAAATTATCGACTCACATATGTCCTTATAGCACAAACAGGCTCATAAGCCAGCAACATACAGTAAGTTGGCAAGTTACTTTGCCACGAAAAAACATTTATTGTACGACTAGGTACTGTAGGTTTTGCAGATACACGTGAAAGCATCTTTCCATACATCTATTACTGTGTTTATATATTCCCATACTGTAACCATGGCTTCTATATGAAATATGTGAATATGCTGACATATGAAGTCTTCACACATGTTAGGCAGAAAAATGAGCAAAATCCAATATGTCTTAACGCTGACACTGTTCCGACTCGGGGGTGAAGCTTTACATTCTCTCTGAGAAGAGGCTGAATCTGCTTTCCAGGAAATGTCTGGCCTCATGTATATCACACATAGGGCTCAGAACGGCCGGGTCCCCAGGGAGAAATATGGCGGCTCCATGAGCGTGCAGATGTGGGCTCGGTTGTCCAAGCCTATGTGTGGAGGAGAAGGAGGTGATTTATTTCCTGTGTGTTTCAGTTAGTCTTGGCCAGTGGGAGCCTTGTACTTGCCAGTTTCCATCTGTTCTCCCTCCACTACTTCTGCTTCACCCTTTCCTCCTTCAGCCAGTCCTTATTCACTCTCTCTTTCATCCTCTCTCTCTCCCTCCCTCCCAGCAATCAGTACCAGGAACTAACCTGTTCCCAAGTCTCTGTTACCAGGGCAACAACGCAACATGTTGGTATCTTTCCCCCACATGACCTTGTAGGATGATCAAGTGCACCAGAAAAGTGCTTTAACATCCTCAAAGCAGTGTTTCTCTCCAATTGTTTTGATTATTCCTCTCATTGTGGTAAATGAGGTAAGGTGATTAACTTTCAAAAGCATACACCAAAACACCAAAATATACTATTTGACCACATAAATGTTCCCTTAAAGCAAAATACAAAAAACATACTCCCTAACAAACAGATTAAAACCACAGCTAACTATAGATGTTTGTGATGACCCACTTTACTGACTGTAATCTGTAAAAGTACCACTTAATGCTACTAAAAGGTCTACTTTCTAAAATCTTCAAAATACCTTGCTGTTTCATGTTGTCCAGCTCTGATGTTAAGGCATTTTCCTTTCTCAAAAGGTCTTTGTTTTGATAATTACAGAGACAGCTGTGCAACCCTCAGCCCCAACCAGACACTGAGTTACTGCATTGACCAACCAGACACTGTGAGTTACTGCATTGACCAACCAGACACTGTGAGTTACTGCATTGACCAACTAGACACTGTGAGTTACTGCATTGACCAACCAGACACTGGGAGTTAACTGCACCAACCAACCAGACACTAGGAGTTAACCAACCAGTAGGAAAACGTGTGCGAGGCAAGCCTTTCACATTACAGTATTTGCAGCTGCAGTGAGTATGTTCAAAAATTTGCACAGGAATATCCTAGGGACAAGGAGTAAGGTAAAAATGTTAATAAAACTGCCTTTTGAGGGGAAAGTTTTATGTTTTTTTCCAAGGCCTTTGCCAAAAGGACTTCAAATTTCCTTCCTTCTAGCAAGCTTTATCATCCCCTCTGACAGAGAGAGAGCACTGTTAACTTGGAGGCCAAGGTAGATTGTAAACTCTCCATTTTACATCAAACACTGAAAAGCTTCAACCAGTTACCAACCCTTGCCCAAACAAAAAACTCCACAAGCTATTTAATTGCACCGTTATAGGATGTAAAGCATGCCATAAATGTAGAATATGAAGCTATGTGGCGCATGCCATGAACATTACAACATCCTTTAACATTTGGCAGATGTTGAGAATTGCAGAAACAGTGTTATGTTTCAAATATTTTAATTTCATGGCACCACAAATCCACCCCATCCTCAAACAACATCACATCATCCTCCAGAAATGCCTGGGTGAGGAGTAATGTCTTCTGGCTGGGCTGGCCAGCTCATTGCTGGCTGGCTGTTCTGCAGTCATTCTCAAGAAGTCGCGAACTTTTGTCCCACAATTGCTCCCTCTCTGGCTGCACGAGAAGACTTGGGCTACACCAAACAGGAAATGTCGGCGAGCGGATGCTATCGCTGTTTATCCCCAGCCATTCATCAAACAGAGAGACCCCAATTCAACAGTATCAGCAGGGCCAGGAGAGTCGGAATCAGCATTGCAGCCTGAGCTGGATGGGTGCCATGGAAGCTCATTTCTGGGCCGACAGGTCCCTTTCTGGGTGTCTCTCTCTGTCCCACTGCCATGACCCCCCTGGGGCATGACACTCGCACACCTTAGGGGCCACACGGGCCATAGCCTGCAAGGTCTGAATCATTCTGAATCAATCTAATTCCATGCTTTAGTTCCAAAAACACTGTAAGATTTCAGGAAAATCACAGTAACCTGAAGTTGAATCAGAGCCCTATTGTGGATTTAACCATCAACCACTGGGAAGCAGAAGCCATCCAACCCCTGCAATCAAGATGCTTAACAGACTGGCCAGCCAGTCACTGTGACTGTAAGGAGGGGAGAGGGTCATCCCACACCAGAGTGGAGGCCAAGTCATGAGGTCTAGCCGTCAACTGGAAGACAAATGAGCAGTATGAAGTCCATACAAAAAGCATCTATTTTAACGCACCCAGCATGTGCCCCCATCAAACAATGAGTTGGGAGGGTTCAGCCAGAAGATGACATGCCAACAGTGAGACATTGAGGGGTTATATACAGTACAGTGTGAGACCACCCACTATTAATCAGTCGGGCTATTAATCAGAAGGTTGTTGGTTCGATTCCCGGCCATGCAAAATGACGTTGTGTCCTTGGGAAAGGCACTTCAGCCTACTTGCCTCGGGGAGAATGTCCCTGTACTTACTGTAAGTCGCTCTGGATAAGAGTGTCTGCTAAATGACTAAATGTAAACCCCTTCCAGACGCCTGACAAATTATCCAATGTAGATCTGTGTTAGCGCAAATGCTTCATTCGAACGTATAATTCGGCAACAAACCTATACTGAAACGCATTTGTCATAAGTTAGGAAGTAGACAGTCTGAACACACAGGAAATGCCAACATATCAAACAAACCTCAGACTAAGGGCTTGGAACTGAACTAGGACCAAGCAAAAGATCAAAACAGCTGGAAATTCATAACTGGGAGTTCAAAATTTGCTGATGGTGGGAAAATGATGTGCTGCACTATCAGATCCAGACGCTGACATCCATCCATGCTTGTTGCACGGCTCAGTGGCTGGTGAATCACTTACCCTTCAGACCCTCCCTGGGCGGAGGAAACACTAACTACACACAGGACCACAGTTCCGCCATGACTCCTTCTGCTGAGATATGAGCAGATAAACCATGTTCCTGTCCCACTCCCTGCAGGCACACAAACCCGCCAGCTTCTGCTGAGTGGAGTTCTGGGAAGGCCGGAGTGGGGGTCAGAGCATCTCAGCTGGGAAAGCTGGCGAGGGCGAGGGCCAATGGTCGTCATGCATATTTCAGAATGAGAAAGGAGATGAGGATGGAATGGATGGGGGAGGAAAGAACACAGTCATATTTTCCATTAATATCAAAGCCATATGGGAGGATCTATTAAGAATGATACAGAGCGGTGCACTGCTCATGTTTGCAGTCAGGCAGAAACCAGTTTGAGTTAGGAAGAAAATACTGAAAATATTTATATAAATACTAATAAACAACTAGATTCATATTTAAAAGCAATTAGTCTATTAAGTAGACTGATGTAAATAAACGGTAATTGGAGGTTGTCATGGTATCATTCATAACAAAGTTCTAACATGAGACACATAATAAATGTGACCCAATTCTGATGCAAGCAGCTGATACGAATTCCTCAGTTTAGAGCACAAATAACTCAACAATTTTCTTCAAGCATTTTCTTCAAATTATCATATTTGCAAGGTTTTTCCCAGCAACTGCTTTGTGTGACCATGCCAGTACATTACGAGATCCATGTCAATATCAGCGCTGATCAGATTTTCTGCTCTGTCAAAGCAGAGCAGCTCATAAATGGCTAGCGAGGATCAGCAGACCCCATAAAGAACAACAACATTACCCTGCATCCCAGGAATGTGAACTTGGCCTATACTGAACTAAAGGACACAAGCAAGGCACGCCAAATGAATACCACAGTGTTTTTCACTTTGTGGTATTGCTCAATTAGCAGATAGTCTGAAGCCTACAGCAGGCCAGACATTACAGCATATAACCTGGTTATACTACTGCTTAGCTCTCAGTATGATCATACAGTAGGTCATGACTGGTTCAGTTTGATCGCGTCAGCTGAGCACACTGGAGCATTCCTGAATCCTGACTGTGCTTTCTGTGCAATAGGAGAAGAAACAAGGTTTGCATCACACAGGAAATAGTTCCAACTGTACTTTAGTTCTAGGTTTCACAAGTGTTTTATCAGTGATTCCTGCTGCATCTAAATCTGATCAAAACAACTGATCTCACCTGTTGGACTCTGAACCTTCTCTTCATTACTGCTGATGGAACAGTGCATGTGAGATCTTTAATCTAGCCCCTCACTATATTAATGCTGGACGCAAATAGACCCATTTCATCATTATCTACTGTACATAAGGTGATTATGTGGGGGTGACTTATGATTCAGATGAGGGAGATTTATTTGACCATAATCAGTAGTTTGAAAACCTAATTGAGGGGAGGGGTATAGCTCAGCGGTGTATTTGACTTCAGATCAAGAGGTTGCAGGTTCAATTCCATCCGTATACATCCATTTGGATAAAACCATCTGCTAAATGAACACATTCTTATTATTATTGGATGGGGCTTTGTGATCTACAGTAACAAGCAGTCCACAGAGCAGTGCCAACAAGAACATATAAACTATCTTAGGGCATACATGCTGCTGTTACGGGACCCAGCTGATGGGAAATATGGATGGTCCAGTCCTCTTTACCATCATTGTGAAGCAAGTCACAGTCTCTGAAATGTGTTATTTTACCCGTTATCGCCACACAATCATCTCATGTATTCATTAAGACACAGACACACACACACGGTCTGTGTACTGATATGCACAGAAGGCACACACATGCTACACAAATACGCTCATGTAGACACACTTATAATCTATGATAAACATGCATAAATGAAGTAAACAAACTGCAGTTCTCTCTACTGGCATGCCCTGGGATTCATCTTATGCTTATTTTTGCCAACTGGTATACTGGAGACACAGCTGATTAATAGTCAGTCTGAATATGAGTGCTTCCTCTAAAACAAGGGTTAAATTCCACTGATGTTACAGCAGCCCACCATTGTCATGGAAAATAACCTGGATCGTGCCTGACATCATAGATGGCTTACAGCAGAGTAGACCACAAAGTGGCTAAGTGTTTGTCTCCCCAGTGAGAGTGCACCACAATGTAAATAACTGTAACAACTAGACCATGGCCAGTAACTGGAGTAGGCTTACTGCACACTCCTGTGGTGCTGGAGACCCATTTTGTGCATGAAACACAGATGTTTTCTGCTTGGCAAACTGCTGCTTTGTAAACAAGTATATAGCACTGAAATGACAACTGAAATGATAACGAATGTCATTGTTCCAGTTCTATTAACAGTTGAATTTTGACTTAAATTGACCGACTTTCTTGATGTTTGCGGTGAATTGTTTGTTGAAAGTTATCATTTTTAAATATTAATTTCAGTAATTTTATTTCAAATCCATTGGGCCAGGTGTGGATAGATTACCTTTTGGTCGACTATGGAGCAGACAAGATCTTTCACAGCAGACAGCGACAGGTCATTTGCCTCCAGGTTAACCGTCTCCCTGGTGAGGCCAATTTGAAGAAGAAACGACACTCCGTGGAATGAACTGCGGGAGTTAGTGGGACTGTAGTTAGGCGCGCTGTTACTGCCGTTTGACAGTCGGCTGTAAATTGGTGCTGGCGGGCTTGGGGACGGGGTCGGTGGCGCAACTGGGTGATGTGAAAGGAGGTAAGATCTTGGGAAGGACGGAGAGGAGCTGCTACAGGCAGACATTAGGTTTCTTCCAATGATACTCTTTACTGCAATATAATTCAGACAAATATGTCAGTAATGCTTCTCTAAAGAAGGCACTATTGTACTACTATGAAATAGTTGGTACTCAGTCAAAGGAAGATGTCCAGAGAGCATCAACAGTAATGGTCTTTTTTTCCAATCAATCAAACCGACATTTATTTCCAGGAAAAATGTTGCCGCAATCCAAAACTTCTCAGGCCGACGCCTGACGGCCCATCAATGCGCACAGGTTGGCGGGTCCAATAGCGGAAACTCTGGTTTAAGAGGAAGCCAGATAATTTGAGACTTAAAGCAAACGATATCCCCTCCAGATTTCATATTCTTGACGGATATCAATTCGCCTTGTTAGACGTCTCGGACCCAACCGCAGGAAACCTGAACAAGAAGACAACTGTATTATTGGGTGGAAACCTTGTTTGAAACCGGCCTAAGAAACAGTAGGGTAATCCATTGCAAACTATTTCAAAGAATCGGATAAAAGGCTCACCTTTAAGCTTTACTTCATAGTAGACAGTAAGCTACTTTAAATATTCAGCTAGGCTGTGCACATTTAACAATCTGACCGTTGAAAGCAAGCCAAATGATATCCTGTCTATTATCCTGCACTTGCGAGACCTCAAAATCCAAGAATGTGGGGACCTGTTGTAGTTTTATCTGCGTGTTATGTTTACATATCCCTGCACAACCAACCAACATCTGGATTCAAGGCTTCTCAACATCTGGACCCTCCCACTTTCAATTGGGATTTCTGGCAGAAGACTGTCCACGAATGCCAGCAAAACAAGTTATACAAGCCCAGATTTTGAAAACTGCTATGCTATTTGAAATAATTCTTAACTACTTTATTTCAAAATCAAAGTAGGTGAAAGGGTTTACCTTCACTGTCTGCGATGAGTGGTTTTCTATCCATGGCAAGTGGACAACAAAAACTTTGCAACTCCAACAATTGAAGAGAACGTACACTGGAGTTCATTCACAATTAAAAACTCACAAAGCAGCGCCAAAAATGTAGCTAAAGAAATTAAATGGAAACATTGTGCTAAACGCACTGTAAATTGCTTTGTATCCTGAGCTTAGAAACTTTCTCTCATCGTTTAGATAGTAAATTCATGCGCATCTTATTATCCCTCCAGCTGTGACTACGCCCCCTGTTTGACGAGAAAAGAGAGAAGTTACTGGGCTTTGGAGTTTCATTAGTTTCGCTAAAAGGAGTTTTCATCAGTGGAGATTATTGTGTGAACTACAGTCTCACAGATGCAATGGCGCCTCCAACAGACTTCATTCGTTTGCGCATGCTCTTTTTTTGTCGGTACTTCTTTTCCGTTAGACGGCTTCCCAAAAACTGTAACCTCTGATGTTGGTTTTGTACGTTATTAAATGTAAAGGAAAAGTTCACTCTGCTGAATAAATTAATGAATGCGGTCATAGCTTAGGTCTAATGTGAGACGGATGGGGATATTTACAAACTGTAATCATGTCCACTTTTTGTAAGATTTTGGTAGGCTACTTTACTGCCAACTCCGTATTCCCAATCGACCAAATTAACATTTGGCAGCGGTGGCCCTAATCAAAATCAGGGAACGGCACCTTAAATCACTGCAACACTGTGTTTTTCTAATCACGCCATATCTAAACAGGTAGGCCTATATTTCTGTCAGCTTCTGAAGAATGCGCCCACATGTTGCCTAAATTAATGTCAACACATAGATTCAACTTGTGCTGCATGGCTTTTCTACTAATAAACGGAGCTTTGCTGATGACACTTGGCATAAAGGCAAATATTGCAGTTGCACATTAACGAAAAATAACATGGAAGAAGACTGACAACTAGAACGAAAGAAGAAGTCGTTTATTAGAACAAATCATCACAATGGAAGAGCAGAAGCTTCAGCTGAGTTAATACTGAGGAAAAGTGGGGTCCATCTTCTGGGCCCAAGCCATCAGGCCTCCAGAGATGTCCTTCACAGTGATACTGTCCACCTCAGTGCCAGACATCTTCTCCAGGACCTGCACGGCCTTCTGGGAGTCATTACCCATCTTACAGATGACATAGACTGTGGAAAACAGAGAGGAGAGCGAGGTGTCCAGCATGGTAAGGAGCTGCATTACGATGATTTTGACTAAGGTCTCTAATTATGATGTCTGGACTACTAAAGGCAATAAAAAGTGGTTATGTTTTACAATCAAACCACATGTATTTATTTTTAAATCTACAGTAAAATGGGTTTTATAAATACTTTTTTTGACCATCTCAATACTGTATGTTAAAGTTTTTTTTGTTAAAGGAGACAGACTTCCCTTTAACGACATGCAGACACACTGAATATACACTCTCTGTCTGTCCTAAAATAAAATCTTGAATATTAAATTCTAAAAGGCAGACCATCTGTTCACAATGACAATACTTGTTTTGGAAAAGGATCGCTTAGCAACCCCATCACCTGCAGTCATTGGCTGTCCAAAATAAGCGAAGACTCTGGAAGTGCAAGACTACACACTGACCTAATCAGAACTCAGATTACTCTTCTTAGTTTAGTGAATATGAATACCTAGTTATATCTAGCTGCTCAGGGCCTGTGTATGTGCTGAGCTGGCTACATATGCCAGACACATTACCTGGGACCTGGGATCCACTCGACGTCTGCTGCTTTACTTGGCTAATTTTCTCCTTTAACAACTGAACTTGTTCACTTTTTCTGTCTTCTAAACTTGAGAGAGGGATGTCTTACAATAATTTAAGGATGATGAACACAGGGATATAAACTGGAGTTAATAACAGTACACTAACATAGGTGACACAGAAAGCAATCATATCAGTCAAATTGAACACATCATTCAGTGTGTTCGGAACCACTGTTAATATAACTACCTGGCAAGTAAAGAAGCTTAAATGCCAAAAGGGCAGTCTGACATGTAAAAGGATACTGAGAGAAAAGGGGAGATGGCACATATCCACCTCCACAAGAGGGCGGACATCCAACAGGAGATGGGAGCATGGACTGTCCAATATGGATTTATATTCCTGAAATTTGATAGACTAGATTATTATACAACAATTGATACATCACAGAAGTCAATAACATAACTGCTCATTTAAAACGTGAGGTACAGTAAATAAATAATACATGGCCTGTAATAATGTTAAATTGCTTTGGATGTCATCATATCAGAATATTCTGAGGTATACTTTAACGGGTTATCCTTTGAGTTGGGAAAGGGCTGGACGGTTTTAGTGCAGCTTCATTCAAAGGAAATAAACAAACCAAAATGACAAACCCTCTGTTACAGTCCAATCAATCCTGGTCTACATCTTATGCCTCTAAAAGGACTCATTTCTCATTAAAGTTCCAATTCAGCACAACACAATCTAAACCACCGTCATTATAGTCAGTGCCAAATAAAAATATGTGTTATTCTTTCACATAGAAAACCTTACAAACAAGTTTCTAGTCATTTCCCATTTAGGGCTGGGTCCAAATTGAGATATAATCTGAGTTTTATGAATGTGCACAAATGTTGAGGAAAAACCAGAGCAATCATGCAATAATCATCATTATAAAGCAGCAAGTCACGACATGGTCAGTCTCATACTCTACCTGCACTGTGATTCTCTGGTCACTGGAGAGGAGGTTCAGTCTGCGGCACTGGGAAGCAGAATGGATTGGGTCAACATAATAGACTAAATACTTAGATTTTTATCCTATAATGAAGGGAAAAATCAAGAAAACCTACTTTACTGTTAGACTATTAAGAATCTGCACAGTATATTTTGCCTAAATAAAAGACAGATGGAAGTATTTATTGGGGCTGGCAACATCATAAGTAGAAGAATGTTTCACCAAGGTGAGAGGAGACACTGTCAGCTATGCAACCTAGAGAACACGGATCCCCTGATGCTGCAGTAAAGAAATACATTACCCAGCATGCTTGAACCACAGTCTGGTTCCTAGTTCGACTGACCTTGTCAGTGGCTACAGACCCACAAAAGGCCTCGTAATCCGCCAGGTGTGTCACGGTGGGGCTCTCCCCACACACAGGGCAGCCTGCCTGCCTGGGCCTCAGCCTGATGAAGCGAAATCTGGCCTCCTGGGCATCCAGCATCAGCAGCTGCTGCCCACAGGAAGCTGTCACACCCTGTCAAGGAAGGGACTATTTCCTGCTACGTTTCACTATGCGGAAGGACTCAGAGACGCTGCACTCCTCAGTCTCGTAGATGTAGCCTATATTTCCTTTGACTTATCAGAGGCTCCAGTACTAAAGATTAGATTTCTACATCTTTTATGTGCAGTTTTATCAGATGGGCATGGCCAGGGAGAAAAACACCCCTTCCTTCCCTTGCTTTGCCACAATTGAATCTTACAGTCTGCCTGCTTAATTCAAGCTTGCATTCATTCATTCAGTAAGATGACTAAGCAGAAAATCCTATTTTAGACTGACTAGCTTGGCCTGACAAGGGGTTGGAAAGGCGGAAGGATACAGCCCTGTCCAGAGGCGATCTTTAGAACCTCTAAGGCCTGGAAGCATCCCATAATTCCTGGTACTGTGACAAAAGAGAAAACAATCCAATGAACAACCAAATCGTTTGCATTACCTTCACCCCATCTTGAATAGGACTAAGATTTAAGTGACCAGATAGGACATACCCACTCCAAGGACCCCTCCATCAGAGCAGTTGGTCACAGTCTCTGGAGGAGGGGGGACTGGGTACAGACACCTGTAGCAGGGGCCTCCACGGTAGTTATACACAGTCAGCTACACACAGAGGGTAAAAGAAAACTACAACTATTGTCAGTGCATCACTTCACTTCCTAATAAATAACAAAGTCTGAGATGGTCATTTGCTTTTTTTCAGTTATGGGATAAGCCATGGAAGTCCCATGAAAGAGGATGCTTATTACCTGTCCCTCCATTCTCAGCGCGCTGGCAGACACCAGGGGCTTCCCACTGAGGACACAGGCGTCGTTCACCAGGTAACGTGTTGGAACGTTGTCTGAGCAGTCGGCCACAATGTCATACATGAGGAGGATCTCATCAAGGAGTCACAACTAATTGCATGGACACATTTTATCAGCAGTTCATTGTCCCTGAGAAGTGTAGTCACAACCCGGGTCTGGAGGATACTGTTGGATTAGTTGCAGGGCATTCTCTGAGGACAGCTGAAGGTGGTAGGGAATGCATTCTACTGTAGAGTTCAACCTTAGGACACACGTTAGCACAGACCAAATAAATAACCACAGCACCAAATGAGTACACTATCCTACTTGTCTGATGTAGACACAGAAAATAAAATGTATCTTCAAGGTGTTTAAGCCAGCAATGTCTTGGGCATGTGACTGCATGACCTTTCATGTGTTTTCACTCAAACAAACATAGATAGTTCTAGAACTGGTACATCATTTTGATGAGGGTATGGTTTTGCTATTTAGAGAAATGGCACCACCAAGTGGTTTTGGCTATACTGTGGAGGTTAGTCACAGTTTGGACAACTATTGGTCACAACTCACAACACACAATGTTACTTCCAGAAACATACTAAAGCATGGAGCCTACCTCCTGATAGCCTGTGCTGCAGACTGGGCCTTGGCCTGTCCACAGCTATCCTCCCCATGGAGAACCTGCCTGTGGAGGTTACTAAGCTCCACCTCGTCGTAGTCCAGCAGACCCAGACGGCCTGGGTTTACACATGGCATGATGTTACACAATGCATACAAATACTGGGGGAAGTTGGGGGTCTATCCTCTGTCACTGTATATAGGGCAAAAAGGGTTGGTGAGAGACTTTAGCTAGCTAATTATATTGGAGAGGGTACTATGTGGTTATTTGACACTGTTGTATTGCAGAATTGTAGAATTGCACACGTTTAAAGAGTAAATATATGAGATATCAGGTATTTGAGTGTATAATCGCTTATTACTATATATTTGTATGTTATATAATGAGAAACGTAGATGAGTTCTTCTAGGCTGACTTTCAACAAGAACGCCATTGTACCTATTCCAGCTGCGGCTAGGTACTGAGCCAGGGGGCAACCTAGTCCTCCACACCCCACCACCAGAACCGAGCTCCTGGCCAGATTCAGCTGACCTGCAGGGCAAAAGAGCATGCTGCCAACATTTAGGCTACTTTATCACGACCACTGTGCATTGATAAGTTGTTCCTATTATTGAACATAGATCAAATCAAGGCTATTGTCGTCGTTATTACCTTTAACTCCAAACTCTGGCAGAATCAGCTGTCTGCTGTATCTCATGATGTCGTCATTGGAAAGGGCTGTCTTGTGTTGCGGAGGTGACAGGTCAGTCACTTTCTCGTGTAGTTCCAACCTCGCCATGTTGCTCTAATTCCACAAGGAGGGACAGAAGAGCACGTGAAGGCACGCACGTTGACTTAAACGTGTTGTTAAACTAGAATGTTTATTGTTAATTACATGAAATAAAAGCGCAATACCTTTTCCAATTGTGCTAGTTTAGTTTTCAGTTCAGCTATCTCATTTTCTTTTTCTTTGAGTTTTGCTTTCAAGCAAAGTACCTCCTCCGCCATTGATGCAGGACAATGGAGAAATGATTACGATACAAACTGTTCTAACCGATATGCACTACAAAATACGTAAATACAGATTTTAGATTCTATAGTTTGTTGTCATCTGACTTGTAGCAGCAATGGTTACTTCCTGGTGTACCACGGCGGAGTAGCAAGACCACGTGTTTAGATTGTACCAGCGACCTCGTGAGTTGATTGAGGAAAGTGCACGCGAAGGTCCTGTTATTCGATTATTTCCAATCCATGCGGATTCTGCGATTAAGTGGATAATGGCATCTACCGAAACGTGTAATAACCACTGACATATACGGGATATCATAGACAGATGTTCTTAAAATTATATGCACGGAGCTACAAACAATTGCTTAGGCTATCTGAAAAAAGTCATAACATTTGTATTTAAACTAAACTCCATGAATTAGGCCTACTGGCACGGACTATATATTTGAAAAACATATGTAGACGTTCCTATAACATTTTTAACAGGTGTACTGTAGGTCATGAACCAATCGGATAAATGTGGCCTTGAGGTAGTAGTAGCTATTTCATAAATCTGTGACGCGCTGTGAACGCCTTGGGTCCTCCCTCATGTTCTCTCACATGATTCGTTAAGCTTTTGCTGAGGAGAGAGAGAGAGAGGTAGGAATTTTCATAGCAAGAAAAACATCAGGCTCAGCGATGGCTGAACGTCGCCGTGGTCCGTTTGTGCATTTCGTCTATGTGCTGGGGATTTCTGTGGCATTTATTGACTTTATCAATGGACAAGCAGAACAGGTCCCATGGACCCATCAAAAGGTAGGCTATTGGATTTTTCTTACAGCCTACTTGTAATTACAATTTTATGTAAGCAGCATTAAATTATTTTCCCACACGATCTTGTCTTAGTTCGTTTTTTTTTATACATATATATATATATATGCACATGTTCAATCATGCATTTAGATGTTGTTACCAATTTCGTGTACAATTATAGCCTACATACTGTTGCTGCTGTAAGTACTGTTGCAAGTCTTAGGTGTTGATTTTGTTTACCAATGTTTTAGCTACACTTCTTTTTAAACTATAGTTTTCTCAATACTTGTATGTGATTTGTCACAATCTTCTTAGAAAAATATTGTTAAACTATTTCTGTAGAAGGCATTTCTGTAGAAGGCTCTCTAAGACACAGTCAGATGTCAATTCTATTAGCATGCACAATACTTACAATCCTGTTTATTTGCAGGTATTTTTTGCAGGTATATGTCATTCCCCTAAAATATATTATCTTAAAAAGGGAGACTGTTCACCCAAGTCCCCTTGTTGTTCACCCTCTCTCCTCTTTATCTGGTTGCTATGGCAGCACACCCATCGTCATTGATCCTCCAATTGCAGGTCTTGATATTTATAGATCAAAGTAAACCCCTTTCAATCTTATCTGTAACCAGAATTAAGTAATTCCCCCAGATTGAAAGTCTTGGAATATGATTGTTAATTAAACCCACATAATTAGTCCATTAGCCAGGTCTCTATCATCAAATCACAGTCATGAGTGAAACAGTATCAACAGGTCATTTATCTACATCCAGTCCTAGTCAAATATTCTTCATTGGTGGTTCTGTTTTCCCTACTAGTTGACAAGCCTAAGGAGGGAAGTGTCACGAGCATGACTGAATGGGGGTTGGGTTAAAAAGCATGCTATGTTCATACTGATTTTGACCTTTCAGCGTGACGCCCCAGAGGATCCATTTAGAACTTATTTTAGCTGGTTAGCATCTCTTCACCACGTTAGACCTTTGGATTCAACACCAGCCTGCACAATGATAGTGGTCTTCTACTCACAGTATCCCAATGTAGAGTGTAGAGGACATTACAATAGAGAACAATAAAGTAGAGTAGAAACAATGTTTCATACGGAGATGTGTTCTCATGTTTACCCTCTGCTGGATTCTCGACAACCCCTGGGCATCCATGCTCCCGGCTCAGTCAGTTACCAGGACAACCATGTGTCTCTTTGCAGGAGGAGGTGGACTTTGAGATCAAATGAACCTGATAGAGGTTCAGGGAAATATGATCAATAATGTTGTGAAATAGCTTTTTTGGAATCAGAACAATGGTATTGAAATCTCAATGCTACTGTAAATCAGTGTGTTTGTGTCAATCTGTTTAGGAATCTGAGTGTGAGACAGCGAGAGATAACATGTTCACAGCAACACAACATTGTGTTTGCAAAGTACCTCCTCCGCCATGATACAGCAGCTCTCCAGTGTATCTAAACCTATTCAGTCATGGTTCATTCTCTCATGTGGATTTTGATTATCTATTGTGTCCTGTGAAAGTCTCTCAGAAAAGGTGCTTGAGTGCATTGCATAAATCCACTCATTATACACAGACAGTATTTCATTCTTTTGCATGTTTAAACAAGCTTATTGCAACACTTTGTTTTTTCCCAGAGACATAGTCAGTAGTCAGTCACCACACATTGCTCCATTAGAATGTGTCAACATATTTACCGGTTTTCTTAAATGATTTGCTTGTTCAAGTATTACAACAGACAAGAGTGATGACAGCATTGATGACCTCAATATGAGGTTTACTAAATAAGGGGTAGTGGCCATTGGCAGTGGTACCTGCCAATTTTCTTTTTGTTCATATGGTTGACTTTGCCATGTAAAATGCTTAAATATCATAATCATGATTAATTATGTGGCTTGAAAGTTGGACATTCTGCCTGTAACTGGATAAGCTTGGATCAGAACTGTATTTGCTTTATTTCCTCTGTTTTCTCCTTGAACCCTTCTCTCTCCTAATCTTGTTTCTTTTGTCTCTTCCTTTGTCCTACCTCTACATTCTCCTTGTTTCCTACCTCTTTGTTCTCCTTATTTGCTGTCTTCCCCTTGTTTCCTCTGTCCATTTCTGGTTTCTCACCTCTACTTGTTTTTTCTATATCCTCTCCATATGTCACTCCTTTGTCTCCCTTTTCTTACCTCTGCTCGCGCTTGTGTCCCTCCTTCCTCTGTCTTCTCCTTATTTCTTCTTTCTTGGCCTTGTTTCATACCTCTGTCTTTCTTGTGTACTACCCCTGCTTCCCCAGCTCCAGCACAAGGCTGCCACCCTGAGCAGCAGTGACATCACCAAGGCTCTATCCCACACTGACGTGGCCCAGATGTGGCAGAGGGATCTGAGGCCCTTGCTGGTGACCAGATACCCAGGGACGGCTGGGAGCCTGGCCGTGCAGAAGGTCACTACCCGCAGAGGGAATCTATTAACAGCCCTACAACGTCATATGGGGATGATATGATTTGGATGATTTCATTGCAAAAGAGAATGACTGTGATCAATGTGTGTGTGTATGTAATCCGCACATTTGCATTTCCGTCCCCAGCACATCAAGTCCACATTAGGTTCCCTGGAGGCAGGCTGGGATGTACAGGAGGACAAGTTCACGTCCCAGACACCCTACGGCCCAATGACGTTCACCAACATCATTGCCACCCTTAACCCCTCTGCCAAGCGTCGCCTGGTACTGGCATGCCACTACGATTCCAAATACTACCCACCACAGTGGCACGGCCGTGAGTTCCAAGGTGCCACAGACTCGGCTGTGCCCTGTGCCATGATGCTGGAGCTGGCACGTGCCCTGGACCAGGAACTGAAGAGCCAAAAGGTAGCAGCAACGATTGGAATGTATTTTATTTTGTATACACGAGACAACTACATTCACATATTGTGTGGAGTAGTTATATTACATAATATAAATATATAACACATACAAAAATGCTTGGCATTCCCAAGTGAAATACAAATAAATATGTGAATATATTAAATCAGTACATTGCAAGTACTATATAGACATATTAGATAAATATGTTGAAAATAAAAAACATTTAATACATTTAAATTAGATTTAAGTGTGCTCTTTTTCCGCTTGGGTTCACAAAATGTTTTTATGCTGATTCCTCTACTGGACTGTGGGTTCACTGACTGAAGGAAGGAGTGTGTGATTGACAGAAGCTGTCACAGGAGCAGAGCAGGAGGCACTGCAGTCTGTGACAAAGGTCACTGTGAACACACTGAATACAAATGAATCTGCAACAAGAGAGCCATGAACAGTGGATATTCTTTGAAATATATAAATCATCGAATCACCATGTTAGCCTTCTGCCATAACTATATCCATCTATTAGAGCGTAACCCTCCAGAGCTACTTCTACGGAAAATGTTTTGGGATATTTTGATAGCCTTATTTAATTAGAATCACTAGGGGGCAGCAGGTGACTCTGTATCTCTCCTTCTCCCTCGATCTGTCTGTTCCTCTTAGGCCTCCAGTCCAGACCTGTCTCTGCAGCTGTTGTTCTTCGATGGGGAGGAGGCTCTCTTCCAGTGGACGTCCGCAGACTCTCTGTACGGCTCTCGCCACCTGGCACAGAAAATGGAGAGAACCCCCCACCCACCCGGGGCCCCCGACACCAACCTATTACATGGCATGGTGCGTCAACGCCACAACCACTCTCTAGATGACCCATGAGAACACATTCTCTCACCCCAGTCAAGAAGTTCCTGAAGGGAGGCTTGAGAAATGCATATTTAGTCATTCATCACACCGTCTACAATAACAATATGTCAGATGAATCCAAAGTGTGTTATTTGGTATCGTAGCTATTGTGAGATAGCAGAACTACTTCTGCCATTTGACGGTGATAAAGGAGATGAAGGGTTTTAAAAACAGTATCAGTACTGTGTGTATGTGTGTTAAGAGATTTTACTGGGTTACACAGTGGAACACATTATGTCATTCCTCACCTCAAAGCTTTATGGGAGTGTACTGGAGGTTCAGAGTTACTTTCCCATGAGACCTAGCTCACACTAAGCTGAAGGAAGTTTATCTCTCTCACTTTTTCTCTCTTTTTCTGTATCTCTGTTTCTACTCTCTAGGACCTGTTTGTGTTGCTGGATCTCATCGGAGGCCCCAGTCCTCGCTTTGGCAACCAGTTCCCTAGCACAACCCGCTGGCTCACCAGGATGCAGAACATTGGTAAATAATCACACTCAAACTCACTGTCTGTCTCTCTCTGTATCGCTGTTTGATCCTGAATCTCAATCCTCAAGGTTGCCCCACCAGTATAAAGGGACGGTCAATCGAACAACATTAATAGGCCGGTTGACAGGTATTACATCCTGGCTGAAGGTTGATTGTTTTTGTCCTCTGTGCTCAGAGCGTCGTCTGCACACTATGGGTCAGCTTGTGGACCATCCCAATGAGATTCAGTACTTCTGGCCTAATCTACCTGTGGGTCCTGTGCAGGATGACCACATGCCTTTCCTCAACAGAGGTGCGCATACACGTACATACACAGAGAGACACACACACACACACACACACACTCACACAAAATACACATACATACAAACATGCATACACAGATTCTAAAGATCTTTGTATTCTTATTTCCTTTTAGGTGTGCGTGTCCTCCACCTTATCCCCAGCCCGTTCCCCTCAGTCTGGCACACATTTGACGACAATGAAGAGAACCTGGACCGGTCCACCATCCAGAATCTCAACAAGATCGTTCAGATCTTTGTCCTGGAATACCTAAATGCCAAACCCGCTGACCCCTCAAACCCCCAAAATGCCCCTTAGAGGTTCTCAGTCTTCATCTGTTCTGGTGTTTGAAACCCAAACGCTCCACAAGCTTTTCCTTCAGCAGATAATTCATATAATCATTCGATCTTTGATTTGCAGAATTATGCATCAGGGTTCCCGGCTGAAACCAAAGTTTGCACACCGTTTGGGTCTGAAGAACCAGAGAGACCTCAACACAGCTTCTTTTCCCTCCCTCAGGCTCTGTCCCCCAGAGAGGTACACAGGGCCCTCTGTGTGTCTCTCTCCACAGTGCTCTTTTTATCTCTCCACATCCCCTGCAAGCTCTCTCACTGAGGAGCCATCTTTGTGCTCATGCTAATGTCAGGGCTGTACTAGCCGTGAAAGGAGAAAGCGAAGGAGAAAAGATAGGTCAAGAAGATAAACCATAATCGGTGTCTTCTTTGTTGCCTATGAATTATTGTGTTTGTCTTTCTATTTTTATACCTTGACTTGCTCTTCCTATTTCTCTCTCTCTATCCATCCCTCAATTTGAAATTTTGGAGGGTCTTACAGCTGATAATCTAGAAGCACAGTAACAACTAGGTTAAACATAATATATCATTTAACCGAGAGTAATAACAGACAATATCTGTTGTGTTACAGTACCCTTGCTTGCCGGACGGATGGTTCAAATATAAATACTGATTGGGTTTAGGACCATCTGGCGCATGAAACAGCAGGTGGATCATGTTCTTGCATTAATGAACAGAAGCTAAATCCTATCCTAGAAAATGGCCTTCAAAGGAAAACCACTGGGGACGTAGGTTTAATGAAGAATGACAGTCTCTGAAAGTCTTAACTGTCTTGTTTGTCTATAAAGATAACCTGTTGAGATAAGCATGTGTGCTTATTGATAAGATGGAACATCTGTAGTTCTTCATATGCGGCCATGTCAGATCTGTAGGTCTGTTTAGTTTCATGTTCACTTGTGTTTGTTTTTTATAACAATATTAGTCCCATTTTGATGTAGCTCCTGAAATAACACACTGCCAAAAATGTACTTCCTCGGCCTGAAATAAAATGTTGATCCAGAAAGTTAGGAACCCCACTCTGGATCTTCTGCATACACTGCTTTGAAGATCTTGTTTTTTTGTTATGGTGTGACTGGTGGGTATTTTGGGGAGCTGTGTCTGAGAGCACAAGCAAGGATGGTTCAATCAGACCGACATACTGTGGGTGGTGGACCTCTGTAGGAGGTAGAGCGTTTGTTTATTGAAATTATTTTGGTAAATAGGGGATGACAAATCTTGGCTTTCCTCCTCAGCCAGTGTGATGTGGCCCCTGAGGCCGTGGGTAGTGCACGACGTCTTATCCAACCTCCTTGGTCGTGAGTTCTCTCTCACCCCTCCTCCGCCTCCCTCGCCCCCCGCCGTGAAGCCTAGAGGGCCTGCCCTCCTTGGGCCTCCCCAGACACACACAACAATCCCATGATTCACTAATCCTGTCAGGACCTCCCCAGAATTCCACGGTATACGAATACCCCTCGATTCACCACCCTTCCCTGGGAAGAGAATGTTTCACTCCCTTCTCTCTCTTCTGTCTTCCTCTCTTCTGTCTCTCTCTCTTTCTGCATTCGGACATGTTTGGGATGCCTAGCAACACAAGGAAACACATGCTGTGCTATGTAGCAGATTCAACGGTGTTCTAAATGCCTACTTGTCAAACCACCTTATCTCTGGCTGAGACATGTTATCGTCTCCTAAAGTAAGCAAATATAAACACTGAATTCCTTGAGTGGCCATTTTAGGGATTTTTTGCTTTAAATCTTTTACATGTGATAAAATTGGCCAATTAAGCACATTCATTGGAAGTTATAATGTCAACATTTATTATGAGTATTTACCATCTTACCTTATCCTAACTCTCATGTCATCTGGTTGACATACATTTTATCATCGTCAATAGGTTAATGATGGTGTTGATGTAAATCATTTGTCATTCTATGTCCTGAGGGCTTGGGCCTATGGCTTTTCTCACACACCGATACTACATACCGTGTCTGAGCAGGCTTCACCACACCCTGACAGTTCACTGTTCTGTTATTTATCCTGGGAGTGTACCGATGGAACTGTCATGCCATGATGTAGGTGATTAGACGAGCCTTGATCCACCTGCTCATCATCACAGTCTCTCTTGGTCATGCTTTTGTTACCATTTCCCAGAAGCATTATCATCTCCCAGGATGTCCATAATTACCACCTAAACTAAATAACTTTCTCCAGTTAAAGTATTTCTTCACCTACTTTTCCTAAATGAGGATGTACTCCGCCCAATTGTTTTTACATATTTGGTTCATATACCTCAAACAGCAAACTCCCTTGCTACAGGTAAGTTAACAATGAAAATAGGATAGGCATTTCTGATTTTACTCCCCCCTCCCAATACCTTGGTTTCCAAGTATACAACAGGAACAACCGCATAAATAGAGTGAACATATTAATTTAGTATGAAACGACTGCAATTAATTTGTTTCTAGAAATTCCCTTTTAAAGTTCAACCATACAGGTAGTCTAGCCTGTACCTGTAAAACCCACCTTGCCTGCTGTGTGTCTTTATTCCGTTTGGCGTGCAAATACACCAGCATGTTCAAACAAGGAAGATGGGAGAAAGCAGAAGTAATAGCACGTTCTGCTGTGTTGTGGTTTCCACAATTTTACTGCCCGGCAGCCAACTGATATGTGCTTAGGTGTAATCAGAGCTGAAGTCTAATTTGGGGATGATTACAGTGCAGTTGTACAGTGGCTTCCCAGCTGTGTATTGTGTGTTCCCAGCTGTGTAGGCAGGGTCAGGACTGGAGACTCCCTACCGAGGTGTGTCTTAACAGTTTAGGAAGGGAGTTGGGGAAGATGGTACCTCCTACTTCTGAAGGTCCTCAGTCTTAGAACCAGCTGTATACAACTAAATTCAGCCAATTGTGGGAATCAGTGACCCATTTTATTATTCCATGGCAGTAAAACAAACATATCATGCCTGTCCTGTGCCTGCATATTTTACTGTCTGAACCACTTTGAGACTTTTCTCCTCTGCAACCAGACATCCAATTATGTTGACTTACAGGATTGGACCTATTGAATCAATCTCACAGGATTGCCCTTAACGGATGACATTGCACTGTATGCCGTCTGATAAGCATTGCTTTACAGTGTGTGTGTGTGTGTGTCCATGTATGTGCATGTCATATTTTTCCCCAGGGAAATGGGAAAAGCATATAAAAGTCAGGAGGCAACACCCAAAACATGAATAGAAAGGGTTCAACCAATTATAGCCCACAGCATCTAATTATGGCCATTGGAACACAGAAAAAGTGTACTCATAAACAGAACACTGCCGAGAAAGAGCATGCAAGGCTGATATACAATAGTTCGCCAACAGAGCGCACTCGAGTGTCATTCAAGTTAAAATGAATTAAATTATGAATTATGTGTCTACACCGTGTCGTTTATATTAAGTAAAATATCAAACTATGTTTAACAAGAATCGAAACCATCAACTTGCCACCAACCTCTGCAGTATAAACCTTAACAACTGTATATAAAAGCCTAGATTACTGCTTAAGAAGCGTGACAAAAAAGTAGATAATGGTATAATGAAGATCATGTTTAATATATTTCTATATTGAACGACTGTGGCTCCGCCTCTTACAGTAGTTTGATATGAGCGCGGTCAGGAATGAACAGTAGAAACTGCAACTCGATTCCAAGCCCAGTGACGAATAGATGAGGGGGTTTACACTTCTGGCCCTGACCATGCGTGTGAAAGTGTTCCCGAGTGTAGAGTGAACACGAAACAGTTCTGAAGATGAACACGGGAAGAAGACAGCTGTTGTAGTCAAAAAAGAGCAGACATGCGACGGTGATTTTGAAACAGGCTTATACTTCGTGTTATATACATCGATAGCTCTACGGGCTTTGTCATTTACTAGATTTCGATAGATTAGCTGTGTTATTGAACACTGTTAAACATGCAAGCGATGGATCCAATAACCAAGTGGACACCAAAGCAAGTTGTCGACTGGATGAAAGGTGAGTTTGGTACACTTTAAACACCGTTCAGTTTCACAACCATAATTTTGAAACTTCTGAAACTCTAGCTGTGCTCTAGTTTCGTTGATAGCCTACTGTAGTTTCGTTGATACTGCCCTTCTGAACTGCCAATAACGTAACAGTTGGTCAACGAGACTTAAAATATACATCAAACAGTTGCCCGTTCAGATTATAGTTAGCCTATAGCTGCTTTGCGTGAGAAAATTATTAAGAATTAGTCGTTGTTTCCAGGATTGTAGCCTACTACGGCTATCTAACTAAATTATTGCAGCATTTGAGGCGCGCGGTATTGTTCTTTTCTTTGCGTTGGGTTGACAGGTGACGGCTGGAAAACAATTTAGCAATCTGTCTGTTTGTCCATCCATTAAACGATACTTACGATAAATGCAGGCTATTATACTTTCGTTGTATGATGTATCCGTTACTTCTATTGACTAATAGTCAGGCATGGATCATCAACCATATCTGAGCCACTGAATTCAGCCTAGGGTTAGTTAGATAAACGTAATTTTCCACTCAGAAAGTAGGCTACCTGAAAGTAGGCATGTAACTAGACAACTTGTTCTAAACCTGGAATGCCGGTTAGGAAAATGACATCACTGAACAACAATGCTTTAACTAACTACCTGCACCCGTCACAGCATTGGCATGTAGTCCTACTTCGAGACCGCAGCTTGTGAGGTTGTATCGACAGAAATGCTGTCTCACCCATTCTTTAAATTACATTACACCTGTTGAATTGTTTAACAGGCTACATATCATGGTTCACAAACTCATGTTTCGGATAAAACTCGCGTGACACCTGTTCCGAGTTAGTCATTATGCCTAGGGGCAGTTGTCTAAAGAGCTTAAGTATACCATACAATGTCTAAACACTGTCAATGACATACGGTTGATCCAGGACCCTTTTGATCATTATCTCACAATTGCCTCTGTCTGGAATACAACACAGGTCAAACAGTGTTTTTAATAGTTGCAGAATGTGTTTTAGTGACAGCCAGTGCTGAGTTGGGGGTAGGGGGAGGGGGAGGGGAGGGGAGGGGGAGGGGAGGGGGAGGGGAGGGGAGGGGAGGGGAGGGGAGGGGAGGGGAGGGGAGGGGAGGGGAGGGGAGGGGGGGGTTACCATGTGCTTCCAGGGAAAGTTTAGTGTATGGACAGAGGATTAGCAATGTAGACTGGCTCTCTGATGGGCTGTCTTACGGGTCTCGCTGACTCTGCAGTTCTTCTCTGGAGGGTCTTTCGAATGGATTTGCAGAGAGCCCCGTGTGTCTATAATAATAGCAAGCCATTGAATACCATCATGCAGTTTTAACTCTGAAAACACTCCTTCACTTTTTCTCTTTCTCTGACACACACACACACATGCCCTCAGATAGTTTTACTCAAAAGGTAATGGCTGTTTTTTTGTGTGTCCAGGCTGTTGGTTGCTTCATTTTTAAAGCAGCATGGCCCCTTTATGTATGGATTGCTGTTGAAAGGACTTTGTCCAACCGTGACTCTAGTTCTGTCAATTAAAACGCTTGTTTTTTTGTGAACATTTGTTTTTGTTGTACTTAGTGACCAGAGGCTCCCTCACTCCAGCTGTAACTTGCATCATATGGTGTGTAGGTCTTCTATGTAAGGTGCAGGACAGTGTGCCCCAAGGCGACTGATGCACGTTTCCAATTACAGAAATGGCCAACTAGATAATATTATGTTAAAATGGGAACATGGAAAATAAATGGGATTGTTTTTTCATTGCCAATTCACTTTTGGTTCCACTCAATGTGGATTCCGTCAATGCAAATTGACTCAAATAAAGTTAGGATTTTGAATAACACGAACATGTACCCAATGACAGGTAGGGTATACTGTGTTGCCCACACACACGGCCCACACAGTGGAAGTTGACTAAGATCAGAGTGACTACTGTAGTCATGCTCCAAATATAGTCCTAAACTCATGCGTAATCCCTCAACTGTGGAGGGTAGAAGCTATTCAGGGAATGCTTCACTCAAAACCCTGCCGAATAGTTTCACACTTAAAGGCGTGCTTCTTTTTTCTTCTTCTACCTACTCATCCACCTCCTACTTACAGGGGAAAGGCTGCCAAGTTTTCAGTGGCATTCCAAATGCTCGGACATGTGCAAGAACTGTACTTCTGCACTGAAATTGACTGTTCTGTTTGGAACAAAGTGACCACAGCTATCTAAAACTCAATATCAAATATCTGTAATAATTGCGTTCATATGTGAGACTATGTTTAGTGTGATATCCAGTTCCCTACGCAATATTGGCAGCTGCCATCCTGTGCCACTTAAAATCATTGTGAGAAATTAAGGTACATTTTAAATTAAGATTAGGGCGCAGAGGATCTAGTGGCCTACACCTGTTGCTATGAGGTCAGGAAAGACATGTCAACAATGTAGTGTGTGTGTACGAGCACGAGACCGTGTCGGTCACCTATCAAGTAGCGTTGCAGTGTCAATGGGGTGATTAGCTTCCATGTGAGAAAGGGCTGTGTGTGTGCACACCCGCATGGTTACTTTACTGCTGGAGCTCTTTAGAGGTCTTATCCTAAGTGGCGATAGCAAGGTGTTGGAATTAATGATCTTGATCCCAATAACAGTCA
Organism: Mallotus villosus; assembly: GCA_903064625.1. Taxonomy (NCBI): domain Eukaryota; kingdom Metazoa; phylum Chordata; class Actinopteri; order Osmeriformes; family Salangidae; genus Mallotus; species Mallotus villosus. The sequence goes on along the minus strand of CAEFZP010000194.1, from coordinate 1,041 downwards.
CTGAGGCCATCCAACTGGCGTGTCATATCTTAGGCCGGTGTCAGTCAAGCGTACATAAAGGAAAGTTTTCCAGTGCTCCAGATGGCTATACCATCAAAGCTTTATTAAGCTCCATAAACAGACACGTTTTTAAATTCACCTGAAAAACACTTCCCACCACGACCTATCCCTCACCACTGTGCCACTGTCCAGGAAACGACAAGACGAACCGGTAGATCACTCGACGGTTAAACCACAGCCTTTGTCACCCACGATTTCCTGTCATCCAGCAGCCATCCTTCCTTCATAGGTGACCCGGTTGCATTCTATTGATGAGGAGATACGTGGTTGGTTTCTATAGAGATGGGCTTGAGCTGTGTAAGAGGAGTCTCCCCTGAGGGGGATGAAAGACAGGGTGGGAGTATCACCCCTGCCGGCTCTGGTTCGTCCTGTTTCTCACACGCTCTTGTTTAGAGTCAGTGTGGCGGTGACCAGCTTGCCATCACCATATGGAAAAACGTGACCAAGATGATCAATATTAGATGTGTCTCTCCATTGTTCTAATGGAGGCTGTTGGCGTGAGTGTTCGCCCCAGCGCAGACTGTGTTTTCCCAATGGGTGAAAACATCTGTCTTTTTTGTTTACTGTAGTGTTTGGGTGTTATACAGGGATTCTTACAACATGGCGAATATTGTTTTTCAAAAAGCTTAGCTTGCCGTATAGCCTAGCATCAGTTTTTAATTTGCATACCAACGTTCACTTTCTTTATGATGCCAATGCAAGGTGAGAGAGGGTCGCATCGTCGCCGTGCCAACCTGAACCTGGCCATTTTGCCTTTCATTCAAATCCAAATGTGCATTGCAAATCTCCCCAGATCATCTCAGCTTAGCAGCACTGGCCCCAGTCTGGCCTAAGAGCATTGGCCTGTGAAACAGCGGGCTTAAGCCATGGGAATAAACCTCACAACCTGTGGTGGCACCAAACGCTGCACGCGGGTCATGGCAGAAGCTGTGCACTCCAGTGTGTGCACGCATAGTATGAGTTGGTGCAACGAGGGGCGGA